>VZQC01010960.1:943394-1478386 GCA_009823505.1 Rhizomys pruinosus | reverse complement strand
TTCCTCCCTGCACAAAAGATAACTCCAAGTGGATCAAAAACCTCCATATAATATCTGAAACTCTGAAAGTGTTACAATACATAGGCAGAACTGTCCAAGATGGAGGAATAGGAAAGGATTTTCTTAATGAGATGTTAGCTGTTCAGGCATTGAGGTCAACAATCATAAGTGGCACCTCCTTAAGCTGCAAAGCTTCTGTACAGTAAAAGAAAAAGCCAAGGAAATGAAGAGGAAAGAAACCCACTGAATGTGAGAAAATCTTCACCAGTGACACATTTTACAGAGGTGTAATATCCAGAATTTACAAAGAAGTAAAAAAAAAAAAAACCCCAAAGTTGCAAGAAAAAAAGACCCAATAAAAAGATGGGCTACAGATATGAACAGAGAATTCTTAAATGAAGAAATCAAAATGCCTAAGAAACACCTTCAAAATTGCTCAACATCCTTAGTAACTCTAGAAATGCAGGTAAAAACCACTTTAAGATTCCATCTTCCCCCAATCAGGCTGGCTAAGATCAAGAGAATGAAGGACATCAGATCCTGGGGAGTGTGTGGAGAAAGGGAGCACTCATTCACTACTGGTGGAAATGTAGACTCCTGTAGCCACTATGGAAGATGACAGTGTGGGGAACTCTCAAAAAACTAAAAATGAACCTACCATATGAGCCAGTTATACCACTCTTTGTCATATACTCAGAGGACTCATCATACTGTAAAGCTACCTGTACATCCATGTTTGTTGGTACTCTCTTCACAATAGGGAAGAAATGGAGACAACCTAAATGTCCTACAACCAATGAATGGATAATGAAAATGTGGTACATGTATACAGTGGCATACTACTCAGCAGTAAGAAGAGATGAAATTAGGAAATTTGAAGATAAATGGATGGAACTAGAGAATGTTATCCTGAGTGAAGTAACACAAAGGCAGAAAACTGGGTCATGTATGTTTTCCATCATTTGTGGATTGTAGCACCAATCTCTTTACATGAGTACATATCCTGATGTAACATCAGGAGCCAAGAAATTGGAAAGAATACATGGAGATAAAGGAAAAGAAAGAACCTGAAAGAGGGGGACAGTAAGGAACAGATGTACTATGGGGGAGGTTAGGAGGATGGGGTTGCTGGCTTTAGAGGGGAGGAGAGGAAGATATATGGGGAGCATAGTGGGAGGTTGGGGAGGTCAGGATAAGGGGAGGGTGGGGATGATGGGGATGCTGGGGCTGGGGACAGAGAAGGGGGTGGGAAGGCAAGAAGAAAGAATAGAGAGGATTAGACCTTGGGAGACTAGTGAACCCAGAGTGTAATGTAACGCCCCTAAGAACTCACGAGAAAGTCACATACACGTCTGAAAATGGGTGCATGGGTGGTACATCCTGGGGCTGGTGTGGCAGGGAACACAGTGTGAGACAGAGGACATCTCCTTTTGAATGGTTGGTGAGAATGATCCAAGAGTTGCTCAAAACAATGAAGGCTATTGCCAAAGCTCTTGATTATCTACCAGAAACAGAAAATAAGACCCTACTGCTCAGAACAAGACAAGCTTCAGGGGTAGGACTTAGATTAATGGAACAGGAACAGGAACAGGAACTGACCTGCAAGCCTTCTACCTGAAGTTAAGTGCTCATAATGCTAGACAATGTGCACCCTGCTAAGGGGCAAAATCAATAAATGGAATAGCCCAGCCCTAAAGCCTAACAACCATGATGAGCTGCCCAGCAATCTACCTGTATTGGTGCAGTAGAAGCCTTGTTGTCAGCCTTTATTATTTGTTTAAAATTTGTATTTAACTTAAAATTTCGATGTCTATGTCTATGTGTGGGAATGGGCATGTGAATGCATGATACGTGGAAGTCAGAAATAGGTGTCAGATTCCCTGGAATTAAAGGCAGTTGTGAACTGCCCTGAGTGGTTACTGGAATGTCAACTCTGGTCACCCAAAAGACCAGTACGTACTCTTACTAATCACTGGGCTGTTTCTCCAGCAACTTCCTCCTCTTTTTTATTTGAGACAATCATACTCAGTAGTCCTGACTAGCCTGGAACTCACTATATTGACCAGACTAGCCTCAAACCCATACAGATGCACCTGCTTCTGCTTCCTGAGTGCTGGGATCAAAGATGTGCACTACCACATCTGGCTCTAATTTTTGTTTTTTAAAGATAGGATCTCACTGTGCAGTACAGGGTAACTTGATTCTCCTGACCTGCCTGCCTCAGCCTTCCATATATTAGGACTACAGACATGTGTCACCTTTCTCAGCACTTAAATCATGGGTGAAATCTTGAGGGCATTATGCTAAGTAAAACAGCACAGAAAGATAAATATTGCACCAAGTCACGGTTATGTGAAATGAAAATTATACTCAGTACAATGGCGATTACCATAGGCTAGGAGGAATGGGTGAGAAACCCAAAGAAAAGACATATATGTATAGTAATGGTTATATTAATTAACATGCTTTGGTCATTCCACGATGTTTATGTGTATCAAAACATCACATTGCTCCCAGTAAATATTATCAGTTTGAAATAAGATATTAAAAAAGTTACAAAAATTATTTCACCAGGAAACTGAAAGATGTTTCCCAGGAGGAATTTGCTCCACTTTTCAGATAGGTTATGTTCTGACCCCTAAGAAAGTGACATTCAGGAAGAACCTTTCATATCTACTTCCAGCATTAATGAGCTGTGTGAGCTAGGGAATTTCTTTTCATTCATATAGAATGCATATCTAAATATAATACTTCAGGTACGACAAAAGTTAAATTAAAATATATTAAACTGTTTCTATTTTATATCTCTATAAAAATGGATCATGGCTCTGGAAAACAATATATAATGTACATATGCCAAAGATAGCATTTCAGTGAAAATACATGAAATAGATGTGTGGCATGGAATGGGGCCACAGGAGCTGAGGTGAAAAAGCAAAGCTGTTTTCCCTTTACTTTATCTACTGGTAATGTGCAGGGAATTCAGAAGAGGGATTTCTGAAGTTCTGAACCAACAGTAGCACTTACCCTTCCTAAATCATGGTTAAAGCAGTTGCAATGACAATTACATTGAAGTATATCAAAATGCAGACAGCATGGCTAATTTTGAAAAGGAAACTTTTTGCTGCAGCTGTGAATAGAATAAGGTGCATTTGAAGTTGCAGGGAAAAATGTGCAGAATTTAGTGAAAGCTTACCCATTTCTGTGACCATTTCCTTGTACCCCTTCAGTTCTTTCAGCATTTTCCATCTTATTTACAGTTGAATTCTTCTGAAATAAAATATCAGTAATATAGCATGACTATGTGCATCTCTTCACCTAATTGGCATACAACAGCATCTTGCTTCTCTAACAGCTTCTGTGAAGGTAAGCTGCCTTTTATTGGACATTTCTTTTTTTTAAATTTTTTTTATTTATTTCTGTATGTGTATGAATGTACTGTCTGCATGCAGGTCTGTGCACCCGTGTCGTGCAATGCCGCGGAGGTCAGAAGAGGGTCTCAGATTCCCTTGGAACTGGAGTTCTCCTGGAATTGGAGTTTCAGACGGTTCTCGGCCACCATGTGGGTGCTGGGGATCGAACCCGGGTCCTCAGTAAGAGCTGTCGGCACTCTTAACCGCTAGGCCATCTCTCCAGCCCTTATTGGACATTTCTAATCAGGCCATTGATCGCTTCAGATTTTGTCACAGAATTTGTGACATTTTCACCTCATTCTCAGCTTAGACTTAGAGTTAACAGAAAGTTTAGAATTGTAATTTAAGGTAAAAGTAGAAAATGTTTGGATATTGGATTTTATTCCCACTCTGATTTGAACTGAGGAAAACTTGAAACTACTTCATACTTAATTTTCTCTGTAAAAGCATGGAATAATTTTTCATAGTCAGCAGTTTGAGGGAGTAATTTTCTGTTTCACCAACTACAATGCAAGTTAGCTATTCTACCACATATAGATTTACATTTATAAAAAATAGAATATTCTGATAACTTGTTCATCATTAAAACTGTATTCGGCATAACATTCTTGATTTAGATGATACTTTGGGGTCTTAATTTATCTCTCAAGATCACTATCATCATGTACATAAATTATTATTTCATCACTGATGAAATATGCTCATGACATATCTCATTTGTTTAATTGGAGGAAATATAATGGTGTATTATTACTGAGATGTAACCTGTAGAGCAGAATTGCTATTTAATTAAATAGTACCTAGGCACTTGGCAATGCTAAGACACTTTCAAGTAGTGAGATTCTTAATCAATGATTGTATCCCAATAGGTCAGAAAGGCTTGTAGCATCAAGAGAGAAGCATGAGAAAAATGTAGCCATCCTTCAGCTGATTCTTCTAATTTTAGAAGTCATTCACCACAGTGTGTTTGAGATGTCTACAACTATCATAGTGATTTTATAGCATTCCTAGTAATTTAACTTATATTTAAGAAAAGTCATAAAATAAAAAAGTTACAAAATTGTTATCATTTACATAGTATAGAAATGAACAATTATGTAGAAAAACTCATAAATGCATAAAAATAAGTTAAATTAAAGCTCACCTTGGTATGTGCATGATCTGCTGTCCATTTATACCAAACTTGTGTGGTTTTTCTCTCCAACACATAACTGTCCTTTTATGATTGTGCTTAACCAACCATGTGTTCTGATAAGATCTGCTGATAACAGTGATGAATTTTCAAGTAAAGCACTCTGAATTCTTCATGTCATGTTGACCTTGGAAACAATATGAACAAAGCAAATGCACTGAGTCAAAGAAACGTTGTTTTAAAACAATCTTCAATGCCACATGCCTGGTTTTCTTTGTTGAGCTCATAGGACCTTTTAAGCTAGTTAGATGAAATATTAATTATTATAGACAATATAAATAATTATTATAGACAACTAAGTCAAGGGCACATTTACATAATAGGTATTTATCAGTGCAAAGTACTGATTCTACTGCTTCCTCACTGCTCCCTAGAATCGCCTCCTGTGTGCTGGGTGTTCTTGTTGGCATCATGTTCGACAGCATTTGGCTACCATTTTAAATCCTTGTTAGCATACTGGATTATATTTCTTCATTCCTTTCCAAATTAATTGAAAAAAATAATGAGTTTACGTGGCATATGAACTCCTAGTTTATAAGAATCAAAATGATGTTTCTTTCCCTGAAAGACTCGCATCATCTTTTCCTCTTTTCATTCACCTCTTCCACAGTCTTACTACTCAGTGTGTCCCAAGATCAACAGCATAGGTGGTATGTGAGATATTACCAGAAATGCAGAAATTTAAAAAGTCTTTTGATTGTGTCAAGTATATACATAATATAAAATTACATCTTAATCACTGTTAAGTGCATAGTTCAGTGACATTGAGATGCTTGTGACCGTCATAACATTTTCATCCTCTCAAAGTGAATTGTATGTCCGTTATGTAGCTTCTTCTTTAGGTAACCTCTACCATACTTGCTGCCTGTATGCATCTGAGTATCTTAGTGATCTCAACTAGGTGGAACCAGACAATCATTGTCCTTTGGAGTTTGGGTTTTTTCACTTAGCTCCCTTCAATTTCAGCCATTTATCAGAAATGACTTCTCTTTTGCGGCTGAACCACTGCTCTGTGCCTGGTCAGCAATCTGTCCATCCTTTTGCCTCTCATTGGACATTTTGGTTCTATCTTGGGCTGTTATGAACAATACTGCTGTGGACATTTTCATTCAAATATCTATCTGAGTGCTCATTCAATCTCATTGTATATCTGGAAGTAGAATTGCTGGATCATAAATTATTCTATGCTTATTTTTTTGAGACAGGAGTCTCCCTGTAGTCCCAGCTGGCTTGGAACTTGCTATGCAGACCAGGCTGGCCTTGATCATGGAGATCCATCTGCCTCTGCCTCCAGAGTGCTGGGATTAAAGGTGTGCACCACCACACCTGCAAATTTTTGAAAACTTGCCAGACTCTTTCTCACAGACTTTACATAATTTATTCAGTAGCAACACACAACTGTTTCTATTTGTTTATATCCTCATCAGCACTTGTTACCTTTTGGTATTGGTAATGGTAATCCTTATAGGTGTAAAGAAGTAGTTCATTGTGATTTTCATTTCTCTAGTAAGTAGTGATTCTGAGGAATGAATGAATATTCAAGCACTTAGGGGCCATTTGGAAAAATACCCATTTGAGTCCACTCTCAAGATTTTAAAAATGAATTTAATTTTTTAGTTTAGTTTTAGAAGTTCTTCACAGATTTTAGATAGCAATATGTTTTAATCAAATATCTGTTTTCCAGGGCCAGTGAGAGATGGCTTAGGAGGTAAAGGCATCTGCTATAAAGACTGTCAAGTTAAGTTGGCTTTCCAGGACCCACACAGTGGAAGAGGAGAACCAAGTCCCACACATGCATTTGAATGTAGACACACACACACACACACACACACACACAATAAACAATATAAATCATGTGTGGTTTATAACTATTTTCTCCCATCTTCATGGGGTGTCTGTTGGTAGTTTCCTTTGATGCACAGAGAGTTTTTAAACCCATGCCTTTAATCCTAGCACTTGGGAGGCAGAGGCAGGCGGATCTTTGTGAGTTCAAGGCCAGCCTGGTCTACAGAGTGAGTTCCAGGACAGCTGAGACTACAGGGAGACCCTGTCTAGAAAAGACCAAAAAAAAAAATTCATTTGTTGGAGCTAGAGAGGCAAGAAGCCAGCAAGACACCAGTGAGGTGGCTGTCCTGGGGCCTTGACTTACAGCTCCACAACCCTGGAGGCTTGGGAGCACCCCCAGAAGTCCCACTTCAGGTACCAGCACGCAGAGCAGCATGCACAAAGCTAGAGAGGTGGCCAGCCAGCAAGACACCAATGTGGAGGCCAGGTCACACACGGCAGATGTGTCTTGCAGCTTCCCCGGCAAGGACGAGATAGGAAAAAACTCACCCCCCTCCCCCAGCTCAAGATGCTGGTGCTGTGGTGGGAACCATCCAGCAGGCACAGTGTTAGTGATTCTAGGCTACACAGCCAACACTGAGGAATAAGCTGGCAGGAAGCAGAGTGAGTGACCAGCCAGTCCTCCATATTAACATTTGAGATTAGCACCGGATTCCAAACAAAACAAACAAACAAACAAATCCACATGCCAAAGACACAACAAAAAAGCAACATGGGAAAAGCTCATGATAAATCCACACTGAACTCTACCAGTCATATAGAATATCCCTACAATGAGATCTCCCTGGAAGGGAACCAAGACATGGACCTTAGAAGAATAATCGTAGACATAGTAAAAAAATTCAAAGAACATAGAGAACAAATCAGAGAACTAAGGGGAGAGAATGAAAAACACAGGAAGGAACTAGAAGGAAAGAATGATAAACTCCGGAAAGAACTAGAGGGAGAGAATGAAAAACTCCAGAAGGAAGTAGAAACACTGAAAAGATACCAGGCTGAAGTGGAAAAAAGAAACTGACAAGCAAAGCAAGGAGCTATAAGAAGGGAATGACAAGCTCCAAAAGGAAGTGAAAATACTGAAGAAATAAAAGGATGAAATGGAAAAGGAAATTGAATATTCATCCAATCAACAGGAAAGATGGGAAAAAGCCTCAGAAGGAGAATGGATGATGCAGAAAAAAAATATCAGACCTGCAGGATAACATGATGCAACTAGAAACCTCAAGTAAAAGTTATGAAAAATAAAAAAAAACCCACAAAAGTGGAACAACCAGAAAATGTCGGACACTATGAAAAGACGAAACCTCTGCATCATAGGGATGGAGGAAGGAGAAGAATCCCAAGACAAAAGTATTGATCAGATCTTCAAGAGAATAATAGAAGAAAATTTCCACAAACTAAAAAAAGACAAATCCATACAAATACAAGAAGCACACAGAACATCAAATAACACCAGAAAATAAATTCCCCATGCTATATCATAGTTAAAATGCTAGATTCTCAAAACAAAGACAAAATATTGGAAGCCACAAGAGAAAAACAGCAAGTTACAAATAAGAAACCCATCAGAATTATAGCTGACTTCTCAGTGCAAAGTATGAAAACCAGAAGAACGTGGACCAAAAATGTCAATTATAGTTGATGGAGAAAGAAAAATCTTTCATGACATAAACAAAATGAAAGAATACATGTCAAAAAAATCAACACTTCAGAAAATACATGAAGCAATTCAAAGAACAAAGGAAAGGAGCAACTATCCGCAAGCAACTAAAGAGAGAAATTAATAAAAGCATAACAGAGTAAATGAAAACCTAGACCAAGAATGCAAACAAAAAATAAGGTGAGGGGCTGGAGAGATAGCCTAGTGGTTAAGAGCACCAACTGCTCTTGTAGAGGACCCGGGTTCAATCCCCAGCACCCACATGGCAGCTGAGAACCGTCTGTAACTCCAATTCCAGGGGAACTCCGGTTCCAGGGGAATCCGACACCCTCTTCTGACCTCCGCAGCATTGCACGACAGGGGTGCACAAACCTACATGCAGACAGTACATTCATACATATACAGAAATAAATAAAAAAAGAGAGAAATAAAAAATAAGGTGAGGTGTAGCTGGTGCTGACGGAGGAGTCTTGCTTGACTCAAGGAGACCTATATTTGCTTTATTGGTTTAGTGGTCTTTGGTAACACTCTCTGGCATCCCAGAGACCATCTGTATACTTGCAAGTGTGGTCTCCATACATCTTTTCCATGTTTGTATCAGGTCTTCAACAGCAGGGCCTTATCGCCTCTCTTCCTGCAGATATCCCCCAGTAACGGAGTAGGATGCCTTTAACATTTTGTGGGGCTTGGATCCCCTGGCCAACATCTCCTGGTAGATATATTAATCCATTGTGATGTCCAGAGCCCGGTATGATATATTTGTGTTGGTGCATAGCTTAGAGGAGACTTTAGATTATATTTGTGGTTCTGAATAGAAAATAATCCTTTTCAACATGTTCTATGTCCATAGTCAATGTAAAGAAGGCATTTTTTACTGATTTAATGTGGCACCAGTGGCAGCCATTATGTCTGTAACATCCCAATCTAATTGGTTATTGGCCTCTCCTTGGAGGAAAAACCCACGCTGATGCACAAGCTTCCCATCTCTAATGGTTAGGAGATGTTATAAGACCACACGAAGACCCTGGCCATACTTGACAGAAGAAAAGTGTGATCATGAATTGACATCCCATCCAAACATCTGTGTTCTATAAACCAAAGTAACCTACCATAACAATTAGTACTGTTAAATACCCATATATCTAATTGTGTGTGCTTCATTAGTAGGACCGAGAAGGCTATATATTATCTGTTTAAATACCAAATATCTAATGCATGTGCTTCATTAGTAGGGTACGAAGAGTTAAGCCTGGACAAGCTGGCAGCCCATGAAAGAAAACAGCAGAAACTGACTAGAGACAAGACAATCAGCTCCAGAGAAGTGACTGTTTTGCTTCCATCCACCTGTGCCCCTTTTCTAAGCCTAGGGAACAATCTGCGGAAGAGGGGGCGTGGGTAAATGAAGGGCGCGATTGGGGTTATGGTGAAACTACAACAATATAGACTGGACACTCATTTGATCAACTTGATTGAACATACAAGCCCCCCCTGCTGGATGGTGGGACCCATGAGCTGTGTGGGTTTGGGCACAACTGCTTGCAAATTGGTTTTACATGAAGGATGCTTGTACTCATAAATTATCATTTATTGTTAAAAAAAATGAAAACAAAACAAAACAAAAAAGCAGAGAAAGATGCAGAAAAGTTATGGCAGAATGCATGATCTGGGATGGGTAGCGGAGGGGTGGGGGGAAGGGAAGGGGATATATGCCTGAACTGAATTGGAAAATGATGTATGAAATACACAAAGAATCAATAAAAATAAATTAAAAAAAATAAGGTGAAAGGAAGCAACACACATCTTTCAATAATAACCTTAAATATTAATGGTCTAAACTCCCCAATCAAAAGACATAGACTGGGCTGGAGAGATAGCCTAGCAGTTAAGAGTGCCGACTGCTCTTGCAGAGGACCTGGGTTCGATCCCCAGAAACCACATGGCGTCTAAGAACCGTCCGTAACTCCAATTCCAGGAGAACTCCAGTTCCAGGGGAATCCAAGACCCTCTTCTTACCTCTGCGGCATTGCATGACAGGGGTGCACAAACCTACATGCAGACAGTACATTCATACACATACAAAAATAAATAAAAAAATTAAAAAAAAGACATAGACTGGGAGAATGGATTAGGAAACAGAATCCATCTATATGCTGCCTATAAGAAACCCATCTCACCCTCAAAGACAGATAACACCTTAGAGTGAAAGGATGGAAAAAATATTCCAAGCAAATGGTACCAAAAAAGCAAGCAGGAGTTGCTATTCTAATATTAGACAAAATAGGCCTCAGAGTAAAATTAATTGGAAGAGACAAGGAGGACTATTACATCCTTATAAAAGGAACAATTAACCAGGAAGATTTCAAAATCTTAAATGTTTATGCACCAAACTCAAGTGCACTGAACTTTATAAACACAACTCTGTAGAACCTCAAGACACAGATTAATCCCAGCACACTAATAGTAGTAGGGGACTTCAATACCCCACTGAGCCTCTTAAATAGGTCAACTGGACAAAATATAAACAGAGAGACATTGGAACTGAACAATACAATACGGCAAATGGCCCTCATGGACAGCTATAGAATATTCCACCCAAATACTAGAAAATATACTTTCTATTCAGCACCTCATTGAACATTCTCCAAAATCAACCACATACTGGGACACAAAAGAAATCCCAACAAATACAAAAGTATTAAAATTATTTCATGCATTGTATAAGACCACAGTGCAAAAAAGCTCAATATGAACACCAGGATAAGCCCTACTAGCTACAAGAACTAAACAACACAATCCTGGATAATGAATGGGTCAGGGAAAAAATAAAGGATGAAATACAAGTACTCATGGAACTAAATGAAAAAGACAATACAACACAACAAAATCTGTGGGATACATTAAAAGGAGTCCTAAGAGGGATATTTTTAGCCTTAAGTGCCCACATTAATAAAACAGAAAGGGAACAAATAAATGATCTAACACTGCAGCTAAAAACACTTGAGAGACAACAACAAATGAACCATAAATCCAACAGACAGGAAGAAATAACAAAAAATCAGAGCAGAAATCAATGAAATAGAAACAAAGAAAACAATACAAAGAATCAATGAATCCAAAAGCTGTTCTTTGAAAAGATAAACAAGATAGATAGACCCCTAGCCCAGTTAACCAAAAGAGAGAGTTTCTTTTAAACTCCAAGTCAATAGCATTCATGAAGAAAGGGGAAATATCACAACAAAGAAAAGATCAAGATAATCATATGAGAATACTTCAAAAACCTATATGCTACTAAATTTGAAAACCTAATAGAAATGGATAAAAATCTGAAATCCTGAGAATCAACAAAGTTTAACCAAGAAGAGAGTGACAGTATAAACAGACCCATAATATCTGAGGAAATTGAAGATGTAATAAAAAATCTCCCAACTAAAAAAAGCCCAGCCCAGATGGTTTCACAGCAGAATTCTATAAAACATTTAAAGAGGTCTTACAACCATTACTACTCGAACTGTCCAGAAGGATACAAAAGGAGGGAAATCTCCCAAATTCCTTCTATGAAGCCAGCATCACTCTAATACCAAAACTAAGCAAAGACACAACCAAAAAAGAAAGCTATAGACCCATCTCATTAATGAACATAGATGCAAAAATTCTCAAAAAAATACTTGCAAATTGCATACAGACCCACATCAAAAAGATCATCCATCACGATCAAGTTGGATTCATATCAGAGATGCAGGGATGGTTTAACATACATAAATCAATAAATATCATAAAACCCATAAATGACCTGAAAGACAAAAACCACATGTTCATCTCAATTGATGAAGAAAAAGCCTTTGACAAAATCAAGCATCCTTTCATGCCTAAAGCCCTAGAAAGAATTGGACTGGAGGAAACATTCCTCAACATAATCAAAGCCATATACAACAAACCCACTGCCAACATCATCCTAAATGGAGAACTATTAGAAGCATTCCCCTTGAAGGTGGGAACCTGGCAAGGCTGCCCCTATTGCCAATCCTCTTCAACATAGTGCTTGAAATGCTTGCTAAGGCAATAAGGCAAGAAAGGTAAATAAAAGGAGTACTAATTGGAAGAGAGAAAGTAAAATGATCCTTTTTTGCAGATGATATGATAGTTTACCTAAGGGATGCTAAAAACTCCACCAGAAAACTCCTAGAAACAAAGTTTCAGTAAAGTGGTGGGCTACAAAGTTAACCTAGAAAAATCAGTAGCCTTTCTTTACACTAATAATAAGCAACTGGACAAGGAATATAAGACCTTCCCAATCACAATAGCTTCAAAAAAATACCTAGGAACAAACCTAACCAAAGACACCAAAGACCTCTACACCAAAAATTTTAAAACTCCAAAGAAGGAGATTGAAGAGGACATCAAAAGATAGAAAGAGCTTCCATGCTCATGGATTGGAACAATTAATATAGTAAAAATGTCCATTCTACCCAAATTAATATACAGATGCAATGCAATCCCAATGAAAATTCCCATGAGCTTCTTCACACACTTGGAAAAATATCCTTAAATTCATATGGAAAAACAAAAGACCCCAAATAGCTAAAGCAGCACTGAGCAAAAAGTGCAATATGGGGGGGGGAATCACTTTACCAGACTTCAAGCTATATTACGGGGCTATAGTCATAAAGGCAGCCTGGTACTGGCACAAAAGTAGACCTGTAGACCAATGGAATGAAATTGAAGATCCAAAATTGAGTTCATACAATTTCAGCCATCTCATTTTCAACAAAGGAGCCAAAAAAGCTCAATGGAGGAAAGATAGCATCTTCAGCAAATGGTGTTGGCAAAGCTGGATCACTATTTGTAGAAGAACAAAATTAAACCACTACCTCTCACCCTGTACAAATTTAATTCCAAGTGGATCAAAGTTCTCAACATGAAATCCAAAACCCTGAAGGTGATAGAAGAAAACATTGCCAGCAACCTATAAAACACAGGCATAGGAAAAGACTTTCTAAATCAAACAGCAGCTGTGTAGGAAATAAGGTCAACAGTTGACAAATGGGACCTCATCAAACTCAAAAGCTTCTGTATAGAGAAAGAAACAATCTGTGAGGTGAAGAGAAAACCCACAGAGAGGAAATCTTAACCAGTGATACATCTGACAGATCATTAACACATACAGACTACTCAAAAAACAAAGAAGAAAACAAATGACCTACTCAAAAGATGGAGTATCATTGGTATATAGTTAGGATGTTGGTAAATAAGCCAGTAATTAGGAGAAGGGAAGAGTTAAAATGGAACCATATAACTAATCCAGAGGTTATTAGGAAAGAAGAGCTGAACAGAGACTTCACCAGTGAGGAAGTAGAGATGGCTGAGCAACAACTTAAAAAGTGTTCAACATCATTAATAATTAAGGAAATGCAAATTAAAACCACTCTAAGATATAATATCACTCCAATAATACTGGTTAAGATCAAGAAAATGGACACCAAATGCTGGAGAGGTTGTGGTGAAAGGAGAACACTCATCCACTGCTGATGGGAATGTAAACTTGTACAACCACTAAGGAATGGAGAACATTTAAAAGACTCAAAATGAGCCTATCACCTGACCCATGTGGGAAAACTTAGTTAAGATGGGTTGCATTCTAAGCCAATGGGATCTCCCTGGCCACACCCATGGGGTGGGATACAGTGATGAAAAGGTTTAGGATTTGGCTTTGAGAATTGAATCATGCTGGATATTTAAGCAGACATCTTGCAATAAAAATCTCTCTCTGCATTTGGACCTCAACATGTGTCCATGTGGTGTGCTTTCCTGGGCATGTTTGCCACATGGATCATCTTGGGATTAAGTGGGCCCTGCCACAAATCTCGGTGGCCTACCCACATATGGTGCCCTTATGTGTGGCAGGAGGAAACCTTAACTTAGGTTGCATACCCCTAAATCTTGCCCTTTTTTTCTCTTTGTTCTCTCTCTCCTGATGTCTATCTGTTGTGGTGGAGCCATCTTTCCTGCCGGTTTTGGTGGATGGGACAGTGGTCTGAGGGCTTGTGGCTTTGTACACATGTAGGAAGGCTGCAGGGTTCTGGTTTGGCTTGGAAAGCATGTCCCATTGTCTCCAGGCACATGCCTCCTGGCATGGTCACTCTTGCAGGCTATAAAAGACAGTGACTTTGGGCTGGAGAGATGGCCTAGTGGTTAAGAGCACTGACCACTCTTACAGAGGACCCGAGTTTGATCCCCAGCACCCACATGGTGGCTGAGTACCGTCTGAAACTCCAATTCCAGGAGAACTCCAGTTCCAGGGAAATCCGACACCCTCTTCTGACCTCTGCAGCATTGCACAACATGGGCGCACAGACCTGCATGCAGACAGTACATTCATACACATACATAAATAAATAAAATTTAAAAAAAATTAAAAAAAAAAAGCCAGTGACTTTAAGGCTGAGTTTAATATCAAGGTTTAGCAGCCGTGCTTGGCCTTGAAACCATTTTTCATAATTCTACGCGTCTGAAAAACTTTCTGGTTTTAAATTCCACCTCCCAAAGAAAGACTTCATCTCCTGCTGTGAGGAATAGTTTCCTCAAGTTCAGTTCCAACCCTAACTTGTTCATATGTAAATTTTCTCCAGGTAGCTCTCCTAGACCTGAGCCCACTTCTTTCTGTTGCAAATTAAGGCCTTTCAAGGGAACCACCCTACCAAGAGCAGCTTTTTTCCAGACAATTTTAAACCTTGGCTACTTTATAACTTTTTCTTAAATTTTGCCTTTTATTGCTCTCTTGTTTTCTTGTGGGTTTCTTTAGTAACTATTTCTAAATCTAACTTCTTACCTAAAACCTGCCTGCTATTTGTAGATCCAAGATTGGGGATTTAGCTAGCAGTAATTCAAATCCATTTCAGCATGCTTAACTTAAAGTGTAATATTTTTACTTAACCCCCTGGGTACCCTAGATATCCTTTGAGTAAATATATTTGCACAGTTAAAATTAATTAGTTGATTTAATTTTATCTTGCTCTTTTTAAATGTGTTTCACCTCAAAGATTTTTTTCTCACAGAATTCTTGATCACATGTGGTTTGAGCTCTGGAGCCATCTGCCTGCCTGCTATGCATGCATACCAGCTGCCAGACTGAGCACATGCCCTTTAAATTTTGATTTTAGGTAACATTCTTTTGATTTCAGCATTTTGGAAACAAAATAGATGGATTTCTAGCAGAGTTTACAGGCCTTGGAATTCTAATAAAACAAACTTGCTCAGATAAATTGTCTTTTTTTTAAGGACCATTAGTAAAAACATGAATTGATATTTTGGTTCAATTTAAATGAAAAAAATTTTGAATAAAACTGTTTTATGTTTCTTTAAGCCCATCTCCAAGCTGTGTGTATGTGTGAGTGAATGCAAGTTCCCGCTTTTAATTCATTATAATCCTACAGGTTTTAAGACCTAATTAGGAACTATCTATAAACAAAAATAGATTCAATTCATAAAAAATGTTTGTCTTATATCCCTTAGTGTTAACAAATTTTAATTGGATTTATAGTATGCATATTATTCAGTTTAATGATAAATTGTTAATTCTTGTTAGTAATTGTTATTAATAGTTGTTATAGTTATTAAATATAATTATTAATCATAATTGATAAAAATTCAGTCTAATAATAAATTGTTCTTTGTTATTGACTATTATTGACAATTATTATTCATAATTATTGGTAATTAATAATAATTAATAATGGTTATGATTGTTGTGATTATGGATAATTATTATTCTTCCAAAGTCCTTAATATAAGACAAGATGGATCGGTCTAAGACTACAAACAACTTTGGCCTGTCTACTTTTGGGAATCCTCAATCTCTAGATTTGTAAATAGCATAGGGACAGTTGGGCTTAGCAGAAGGACAGCTTAGAGATAGTTAACCAGAAGGGACAGGATAGGGAAAGAATAGGAGTTGACTTTAGGGATAGCTTATTGAAGGCAAACGGTTGGGAATGGGCCTAAGAGGTGGCATATGAATCTCAGCTGTTTTGTGCATTATTAGGACATTTATTCTAATTATGTAAAAATAACCCTATGACAAATTATAAAAATTTCATGTTTCTCATTGAACATCAAACAATATGGCTTTCCTTTCTTGCAGGTCAACCTAACAAATCTTTTGTATGTATGTATGTATGTGCACGCACATGTGTGTATGTATGTGTGTACTTGTGTACTTCTAAGTATATTTTAATGTTAACAGCCATGATACCAGTAAAAACATTGCCTCTGAGTTGGAACATGGCCCTTCCTTCTCAAGACGCAAATTTATATTAAACAGCCAAAACATAATTCAATTTCAACAAAGGTTATGGTTTATCTATTAAAAATTAAAAAAAAAAATGGATCTACACTGCCACCTACTGGTTACACCCTTTCAACATCTAAAACAAAGATACAACCAGGTTTTCATTGTATTAAAGTGTTAATAAGTTTTTGGGTCTTTGGGAATAAAAAATAAAAAATATAAAAATTTAAAAATTTAGAAAATTAAAAAAATGTGAATTCCCATTGACATCATTGCAGAATTCATGGTCGCCATTTTTTTTTTTTATTATTGCTCGCATACAGGCTAAGACAAGCCTGCATTTCATTCAGATGACCAGTGGGTAGCTGGTGTTGAGGCCTGCATTTCATTTGGGTGACCAGTTGGTTTGGAAAAAGGCTCCCTTTGTGGACCACCAACCTGGGTAGCTGGTGTGAAATTCCTGTCCTGGCTTTGGGCAGGTGGAAAGTCACGGACGTGTCTCCTTGTCCCAGGCTAAGGACCTGAGTAAGAAGTTACCTCTCTGGTCGGGTTACAGGAGTAACCAACTGACCTCTATGCAAAGAGGTCAGTTCCCTACAGTGTCAAACAAAGAAACCAAAAAAAAAAAAAAAAATCAAGATGGTAATAATGGTAACAACTTCTCATGGGGCATATCTAGCCAGTCTTTAATTAACTAATGGGCATAAGAACTGTAAAAGAAAATTTTATTAAGAGCTAGATATTGAAAAATCTTTAAAGCAGGTTTTCATGCCAGGCCTGGAAAAGGCCAAGAGCTTGGAGGAAGATAATTATTAAAATCCACTTTTAAGGTTTGAAGTTTAAAATGGTATACCTAAAAATAACATATATTTATATATAGAGGTATTTCAGTAGAGATTTATCCAGAAATAAAGTGCTGTAAAGTTGGTAGTAATGCTTCCTATTCCATTTTCATTTTAGTGATTTGATTTAAACTTTTCTTAGTCATTATGGATTCGTCTTTTTTTTTTTTTTTCTTTTGTCTTTTTGGGGACAGGGGGTATCCCTGTAGCTTCCGTTGTCCTGGGAAAATCACTCTGTAGACCAGGTGGGCCTTGAAAACCTCACAAAGATTCACTGTGCCTTGCCTTCCAAGTGTAGGATCTTAAAGACGTTGAGCCCACATGCCGCTTTATGATTAGTTCTTTTCTAAATAATCATTTTGTATGCCAAATGACTTTCTGTAGTGCTTTTCTATTTTTTGTTTTATTTATGTATCTGCTAATCTTTTTTGCTTCTCTCTGCTAGCTTGGTGTATTTGAAAAAATTATTTTTTTTCAAAGAAATGAGTTTTGGTGAAAATTTATTTTATGTATTTATTTATTTATTTATTTATTTATTTATTTATTTATTTGAATGTACTGTTTGCATGGAGGTCTGTGCACCCGTGTCGTGCAATGCCGCGGAGGTCAGAAGACGGCATCGGATTCCCCTGGAACTGGAGTTCTCCTGGAATTGGAGTTTCAGATGGTTCTCAGCCACCATGTGGGCGCTGGGGATCGAACCCGGGTCCTCTCCAAGAGCAGTCGGTGCTCTTAACCGCTAGGCCATCTCTCCAGCCCCTGAAATTAAAAAAAAAATTTTCTTAAGGTGTAAAGGTAGGCTGTTGGTTTGAATTTTCTTTTCTTTTTTTCTTTGTGTTCTTGAAAGTAGGTCTCACTGGGTCTGGCTTCCAAATCATGATCTTCCCGAATTCCCCTTGCAGCTACTGAGATTAGGACGCCCAGGATCCACACTCATTTTCTCCTTTGTTACTTAATTTAAATGTTCAGTACTATGAATATCCCTCAGGACTGTTTTTACCTCATCCCAAAAGTTTTTGGATTTTATGTTTCCATTTTAATTTAGTTTTTAACATTTTCTAATCTTCCTTTGACTTCTTAGTTACTTATCACAAGCTAGCCTTGTAAAATGAAGGAAGAAATGTTTCATAATCCTCACAAGCTACATTTATTTTTATAACCTCAAATACTTTTGCTTTGATTCATAGTAATTCCTCAAATAGTCTTTTAGGAGGGCTTTATCCAGTAATCTGAATGTCTTGGAAGACTGAAGTTCTTCAAAGAGAAAGAGATTCATCCTTCCAGGATATCAATTACTTGGCAGAATTTTCAGGCTTCTAACCTGTCTTGTGGAGTTTGGACTTATCAGCCACGATAATAATGTGAACAGGTTCTTTAATATTCCCTTCTCAGTATGGTGAGGGTCATTATGCTCCCAGGGGTAATCTTGACATTCAGGAGGTTAATACAGGAGGACTGACAGGAATTTGAGTTCAGCCTGGTTTATATAGTGAGCTGCAGGCCAGCCTGAGCTGCAGAAAATGACCTTACCTCAATTCTTACTCAGGAAATGCCTGTCTCCCTTCTACGCACATACAGAGGGAGAGAGAGAGAGAGAGAGAGAGAGAGAGAGAGAGAGAGAGAGAGAGAATTGATTCTTTTTCTCTAGAGAAACCTAATTAATGTATCTGACAAGAAAGGAAGTTTTGTGATGCCCAGCATAACAAATAACTAATCTTGCATCTGAGAACTTTGAGAAAGAACATCATGACCTACAATGGTTTCTTTGACTCACAGATTAGGGTGACCTTGAGGTTAGCCTGGGAGAGTGGAAAGATGCCCGAAGAAGAACAAGGGCAGTTTTAGGAGTGTGAGGTGTGCTACCTCTTAGTAGATGAATGAGCTCAGTCTGTTAGGTAAGAAAGATAAGACTGTTCTTGGCACTGAACCAGTTGTATGGCAACAATTATAATTTTCTGAAAATGAGAGGGAAAGAGCCATTGGTGTTTTGTGGAACTAGCTACGGGTAGACTGGAAGGACTTGGGGCAAGACAGATCCAGGCAGACTCATTTTGGTCTAGTTTAGTAGCAGCAATACAATACGTAGATTTACAAGATAAGTGTAAGGTCATAGTCCATCTAAGTCAGGGATTCCAGAAAGCCAATCAAAGCAGAGTTCTGAGAAAACAGTCACCCTGGGCTGAGTTCCTGTAATCTGATAAAGGGTTGCTGCGATGTCCTGCAATCACACCTCACTGGAGGCAAGAACACAGGCCCCGGTTTCTCTGCAGATGCTCCTTCTGATACAAACCACGGGCCCACCCGTGCCCTATCCCCCACTTCTTTGTCCCCACTTCCTTGTATGCTCATTTCCTGGTATGTCCGGGCTTAAAACTGCAGCTTCAGTATCATTTTAATGCTGGCCATTCTGATCCCTACACAGGCAGGCCAGCCACCACACCCCAAATAAATCCCGAGCCATCTTTATCAGAGTCCTGTATACCTTTGTGCTGGGTCTCCCCTCAACATGAACCTAATAATAAGGAAGAAAGAACAAAAAATAAAATTCAATAATTAAACTTTAGAAACTGGGCATTAAAGATGGCAATGAGGAGTCAGGAAAGAGAAATGGTTTGTGAGAGAGGAAGGCGACACCAAGCTTAAATGAACAAATTTTAGTTAGCATGAGAGTCAAAGTGAAGTTATTTGGTGTACAGAAGATGTGGCAGTGCTGACCAGGAAGAGTGTCGGCTTGTCAGGATCATAGGTCACCAGGGGTTTCCAGTGATGCAGTTGTTTGGATACCAAACAGGCTCCTTATAGTTAAGGATTTGAATATACACACTTGTCACTAAAATTCTTATTAAATTATGCAAATTTCCTTACGTGGCAGTTTAACAAGTTCCTTTTCAAGTAAAATTTCAGATTCCAGGATTTACACAGTCAGTGCTTATTGTGCTGTCAGCTGTCATTGGGGTCCTACCATGGCAGCTACTCCACAGCTCGGGAGGATCTGAAATCAACATCTCACCCTCTGCCCTCTGTTCTCCCTTCCTCAGTCCAACAGTCCTCTAAAAGTCTCCCGGGCCTGGAGGCTGAGTCTCCCCATTCAATGTGCTGCCTCACTTCTACTCATTCTCTTTTGAAGAGGAAGAAACTTGAAGGCCCTTACAGAAGACTGGGACCAGGGAGTGTGAGCCCTTATATTTCTTCAGAAAGGAGGGCATGTGAGCAGGAGACGTTTGCTTCTTAGGAGGATGGACCTCCCAAGTTGACAGGAACCTGGAGCCTATCAGTCTTGTCCAAACCAGTAAAGACCATTATGAGTATCTGGCCTGGAGCATAACTGGACAATGGGTGACAGGACTCAATGCATGACCAGGCAGAACTATGAGCTCTGCTGTGTGTCAGCAGTTGCTCAGTGCTGGGAACACAGGGAAGAATTTGCCTGGTCATTTGGGATGACTTTTGGACAAAAGACAAATCTGAAAAGTAAAGAGACAGCCTTCCAACCACGTCTTCCAGAGTGCTCCTCAGAGCTGGGAGGAGCACAGTCTCAGTTTCTTTGGGGGATTTTGACAAGACTGGGAGGGGACCTGGAAATGTCCCTTTCCTTGTGCTTAGAAGCTGAGTTTCTAGGCTTCCCATGTATGTGTCAAGCAGGATACAGGTGGTGGCTGTCTGTTCTCAGTGGGACACTGGGCTGGTGACTGAGGGTTGAACACTTCAACCAAACCATGCCTTTGGAGGCAGGTTTGAGTGCAGTGCCTCAGTATGGCTTGGGGATACCCTTAACAGTCATGTTCTGAACTTTATCCTGCCCTAGAGGTGATAAGAAGGCAGGCTCAAGGACTGGAACAGGAGGCACGGTGGGGGACATGGGTCTCCTACCAGATTTCTGGAAAGGTGGCAGACTAATTTGAACATAATCTAAAACAGATTTCTCCTTGTTTGAGTGAATGATCAGTGGCCTGTTTCGCTGATCAGTCACAGCCTCATGGTTTACTGTTTGGAGAGCCTTCCTCTGATGCTCTTTCTCTCTCTCTGCCTGGCTCTTGAACTCTGTGTTTAGAAGATTCTGGGTCTTCTGTGGGGCCTGGATCTTTTCCCCTTCTGTCGGCACAAGGGAGGTGGCACCATATTCTCATGCCAGCACCTGATGGGACACCTGCTTCTTGCATTGTAGCCAATGGCCTTACAATCTCTGCATTTCACCCTGCAGTGCTCTTCTTCTGTTGGGGGTGCCAGTGCTCCATCAGCCCACTCCTCTCTTTTCTAGCACATTCTGAGCTTTATTGGGTCTACAGTGATGAGCCTTGGTATAATGTCCTGCCTTCTGCCTCAAGTCCTTGGAGTCATATCAGTCTTCAACTCTTGATTGGGTATTTCCTAGATTCAGCTGTCTTCCTTGTGTCTTTCATCATGCTTTCTGAGAGGAGGTTGCTGGAGACACACATGGGGGAAGGAAGTTGCTTTCAGGATGTTGGTGGAAAGAACAACCTAGAGCAGTTAGTTTTGAAGGTTAATTTTCCCCTGCATTCCTGAGTTATCCTTTTTATAGCTGATAAGTTTGATTTGTGATTTTTTTTCAGAATTTTTCACCCATATGAATCTCTATATTTTTCTTCTGTAATTATTTTTGTCAAACTATGATAGTGTGTTGAAAGAATTGGGCATTACTTCCTCTTCTTTTAAAAACTGTAGCTCTTAAACTGGGTGTGGTGGCACACACCTTTAATCCTAGCACTCAGGAGGCAGAGGCAGGCAGATCTCTGAGAGTTCAAGGGCAGCCTGGTCTATAGAGTAAGGTCCAGGCCAGCTGGGGCTACAGGGACACCATGTCTCAGAAAGATGGAAAAAAATGTAGCTCTTTTCACAATAGTGAAGAGCTGGAAGCCCAAGTGTCCTTCAACTGATGAATGGATAACGAAAATGTAGTTGAGATCTATGCAGCGATAAAGAAAAAGAACATCATGAAATTTGCAGGTAAATGGATGGAGCAAGAAGCTGTTATGCTAAGTGAAGTAACACAGTCCCAGATAAAAAACTGATGTATGGTATCCCTCATTTGTGGATCCTAGCACCAAATCTTTATATGTAAGTCAGTCTGGGTAATTTTTCAGTAAAAATAATACCACATTGGCTGATCCTACTATAGATATAGCTTGAAGTTTATGTCTTTCTTTTCCTAAGTTCTAAGATTTATGAGAAAGAATAAATCTCTTCTTTAAAACACACATCAACTTGCTATGTAACTTAGGAATGTGAAGTTATATTTCTTTTTACCTGCATGCAACATTACTGTAAAAATGTGAATCCCAAACATGTTTTGGAATTAATCTATAGTTTATTTTCAGACTCTGTCATTTTGGTATATGTGTGGAGTGTATATATGTATATTTTGGAGTAATGTAAAATTAAAGGGAACAACAGCAACAAAAGACTTTTTCAAAAAGTAAAAAAATAAGCAGAAAAAAATGCAAGACAGGACTTAACATGCATGGCAGAATGCATGTGGTCTGGTCACGGGTGGGCATGGATGGAGAAATGGATCTAAATGTGATTGGGAAAGGTTGTATGGAATGCCCAAAAGCTCAATAAAAAGAATAAAAAAAGAAAAATTGATTTATTTTTACTTATGTGTATGAGTGTTATGCCTGCATGTATGTAAGTGTACCCATGTCCTGTAGTGCCTGTGGAGGACAGAGGACGAGGATGGTGTCAGATGCCTGGAACTCAAGTTTTTGATGGTCGATAGCTGCCATTCGGGTGCTGGGATTCAAACCTGGGTCCTCTGCAGTAGCAGCCAGTGCTCTTAACTGCTGAGCCATCTTTCCAGCCCCTTATTCTCTCTTCCTTAGAAAACATTTACAAAGATTTCCTTGGAAAATTTATAGAAAAGTACTGTTATTTATTTCCGTTTTTTTTCTTAAAATTTTTTGAGCATTTGTACATTTCATACAACATTTCTTAATCAAATTTAGACCTGTTCCCCCTTCCATGCACCCCTCACCAGAGTTCATGCATTCTGCCATACACGTTAAGTCCTGTCTTGCATCTTTTTCTCAGTCTTTTTTAACTTTTTTGATACAGAAGTTTACAGTTTTGGTCAGTTCTTTGAACAAGTCTTTTTGTCATTGTTGTTCACTTTAATTTTGTATTACTCCAAAATATGCATATATATATATATATATATATATATATATATATTTATGCTCCATACATGTACCAAAATTACAAACTCTGAAAAAATAAACTCTAGATTAATTCCAAAACAAGCTTAAAGTGGAAGTCTTCACCAGTGACCCATCTGACAAAGGTTTAACATCCAGAAGTCGCTTTTTTATGTTTAGGGGTTCACATTTTTTTTTTCTCTTAATTTTATATTACTCTAAAATATGAATATATACCTTCCTCCCATATACATTAATTATCATGTCTGAAAGTAAATGGTAAGTTAATTCTAGGGCTCATTAAGATATTCACATTATAACATCACAGTTGCTTTCAGATAGAAAGAAATATAATAACATTGCTCAGCTTGTCTTTCAATTGAAGGATTTGGTGCTAGCATCCACAAATGAGGGAAACCATTCCCTGTTTGGTTCTTTGGGACTGTGTTACTTCACTTAGCACAATGGCTTCAAGTTCCATCCATTTACCTGCAAAACTCATGATGTTATCTTTCTTTACTGCTGCACAGAACTCCATTGTATAAATGTAACACATTTTTGTTATCCACTTGTCAGTTGAGGGGCATCTGGGTTGTTTCGTATTCTTTGCTATTGTGGAAAGAGCTGCAATAAACATAGATGTGGATGTATCTTTGCAGTAGGATGAGTCTTGTGGGTATATACCCAGGAGTGGTGTGGCTCAGTCAGATGGTAGGCTCATTTTGAGTCTTTTAAGGGTTCTCCACACTGCTTTCCACAGTGGTTGTATGAGTTTACATTCTCACCAGCAGTGGATGAATGTTCACCTTTCCCCACAACCTCTCCAGCATTTGGTGTCTTTTGTTTTCTTGATCTTAGCCAGTCTTATTGGAGTGAGATGGTATCTTATAGTGGTTTTAATTAGCATTTCCTTAATTATTAATGATGTTGAACACTTTTAAAGATGTTTCTCAGCCATCTTTATTTCCTCATTGGTGAAGTCTCTGTTCATCTCTTTACTCTATCTTTTGAGTGAGTAATTTGTTTTCTTCTTTGTTTTATGAGTAATTTATATATTCTGGATGTTAATGCTCTGTCAGATATATCACTGGTGAAGATTTCCTCCCACTTTGTGGGTTTTTCACTTCCTTGATTGTTTCTTTTTCTGTACAGAAGCTTTTGAGTGTGATGAGGTCCCACTTGTCTACTGTTGACCTTATTTCCTGCACAACTGCTCTTTGATTTAGAAAGTCTTTTCCTACTCCAATGTCTTGTAGGTTGCTACCAACGTTTTCTTCTATCACCTTCAGAGTTTCAGGTTTCACATTGAGGTCTTTGATCCATTTGGAGTTGATTTTTGTGCAGGGTGAGAGGTAGGGGTTTAATTTTGTTCTTCTAAATATTGTGATCCAGTTTTGCCAACATTTGGTGAAGATGCTATCTTTCCTCCAAGAGCTTTTTTGGTCCCTTTATCGAATATGAGGTGGTTGAAATTGTATGAGCTCAGGTTTGGGTTTTCAATTTTGTTTCATTAGTCAATGGGTCTGTTTTTGTGCCAGTACCAAGCTGACTTTATGACTATATCCCTGTAGTATAACTTGAAATCTGGTAAAGTGATCTCCCCTGTATTGCATTTTTTACTCAGGGTTGCTTTAGCTATTTGGGGGCTTTTGTTTTTCGATATGAAGTTAAGGATTTTTTTCCAAGTCTGTGGAGAAACTCATGGGTATTTTAATTGGGATTGCATTGAATCTATAAATTAATTTGTGTAAAATGGACATTTTTGTGTGTGGTTTTATTTTATTTTTTTCTTTTTAGTTTTACCCTTTTTTTGGTATTTTTGAGACAGGGTCTCCCTTTTAGTATCAGGTGTCCTGGAGCTCGCTCTGTAGACCAGGCTGGCCTTGAACCCACAGAGATCCACCTACCTCTGCCTTCCGAGTGCTGGGATTAAAGGTGTGCACCACCACGCCTGGCATAAAATGGACATTTTTTACTATAATAATTTTTCCAATCCATAAGCATGGGAGGATTTTCCATCTTTTGATGTCATCTTCTATGTCCTTCTTCAGGGGTAGAGATATTTGGTGTCTTTGGTTAGGTTTGTTCCAAGGTATTTTTTTTTTTTTTTTGAGGCTATTGTGAGTGAGAAAGTTCTCCTTATATTCCTTCTCTGGTTGCTTGTTGTTGGTGTAAAGAAACGCTAATGATTTTTCTAGGTAATTTTGTATTCCGCCACTTTCTGAAACTCTTCATCATTTCTAGGAGTTTTCTGGTGGGGTTTTTAGCATCCCTCAAGTAAAATATCACATCATCTACAAAGAGGGATAATTTGACTTCCTCTTTTCCAATTAGTACTCCTTCAATTTATTTCTTAAATATTTGAAAGAATGTATGAGTAAAACACTGTAGGTCTGTTTGCTTTAGGACGTTTTCAACATTGGAATTCGTTGGTAGCAATTTGTCCATTTCTTTCAAAATTTCAATTTTATCTACACTTTAAAAATATTTTATTTATTATTTTCTGTATATGAGTGTATTCTTTAGATGGAAGAGGGCATTGAATCACCTGGAAATGGAATTAAGGATTGTGGTTGTTAGGCACTATGTATAGGTGCTGGGAATCAAACCCAGGTTTTCTGCAAGAGCAGTCAGTGATCTTAAACGCTGAGCCATCTCTCTAGCGCCCCCTACGGTATAATTACTTATAACTACCATGGCTGGTTTTAAATGTCAACTTGCCACAACCTAGCATCATCTGAGCGGGGAGCTTCAGACAAGAAATATCTGCACTGGGCTAGTTCGTGGGAGCATGTGTGGAGAGCTGTCCTGAGTGCCCAGCTGATGAAGAGAGACCCACCCTAAATGAAGGTGGCATCTGATATCTGCCCAGATACAAAAGGCATTGTAAGAAGGAAGATATTCTCTTTGTTGGCTTGGTTTTCCCTCTGCTGCTGTGTTAATTTACCATGTTGCCGCTGCTGTTGATTCATTTTCTGACATTAGAGTCAACTTTTCTAGGATTCCAAAGTGGTCTCAGGACCAGGGGCTTTCCAGGAATCTTCCAGGCCTTTGGTGCCAGATTGGTATTGCTGAGGTACCCAGCCTGGTGGCCAGAGGAACCATGCAGCCTTTCAGGTGTGAGACAGATATTATTGGACTATTTTGACTGCATTGCATAAGCTGAGTTAATAACTCATTTTAAAATTTATCTATTATTCTACCAGTTCTTTTCCTCTAGAGAAGAACGACTAATACAACAACATCCAGCTGTCCTTCACAATCTCTGAAAGGCAGCTTCTACTTTTGATATTTAAAACTTGGTCACTGCATGTGTCTTATTAGGAATACTAGCTTTTTTAAAATCACTTTTACTTTTTAATGAGCCGACTTTTGTTCTTATGACTTTTCACTTTTATCATTAATTCTTGTTTCTTTTTCCCTTTTGTTCCTTATACTTTCTTTACATCTATTTCCTCTATTTTGTCCAGAGGGAAATTTAGGCCTTTTTTCCTTTAAGTCAATCTCTTGGAGCTGTAATATATATTGTTTACCTCAGTGCTTTTATATATATATATATATATATATATATGTATATGGTATTTTGAGACAGGGTCTCCCTTTAGTCCCAGTGGTCCTGGAGCTCACTGTGTAAACATGCTGGCCTTGAACTAACAAAATCCACCACCTCTGCCGTTACAAGTTCTAGATTAACGGCATGTTCCACCATGCCCAGCATATGTTTTAGTCCCACCATTTGGTAAGTATTGGCCAAAAAAATCTAACTCTGTAATGTTTACCACAATTAGGTTATAGAACTTTAAAAAAATTATTTTATTTTTATTTTTAGTTTTGAATGTTTTGCCTACATGTTTGTAAGTGCACTAATGTCATACAATGCCTGCAGAAGCCAAAGAGGGCATAAGTTCTCCTGGAACTGGAGTTACAGAGGTTGTCAGCCACCTTATAGGTGCTAGGAATTGAACCCAGCTCCTCTGGAAGAACAGCCTGTGCTGAGCCATCTCTCAAGCCTCAAGAAATGGAATGTTTTAATTAACCTTGGGACTCCCCCTGTATCCTGTTACAGTGTGTACCACCATCCTCTAGTCCCTGACCTGCTTTCTGTAATCATACTTGGGGTATTATTTTAAGAATCTCATGTAAGAGATTCTTAACGCACATAGTGTGTGTTCTTTTTAGTCTTGCTTCTTTTGCTCACTATAGTGCTTTGAAGTTGACCTATGTTTCTGCATGTATTGGCAGAACATTACTTTTTAATGATGAATCATTCTCCACTGTATGAATATTTTATTGAAATTTGTTTTTCTCAGTCACATATTGTTGGATATTTGGGTTATCTGTCAGTTTCTTTTTTTATTTGAATGCCCAATGGCGTTGGAAAGGCTAGAAAGTTTAGAAAATTGTGATGTAAAGAAAAAAAAAGAAGCTTTAAAGGAGAGGAAGAGGATAGCAGAACAGATGTGACTTGAAATGTGTAAGGATGGTAGGAGACAGGGAGATGGGGATAAGGAAAGGTAAACCAAAAAAAAAAAAAAAAAAAGCCATGAAAAACCAACCATTTTGTCACTTAATTGAAAGTAAAACACAATGTTTGAATGGAGGTACCCTACATAGGTGGAAAAGCTGCTCCCAGAAACCCTATGTTATTAAAGGAAAATCCTGGTGTCAGGAGCAGATCATCTCTCCACGAGCGGTTAGCCAGCGCGGTCCAAAGCCCTCACAACACTGCAAACTATTGCAGTTGCTGTTGTTTTCCCACGAGAACTATACAGTGAGAGCCTGTTGCTGAAGTCACCACATGCTCTGGTCATAGAACAGGGAGACTGAGCTGGAAGCTCTTTTGTGTTAGCTGGCTTTTGTTCTCAGCAGTCGTGCTCAGGTGTGAACCCTGCATGCTATGCTCCCACTCGATGGGCAAGATGTGCCCATTAGTGCAGTATTTGAATCACTGTTTGAGGAGTAACCAACTATTCTCTGCTTGGATTTGAGATCTGCTCCACAAAGAAGGATTCATGTCTGGTGACTAGTACCGTGTCTGGTACCAAAAACCTGTGGCTGCGGAGGACATAGGCCCTAGTGGAAAAGGCACTGTAACTGTTGTGTTGCTAAACAGCCACCATTGTCCTGTCAAATTGCCATTTAAATCTTTAAATTGAATCTTTAGATTTGTGCTGCTCTTCCCTTGGGTCAGAGAAGCTTCTTTTTGCAGTGGATGATACTTACTACAGAGGCTAGCATAATTTGTCAAAGTGCTGACCACAAGTGACTGTTGGATACTCAGCTCAAACTGAGACAACTATATTACTTCCTCCAAGGCTCAGGGACCATCATGGAAGATGAGACAGAAAGAATGTAAGAGCCAGAGGAAGGGGTAGAGTGTTAAGGAGCACTGTCTTTCAACCATGGACGGCTATTGCACTCTTCAGCTCTCAGAAGCTGTGATTTACCTGTCTAAGGTTGGGCCTGTCAACATTTCATCAAGGAGGAGACGGAGGCTCATGAGGCCCTCACCTATCCCTGAAGACTTGTAGGCAGTTAATGGCTGCTAGTGGGGAGGGTCTTATGAAGCTCTACCCATTCTCTAGGGGCTATAAGCAGTTACTATTTGCTGGTGGACAGGAAGACGTCTTATTCATTGGTGTAGCCACTGGTGAGTTGCCCATGCTGCTGTAAATAATTGCTCACTCATATCCTGTTAACAACTCTAATAAAACTTGGGTCTGTGTGTGTGTGTGTGTGTGTGTGTGTGAGAGAGAGAGAGAGAGAGAGAGAGAGAGAGAGAGAGAGAGAGACAGAGACAGAGACAGAGACAGAGAGAGAGAGCAAGAAAGTAGAAAAGGGGCTGTTTAGGAAGAGAAAGGGTTTCAGTAAGAATGGATGTGGCATAAGAGAGAGTGATGAGGAGCAGTAAATATGTTGAAAATACATTCTCACTGGACCTGGCATGCACACCTTTAATCCTAGCACCGGGGAGGCAGAGGCAGGTGGATCTCTGTGAGTTCAAGGCCAACCTGGTCTACAGAGTGAGTTCCAGGACAGCTGGGGTTATAGGGAGACCCTGTCTCAAAAAGACCAAAAAAGAAAAAAGAAAAAAGAAAATACATTCTCTACATGTGTGAAAACATCACATCGAAACTCATTATTATATATACTTAATATATCCTAATAAAAAAACTTTAAAATGTTGCACCAAATATTTTTGTTCTTTTCTTTTTCCTTTCATTGCTTTAAAAATTACTACTATTATTATTATTATTGGTCTTTTCGAGACAGGGTCTCCATGTAGCCCCAGCTGGCCTGGAAATCATGTAGACCAGGCCAGCCTTGAACTCACAGAGCTCCACCTGCTTCTAATTATTTTTATTATTTTAATTATGTGTATGCATATGTGGGGGGTGTGATGTGTAGGTGTGTGCACACAAGTGCAGGTGCCCATGGAAGTCAGAGGTGCTGGATCTCCCAGAGCTGGAGTTCCAGGGGGTTGTGAGCTGCCCTATATGGGTGCTGAAAATTGAACTTAGGTCTTTTGGAATAGCAGCAAGTGCTTTTAACCACTGAGCCATCTCTCCAGCCCTCTTTCATTCATCATAACTCATAAATACACATTTTTAATGATGTATATTTGTGAGGTATAATGTTATGTTTTGATTCATGAACTAGATAATCATAAACTTGGGGTCATTAGCATATCTATCATATAAAATTGTTATAATTTCCTTAAGGTAAGTACATTCTTAAATCATGAAACTGGACATATAAAGTGAACTGGTGTTAATTATATTTATTCTTCTATACCATAGTACTTCAGAATTTATTTTTCCTATCAAATAACATTATACCTGCTGATTAATCCCATTGTCCTGAGTCTCTGGTAATCACAGTTCTATTTCCAGCTTCTGTTTTACCTTAGATTATACATATGAGAAGATAATGGGGTGTTTGCCTCTCTGTGAATGATTGTTTCCCTTAACATGATATCATTCAGGCTCATTTATATTGGAATTGTCAAGACTTTATATTTTTATGGCTGAATTATATTCCACGGTGTATATACACCTAATTTTCTTAATCTGTCTATTGATAGACAATTAGGTTGGTTCCATATCTTGGGTTTTGTGAAAAATGTTGCAGTAGACAAGGGAGTCCATTTTGAGATATTTTGAGGTATATAGTTTCATTTTTTTTTTCTTAGTAAATACTTAGAGAAATGGACAAACTGTTTTCTAAAGTAGTACCATTTTATTTCAGTTAAAAATCATCTGTCTATCCACATATCATCATAGTAATAAAAGTTAAAATACTTGACTGTAAAATAAATCAGTAATTCTAAAGACAAAGTCAGGTCTTGCTAGACCAGGCTTCCCTTTTTTGAAGCATGAGCAGACTAAAATCATGATTCTTTATTCTATGTTAGATCTTTAGATTTTTGCTGCTATTTCAGTAAAAATCCATTGTTTGACTCCAGGAGTTCACTTTGTGACCTCCTCTTCAGTGTTGATTTTATCACACCACTTTGCATTGCATTGTGAATTCTGTTGGCGCACACTGTGTTCTGACATCTGCTGGAGCAAGAAGTAAAGGCCTTTCAAAGGCACCTGTGAGGGGGCAATAACTGAAAGAAGCATCTCGAAAGGGTTTTCCCACTGCCTCGCAAATTATGGTTTCATTCATGTCCACTCAGTGAATTAGACAGCTTTGAGGCTGTATCTATCCTTTCACTTCTTCATCTCCTTAGGATTGATGCAAGTATAAAGTCATGTGTAAGCTTTAAATTACATCTTTATTTAAAATGGTGTATCCCATATTATAACTGAAATGTGCTTAATATATTAAAAACAAAATAAAAGCATAAACGAAAGTCCTTTGTGAGAAATTTTTCTTCAGCGCCTCCACAGCCTTGCTGTTTCCCCCAGCCCGTATCCACTGCATTCTCCGCAGGGTGTTCTTACCACATTTCCCTTGAATTCTAACCCTTGCCTCTAAATCCATGGGAATAGAATGGTTAGTTTACTTTGGTTTGAGCCTAAATGAACTCTTTAAAGAATCTCTTTAAAGAAACCCATTAAGAATCCTCCCACCCTAAAAGTGTTCTGCCAAAACTAACTGAAAGCCACAAAAGATTTAGGGTTGGTTCTAAATTGGAACCTGTGTGGGCCTTAAACTCTACAAAAAAATCCATTTTTAACAGAAGCCCAGAATATTAAACATAAGAACACAAAGTAATCTTCTAGACCCAAGAGAGTTGGGGACAAGACTATCAAATGCTACAAGGGAATTCCTCAAATGGAAGGTTTTTTTTTTCCTTTACTTATTTTTTTCCCTTTCATGATGAACCACAGTGATCTCTAGAGAAGGGTTGGGTCTTGGGGCAGAAATTCATCTCCTTACAGAGCTCTTTGTGATTCAGGCTGGGCTGCAACAGCCTGTTCATGTTTATTTGGTTCCCTAGTGAAGTGAGCGAGCATAGTGGTGACTAACATGTGTCTCTTTATATTAGGGGAAAGCTCTTATGTATCCTCCAAGTTGTGATGGTAAAAATATACCAGTGTAAGAAACTCATCCGTGCCCTGTGAGAGTAATTGTGTGGCATTTTCAATAAATAGTAGGTTTTATTATAATGCAAGTAATATCATTAATCACTGATTTGTTAGCCTGTTGTTTCAAGTGTATACTGGGATTTAGAAGTCGTAAGACTCATTGCCCACTTAATGCAACTGATAAAGAGGAAGAACTGAATCTAACTGCTTCAAAGTCTATGTTCTGAACTGTACTCTGATGTCTTTCTATACATTTGGAACTTACCATAAGCTCCAAAATTTACATGAGTTTGTAGGGGCAAACCTTGCTTGATTTCAAAGGCAGAAGAATCATACAGTCTTCCAGCTGCTTGGAGGCTCATGTCAGCAGGCTGAGGCAGAACCTTGTGTAAATTGGAGTAATACCCTGTATCATTTACCCCAAAGTCATATTCTGAAGATACGATGCTGTGTGTGAAAGAGCTCTGGAAACTTAATAACATTTTCAATGAACAATCAGTGGGTTTATCTGCCCTGATCCCATCCTTTAACAGTAATACTCTTTATAGAACCCCTTCTGTTTGCTAGGTATTAGGCTAAGGAGACTCTAGACAATTACTAGACAATAGATAATGCCATGAAATTGCACTCTAGCTTCATCTTAAAGATGAGAAAAAAGGATAATATTTAGTTTTCCATTTGCCATTGACTGACATGAGTTTTTACACATTTGTATTTAAAGCTGAATAGGGATATGGATAAACATACAGACGTGTGTCTAAGAATGAGTGTGTGCATGTTTATACACACATATCTGTGGATATGAAATCAATTTTACTAGCCCAACATTTTGCGAAAAATTGTTCCTAGGAGACAGTTTAAGGTCCCAAAGCTGACAGTTGACATTGTACATTGCTCAACAGAGAATCTTTAGGAATAGGTAAAGAAGCCTCTTCTCTCTGTTTGGTACCATGTGGCCCTCAATGTACCTTTAATCAGCAGGTGTGGCAACAGTTTACAATCTTGAGCCCTGTCAGATTTCTGAGTCATGTTCTCTGGAGGGTTTACCCACAGCTGCATACTTTCACAAGCTCTGCAATGATTTATTTAAAATAGAATTTGAGAAACACTTTCAAAGGTATTTGGTTCCAAATTTGGTTGTTTCCGTATATGGACTTTTCTCTTACCCTTAAATTTCCTTTTCTACTTAGAAGAAAACATGACTTTTCAAGGACAGTGAAGTTTTTGTTTCATAAAATGAATTCTGATGAATTACATTAGCTATGGTATGCAAAATCTTGTAGCCAGCCAGGCATTCATGGAGTAGTGTGTTCATTCAGCGGGCATGGATGCCACTCTCCAATGTCACTTAAAAGAAAAGGTACTGAGGGCTGGAGAGATGGCTTAGCGGTTAAGAGCACCGACCGCTCTTGTAGAGGACCCGGGTTCGATCCCCAGCACCCACATGGCAGCTGAGAACCGTCTGAAACTCCAATTTCAGGAGAACTCCAGTTCCAGGGGAATCCAACACCCTCTTCTGACCTCTGCAGCATTGCACAACACGGGTGCACAGGCTTGCATGCAGACAGTACATTCATACACATACAGAAATAAATAAAAAATTAAAAAAAAATAAATAAAAAAAAGAAAAGGTACTGAGAATTCTGACCAGGAGCATTGCCAGATGTGTAAGGCTCGCCTGTTTTACATAGTGACATGAAGGTCAGAATGGGCCTGTCTGATGAATTTCAGGCCAGTGTGAACCAAAATTCCAGAAAAATTGCATCTTGAAACTGAAAATTCTACAAAGACTGATCAACTGACAGGAACTTCATTGATTCTGGAAAGCTAGCAATGTTGCAGGTCTAGAACCTAATTAGCATTTATTTTGGGGCATCATTAGTCCCCCAAAAGCCACTCCTTGACCACCTTTATTTCTGACTTAACATCCTGTGACTGATAGATAAAAACCTTTTGAAATGTATGAACAGACCACCAGCTTCCACCAAAAGACCAAGCATCATCAGAGGCTCTGACAGCATCTGAGGCCTACAGCTGAGACTTCTCTTTTGCTGTATCTGCCTACTTAGTGTTTCTACTGACGTATTTGAAAAGTGTCTTTATGACTTATGACTTTTCTTTGTTCTGTTACTATAAAAAACCTCATGAAACTGTTAACCACATTGGAATACGGAATTTGGGGTAACCTAATACTGTGTTTCCAGGCCATGGGCACTCATACTTGTCTCCAGAATAAACTATCTTATATCATCTTTGAGGTGAAAGTTATGCTTTTGCATCAACACCAGCTTGAACTATAGAACAAGCACATCTTAAAAAGAAAAGAAGAGAGAGGGAGAAAGAAAAGGCATCAGGCTGGGTGCAAGCACACTTATAATTCTATAATTTTAGCACTCAGCAGTCTGAGGCAGGAGGATACCTAGGAGTGGGGGACAGCCTGAGTAACATTTAATAAAAAAGGGGAAAAAGTTATAATTGGGCATAAAATTAGTCTGCAAGAGACAGTGAAACATCAGTCAGTTACACGAGGGAGTCACTTGCTTGTTAAGAACATCTTTTTATAAATAAATATTCAGACTGAACAACTGAACATAAATGGACAATTAAGTTGCTAGAAGCAATGTTTTTCCTATTTGAGTTTATAAAATTTTCTAAAATCATTTCTAATCTAGAGAGAAAAAACTCTTTTTCTCTAGATGAATTGTAGGACTTAAGATTTTTAGAGATTTTTGTAGATCATGAATCAAACATAGTGGCCCTGCATTACCAAGATTTTTACAAGAATATGGAAGTAACTCATTTCAAAATATTTTCAATGGAATTGTGCTTTCTTTCACCCTGAAGTTTACTTAAAGAAAAATGTATTGAATCTTCTGGACCCCTGTGAATATTGCCAATAATGTTTGAATAATAATCTACTTACTAATAAAATCTTAAAAAATGAAATAGCTATAAATAGAATAAGTGGTTGCTTTAAAATGAACTCAGAAACAGCCCAGAGAGTTCAGTCAATACAGCATCAGACTTTACAAAAATAAACTCAGTATGGTAAGACACAGACACAGGTGTGATTGCCATGGGAGAAGAAGTTGTCGTTAGAGACCTGCTAAATAAGAGGCCATTGGTGTAGCACCCTGATAAGCCAGGGTGGGGAAGAAATAGGAAAATACCATTTTTTCCTCCAGTAAGGCCAAACAAGCCTGTTCAGGATTAGCTAGTCTGAATAATTGCAGTGTGCATGGAAGCCACCTCTACTTTGTGGGTCTGGACTTATGATGGTTAAGACGGGTAGTGTGAGACCCTGGTGAAGAAGGTGGTCAAAGGTGTGGTCTCTGAATGTTTGTTCACTGGGGTAGATGCAGCCTACATTTAGGAATTAATTAAAGGGAGCCATTTTAAAGTCAGTAAGTTACTGAAATCTCAAAGCATTAGAAAATATGACACTAAAACCATGATTAATAGAGGGGAAGTTCTTGTGCTATTGCTACAAAAGAGGACAAATATTTGGATTAATACTTGAGATACATGTTTTACATGTGTGAAGGGAAGCTCCTTAAGCACTAACTCTATTCCAACACAATGTGCTAGTGTTCTATCACCTGTCTAAGAGATAAAGGTATTCCAACAACTTTAAAGTCTTAATAGATTATGCGTTGTAATGATATTTCAAACTTAGAGCAAACATATTAAACTATAGCATCATTTGTCATCTAAATTTTTCTGATTTACCATTCTGCATATAGTGCAAGAGTATAAATAAAACTTGCTTTTCTTTCTTGGAACACAAAATTCTCCAATATCATGAGAGAAGGGTGGAGGAGACCTAAGAAAACTTGCCAGTCTGAATTGTTGCTTCCCAGGAGTTGTAGCTATAGACTTGAGATTAAGGAGCTGGCTAAGATTTCATTGGGTTTTTGATGAATGGGAGACTTATGAACCTAGATCTATTGTCTAAATAACAAGGGACAGAGTAAGATAGAAGTAATCAGATTAGACAAAAAGTGACAGGAGTGAGGAGGTGTGAGAAGGAGGGATTACATTGTGCAAATAGTGCCAACTGGTCTTCTCAAAACACCTATGATATAGTTTATGTTTTTCAGAAATCTGGGTCAAAAACCACATGTGGCCTTTTCTAAGGCACATTACAGTTGTGCCTGAGTAAAGAAACAGCCTGACTCTTAACATTCATTTTAAGGCCAAGTGTGGACTTGAACTCTGAGAACCTATTCCTTCAGATATTTCACAGATCTGTGTTCTGGAGCAAGTTTTCACTCATTCTTTTATTGAAACATTATGTCCAGCACGAATTGGGGAAGTAGAAGCTAAGATCCATCTTTATCTTATTAGAGAATGTTGCCCTTTGGCCCTTTGATCACACACACAATTACAAACAAACTTCTCAATTCTCCTCACTTTTTCAATGAGAAAACCATGCTGCTTTCATTGCTTTGATATATTATTCAGGCACACTCACACTCATTCACTATTTTGAGTGGAAGGTAAGGTGGGATCCTGAGGGATTAAAGTCAGGTGCTTAGGTCACAAGAAGAGCAGATGCCTCAGTGAGCTTGTTTATATTATAAACAGTAACTTTTTTCAATATATATTTATTATTAAATTTTTGTCCATTTCATATAATATGTCTTAATCACATTCAGAGCCCCCCATATACAACCCATAGACTACTCATCATATACGTTAAAGATTATTGAGTCAAATTTGTGTACCCAGGTATTCCTTGGTATGAGTTTATTCACTGGAGCCTGTTCATCCTATGGAGCATCACTGCCTTAAAGAAGATCAACTCACCCAGCGGTGACCTGCTTCTAATTTTTTCTCAGCTCAGATTGGGGCTTTTTGCCCATTTCCCCAGTTCCATGTTGAGTTTTTGTCTGACTGAATTTGCTTGGGTCTTGTGCATGCTTCACCATTGTTAACCAGCTTTTTGGTTGCAAGGTTAGCTAAAAGTCATTAGTTCAGATTATGCCCATATTGTAAAAGTAATTCCTACAACCAGTGAAACTTTGCTGGGGTTACTGTACAGTCCCATCATGAGAGGCTGCAATGTATGGCATGGATTGATTTAGTCCAACCAAGGTTATCTACTTGCCTTACTCTTCAACTTCCTAATGTTTTAAATAACAATAGCATTGGATATTTTGGAAAGGAGTGCATTAGTTTGGACTTATCTATCAAATAATAGTGTTTTAGTGCAAACTAGCTTATGCATATATCAAATTCTTGGAAGTCTTCTGGCTTCTGGTACAGCCAGACTCAAGGTGTATTTACACTTTTCCATGTGTCACCCCCATGTAGCAGAGAGTCCACCCAGGAGGTACCCACGAACATGGCATCCTGGCTCTGCTGCTACCTGGTTCCCAAGCAAATCAAAGAGCAGACTCTCCAATTTTAGTTTCAGGGAGACTAGAGAGTTTATTCAAGCTTGTTCACAGAGCGAATGGGGACAAAATATCACTTACTGGCTGAGTGGTGAGTCCCTTCCCCACTTGTCCAGCCAGAGTCCAGCATGGATGGTGACCTCCATCCAGATGGCAAAATGGAGAGATTCAGGCAGCCCCACCCATGGTGTCCTTTTATATACCTTTGGCCCTTCCCCCAAATGGCCCTGGCAGCTTCCCAGAGTTCTCTGTGCACTTCTCAGAGAGCATTGACCTTGGCTTTTCTCTTAATCCCTCCCTTTCCTTTAGAAAAACCGATTAAGTTCACAATCTTGGAGAGGCAGGAGCTCTAGGGTATGAGAAAACCTTCAACATCAAAAGTTTGTCCTTTTCAGAGGACTACTCAATCTTACACCCCACCTAACAGAAATGTAGGGCACTGGTGAGTAAGAGCACATCTGGTGCAAACCTAGAACCTTTCTGTGTTTGGGTGTCCTCTCCTGAAGGGTCTCCTGAGTGGTTAATGTAGAAAGTTCACTAGAGAAGTTAAATAAATGTTCCTTGGCAGACACTGGGATCCTGAAAGTCAAAAAGTCCTAGGGGCTAGAGAGATGGTTCAGCGGTTAAGAGCTCCAATTGCTCTTGCAGAGGACCTGGGTTCGATTCCCAGCACCCACAGGGGTGGCTAAGAACCATCTTTAACTCCAGTTCCAGGGGAATCTGACAACTTCTTCTGACCTCTGTGGCATTGCATAACACGGGTGCACCAACCTACATGCAGACTGTACACTCATACACATAAAAATAATAAATAAATATTTAAAATGATGTTAATTTCTTAATTAAAATAAAACAACTGGGCGTGGTGGTGCATGCCTTTAATCTCCTAGCACTTGGGAGGCAGAGGAAGAGGCAGGTGGATCTTCGTGAGTTCAAGGCTGCCTGGTCTACAGAGTGAGTTCCAGGACAGTTGGGGCTACAGGAAGACCCTGTCTCGAAAAGAACAACAACAAAAAGTCCTAAATTCTCTTGGTTGTGAATATATATTTATTGGCCACCTAGTTTGTGTTATTCTTTGGGGATACAGTACTAAGAATGTTATAGATTTTACTAGATATTAAAGTAAGGACCTATTAGCTATTAAAATGATAAAAACACATGCATTTCAGTCTTAGGAAAGAGCCAAAAATGATTTCAAGGAGATGATGTAGCTAGATATTCTCCCAGGGGAGGCATTCTGGGAACTTGGCAATGACAATGGAGAACAGGATAATGTCTCTGAGGGGCTTCTGCTCTCCAGTGAAATTTGCTTTCTTTGAGATTGACCCTGACCTCTGCACTGTGAAAATACATTTGTGTCCACAGCTTGAAAGAGATCTCTGGATTATATAAAAATGGATTCTTTAGCTAGGTTTTGGTTGCTGTCTTGTTTCATTTGCTATGAAATGATTTGTTTATTAACAGATTAAAAAATAGCAACTTAGTTTAAGGATGCTCATTCCTAGGGCCTGTGCCATTAAGTAACTATTCCAAATTAATAAGTAGTCAACACTGTTGCAAACTTTGTTCAGAAGGAGAGGACAGGTGAGGGATGGTATGGGTGAAAAGATTATGGATTCATAAAATGAGGCATGTTCTTTATAGATTTGATAGCCAATGGGTGTCTCTGGGATATGGTGCTTCCACATTGCATGGTTTGTATCAGTCCTGACTTTTTATAGGAATCTTAAAATTGCTTAAGGTTGTTTTGTTAAGATTTTGAGCCATGATATTGGGATAGCCACCTAGCATCACTGGGCTTTAGTTTGCTCATGAATGAAATGAAGGAGTTGCCTGGATGTCACTGGTCCTTAAAAGGCTGAATCTAGGGAGGCTTCAGGTGTGGGATATGGATACTGGTGCATGGGCAGAGTGGGTCAGACATACTTGATACAATAGTGAATCTTCTGGATGAAGATTCACTATTATTATGAGGCAGTGTGGTGGTTGAAGAGGAGGTCCCCAGCAGCATCCACATTCTAAGACTCTCCAAAACACAGTGCCACCAACTGGGAACAAAATGTCTGAATACTTAAAGCCTATGGGGGACACTCTCATTCAAACCACCACACTGCCTCATAAGCCCATCCAGAAGATTCACAGAGGCTTGTCATACCATGCCAAGCCTTAATCATGGGGGGAATGGGAGCTTCACCACACACTCCCCATGAAGGCCTGGAGTCATCACTGTGAGTGTACTTTAAGCATTTTATCTTTTCTTTCTTTGTCATCCAGCTTCATTGAGCTGAGTCAACTGCTTTATGAGCATGTTCCTTTCTCTTTAAAATCAGTCATTTTAATTTTCAATAGAATGGACTAGAAATTAAAAAGCCTCCAGAGGGGAGAGAGAGAGAGAGAGAGAGAGAGAGAGAGAGAGAGAGAGAGAGAGAGAGAAAGTTTTAGGCTATAGTTTTGTCTTTTTAGCTAAAATGGACCCTATAGCTTAAGGACCCCCTAACTAATTTCATATCAGAAGCACCTGACCCACTAAAAACACAGAGTCTAGAATTTCAACTGAACCCTCCTTGAGCCAGATTCTCCTGGGGGAAGCTCAGAAATATAAACTTTTTTTCCTTTTTTAATTTTTTTTTCAGAAGTATAATCTTTTATAAGAGCCTTTTGGATTTATCAGATATGAGTCTAAGTTAAAAAGACTGACCAGAACTTGACCAGCAAACCTCTCAGCCTGTGGCATATTAAAAAATATTACATTAGGGTAGCCCCTGAGAGATGGTCGGGAATTCTAGGTGGTCTGTGATGTAATCAGAGCTGACTTCAATGCAGAACTGAGTTTAGAGTGCAGAAGTAATTACCTCTGACTTAGAGGGTGAATCTTGGACTGAGAGCCTGAAGTGATCTGCATAAGGTCACAACATAGGGCCTAATTCATCTTCTGCCTTCCCTATCATGTTCCTTTGGAATCTTTTTCCCACAAAGAGGGTAGCGATTTCCATTCTGATATCTGTTGCGGTCCTGTAACTTGCTTGACTAATAAATGTGACTAGAAGGGGTCTGTGTCATTTCTGAAGCAGAAACTTTCTCACCAACTCACCTATTCCCTCTGCCATCAGAGTGGAGCACCCTCTTAGTGATTTACTCTTCACTAGGATCCCAGGATGTCAGAACTGCCATCAACCTGCGGTGCTTATCATATGCATTGGAAATAGACCTTTGTTGTTTTAACCTCTGTATTCGAGGTTGCCTAAAATCCTGGGTAATAAATGGGAAAGTGAGAATTAGAAGACCAGCTTTCCATGCCTGCTCTACTGTTTCTACTGTGATACTCAGCAAGAGAGCAAGATGACAATCTTTGTCTGAGGCACAGAGGAAAGTGTTTGCTCCTACCATCAGTATTATAATGCAGGGAATGTGTGGTGGTTTGAATGAGCCTGTCTCCCATAGGTTTCAAGTCTTCAGACATTTTACCTCCAGTTGGTGGCACTGTTTTGGGAAGTCTTAGAAGGTGTGGCTATGCTGGAGGAAGTACATCACTGGGGGCGGGCTTAGTGAGTTCAACGAACCTTGCAGGCTCCAGCTGCCCTCTCTCTCTGCTTCCTGTGCTCATTGGGAGATGTGAACCTTGGCTTTCTGCTCCAGCCCTGGCCACCAGGCCTCCCCACCACAACGGACTCTTAATTCTCTGGAACTGTCAATCATAAGCTCAAATAAACTCTTCCTTTTATAAGGTCCTTGGTCATGGTGGTTTTATCACAGCAACAGAAAAGTGGGTAATACAGTATTTGGTACCAGAGAGTGGGCTGTTGGCTGTGAAGAACCTGACCATGTGGGTGTTTGGAGAAATGTGGAAGACTTTGGAACTTTGGGCTAGAAAAGCTGTTGACTGCTGTAAGCAGAGCTTAATGGGCCACTCTAGTAGAAGCCTAGAAGAAAGCATTCCTGCTGAGAAAAATGTATTTCCAAAGGAAAATAAAGACTTAAGCAGTAACTGGGATATTTTGGCAAAAATCTGGCTGCAGTTTGCCCACAGCCCAAATGCTTGCCTGATGCTAAGTTGAAAAGCAATGGACTAATTTATTTGGCAGAGGATATTTCAAGAGAACCTAACATAGAAATGGTGGCATGGCAATTAATGGTGAATATTGTACAGATCTACAGTGAAAAAGAGCAAATGGGGCAGAAAGAAATGCAGTTTGGATCAGAAATGTGCACTAGGGAGATTAATGTTGGAGGCAAGGCATGTGAAGGAGAGGCTCCCTTTGATAAGATTAAAGTGATTAAGGAGAGGCCTAGATGTTTACAAGTAAACAACAGAAAAAATGAGATTAAAGTGATTAACAAGAGGCCTAGAGATTTACAAGTAAACAATAGAAACAATACCTTCGGGGCAAGACCACACCCAGCTAAGCCTCCAACTTTTGAAAGGCAATTACAAAAAGAGCAGAGAAAAGTTGTTAGCATGGTTGAAGCAGGCCAGGGTCCATCCTGAACTGTCAGCCAAACTCACATGGTACTGGCTTTAGAGGCATGAAGGATGCAAGAGTGAAGGGGTCATCAGTTCTTCCTCCATAGTTTCATCTGTTATTCTGTTGAAGATCTGATCTATATTATTCTCTTGAGATTCTTCTCTTTCCTCTATTCCTATGATGCAGAGGTTTGATTTTTTCATAGTGTCCCATATTTCCTTGTTGTTCCACTTTTGTGTATTTTTAAATTTTTCATAATCTTTGAGTTTTTTAGTTGCTCTGTGTTATCTTCCAGATCTGATATTCTTTGTTCTGCTTCCTCCATTCTATTTCTGAGGCTTTTTCCTTTCCTTTCTTCCTGGTTGGATAAGTGTTCTATTTCCTTTTTCATTTCATCCTGTGATTTCCTTAATACATCCATTTCTTTTTTGAGTTTCTCAATTCTTCCTTGGTCTTCCTTACTTTGTTTGGTTGGTTTCCTTTTTTCAGCATTTCTACTTCCTTAAGGTATTTGTTTTTTTTTCTCTAGTTCTTGCTGGAGTTTTTCAATTTCTCTACTTCTCTGATTCTTCTTATGTTCTTTAATTTCTCTGCATAGGTCTCAATTATTTCTCTAAGGTCTGTTTTTGGGGTCACCTCCAGGGGGATCCAATTGTAGCTATCTCCTACGCGCGGTTGGTAGAGCTTGGTGCAGAATTATCCTGCACCTTTCCCATGTTGTCCCTTGTCATGTCCTGGCATGTGGGTTTCCTTTTTGGATTCAAATCTCAAGTGCCTTTTCAGTGTGTTGAAGGCTGAAAGCTTGTTTTATTTTGCTTGCCTCCTTCCGATGCTTTTTTTTTTCTTTCTTTCTTCCTCCTCCTTGTTTATGGAGTGTTGAGCTTGTCTAGGTTTAGGCTTTCACTTTTGTTTATATATTGGATATTGGAAGTCTCTTCCTTTCCTGTTCTGGATGGTCTCTTAATCTGACTGGATACTTTCTCTTCAATTCCAGTTGTTGGGGGGGGGTATTCCTGACTTAGCCCGCACCCTGGTACCTACCTGGAGCAGTGGTGGGCGGCTCCTGCGCTCTGACCCAGGACCCCACTATGGCCCCTGAGCCAGGCCCCCAAACCCAGGACCACTTCCCACTCCTCTTACTAGGGGGCAGGCCCCCAGCCGGCAGCCACCCTCTTCCAGGGCTTAGGGGTCCAATCTAGCCCGCCAGCCACTGGTCCCTTGCCACAACTCAGCAAATCAATTGTCCCAGCACCCTGTGGTCAATGCCCAAAGTTTTACCCGCCTGGAGCAGTGGCAGGATGCTCCTGCGCCCTGACACAGGACCCAACTATGAAACTCCATGGTTTCAGAGAGTCGCTGAGGCCAGGCAGAGTGCGGCAGGGGTGTTTCTGCATACAGAAGGCCCTGATAGGCCATTGTGTGAAGCTGTGAAGGTAAAGCCTGGTTGGCAGTGGAGACTCCAAGAAAACATTTGAGATGCCAGAGCTTAGATATTTCCAAGGAGAGCTACATATGGGGTGCGGTACCAGCCTAAGGAAGAGATGAATGTTGCATGGAAAGCTGGAAGAGCTGAGCCATCTAAGCCCTTTGGAAGCTACTGGACTTGGTGTTTGCCCTGCTGGTTTTGGTCCAGTATTTCTTCTCTATGCTTCTATTCCTCCCTTTTGGAATGGGAATGTGTATTCAGTTACACTGTATGTTGGAAGTATGTAGTTTGTCTTTTGATTTTACAAGAGCTTACTCTTAAGAGATTGGCCTGGGTCTCAGAAGAGACTTTGGACTATAGTTTTGAATAGAATTGAGAGTGGTAAAGACTATGGGGACTTTTAAGGTTGGACTAAATGCATTTTCCATTTTATATGGTCATGAGCCTATGGAGGCCAGGGAGTGGAATGTGGTGGTTTGAATGAGAGTGTCCCCCATAGGCTTCAAGTATTCAGAAATTTTGTCTCCTGTTGGTGGCACTGTTTTGGGAGATCTTAGAATGCGTGGCTGGAAGTACATCACTGGGGGAGGGCTTAGTGAGTTCAACAAACTTTGTAGGCTCCAGCTGCCCTCTCTCTCTGCTTCCTGTGCTCATTGGGAGATGTGAACCTCGGCTTTCTGCTCCATCACTGGTCACCATACCTCCCTGCCACAATGGACTCTTAATTCCTTGGAACCATCAATTGTAAACTCAAGTAAACTCTTCTTTTTATAAGTTCCCTTGGTCATGGTGGTTTTATCACAGCAACAGAAAAGTGACTAATACAGAAGGTATATGTTTACTATCTGAAGCCAGTATTTACAGTAGAGCTCTCAACAGTCTTCAGGCCTAGCAATTCAGGTGTTCCTTGACATTCTCAAGGATGCATGACTGTCCATTGCTACTTGCTCTGGTTTCTTCTTTGTAGCTGTGATAAAAATGCTCTGACCAAAAGCAACTTAGGGGAGGTAACAGTTTACTTGGCTTAGCATTTCCAGGTCACAGTCCATCACCTAGGGAAGTCAGAGCAGAAATTCAGGCTGGAACATGAAACAGAAATCATGGAGGACTGATGCTGGCTTGCTCAGGGTTCATGCTTAGCTAGTTCTCTTACAGTCCAGACACAACCACTTGCCCAGGAGAATGGTTCTGCCCATGGTGACCCAGGTCCTCCTACATCAATTAACAACTTTCCCCAATAGACATGCCCACAGGCCAATATGATATGAACAATCCTTAGATTGAATCTTCTTTCTCAGGGGTCTCTAAACTGTGTCACCTTGACAGTTAAAGATAACATTCATTACTCCAGACTAATTGTGGAGTGATCTATTGGAAATTTATCTATGGTATCATCTGTGGGAACAGCTAGGAAGAAAGCCATCATATGTACTATTCCTTATATGAAAAACTGCTTGCAGGTGATGTTTTCTATCAAACTTACACATTTTAAAAGGGGGGCTGTGATTCACACTCTACCCACAGGAGGGCAACAGCAATCAGTACAATGATTTGATTTGTGGTTCATTTCCTTGCATCTCTCTCCCTAGCCCTGATTCCTACCTCCTCAGTGCCAGGTTCTGAGGCAGATTATTTTTTCTAACTGCTATATATAAAGATAATTAATTGTAGTATATTTCAGTTCATCTGTTTATCCACTTCATATTTTCATTTTGAGTTCTAAAGGATCAGAATTTCTATTTCATATTTGAATGTTTTAGATAGTTTGCATGAACTCAATTTTGTAAAAACAAGCATCTAAAGCAAGGAGACATGAGGTGATTTAATTAGGAACAGAATTACTTAGTGACAGTTCCAATTTCGTAAAACAGGAATTTGGTTTCCTATCATGGCAGATTGGAAAGAAAAGCGTGATCTCTCATAAAGTACAGATCACCATCGGCAGCAGCTATCATTTATTGACTGCCTGCTCTAGGCCCAAACTGTATTACACAGGATTCCATCTCATCCTCCCCAGAACGGCTGGGGAAGCCAGCTGCCATTCTTGTTTTTGAAGAGGAAATTGAGCCCCCGAGACGTCAGGCTGTCACGCTGACCACACGGCTTCAGTGGGAAGAGCTGACAGCCGATCCCACGTCCCTCGGACGCCACAGTCTGCTGGCTTTGCTCTGCTGTCCTCACACTTGGCCTTGAAACGAGTTTCTGCTCCAGCCATCATATTTACCCCTCAGTTTCTTCCTCAATTATATATTTTATATCCAAAATAAACATTTCTTCACATAAACCTCTATCTGTACAGGAAACAGAAAGTTAAAAGTCACATAATTGCCACAAAAACTTCCACCGGAAAGGGAAGTTGTGGTTTACAAGAAGCACAAGCAGGGAAACTTCTGCACCAGTCTGTGGGCCCTCGAACCACTGGAGAGTTAGAAAACCACTGGGCAGGCAGAGAATATAGATCTGTACTTGAAATCCTTTCATGAACGTGCCTAATTTGTGGGAATAATTAGGCCTCATTAAGTAATACGTAATAATCTCCTTATACACGCCTCATTATTGTTTTACTATGAAGAATCCAAGCAAGATTCCGACCGCTAGAGGACACTGTTGCTTACAAAATAGAGCTGCTCCTTCTCAGGCCAATTCCAGTAGTCTGTGTAGTCTTGAATGACCGTTGTCTTCCTCCCTGGAGTTTGTTCTTCCGCTGAGAGTTGTGAATGACAAACAGGATCTTAAACACATGGGTCTTGCTCAGAAGGAACTTGTGTTTTGTCTCAAAGAGGCAAGATGAATCTATGTGAACAACTTTAGAGTAACACAAGTGCATGCATTCATGTAGGACTAGTTTCAGGTAGGCAAAGCAGAGGAAACAAGAGCTCTGAGGAGAGGGAAGGAGGGAGGGAGAGAGGGAGGGAATAATGGGCATGGAAATTCCAGAGTGGGACATGGGTGAGGTTCTAAGTAGGAATAAGAACAGGGTAGAGGAGGCTCAAAATCATCCTCAAGAGGAAGCATGATATGGATGTGAGGATGGAGGTAGAAGGAAATACAGCATGGATGAAGAAGAATATTGATCTGACAGAGAGAATTGGTTGCAGGGATGGAGGGACAGATCCTACATGAGCACCAAGAACAGGGGAGGCAGTGGATTTACTCTACTCCGAGCTGATCTCTGAAACTGAGTGCTGTTGATTGAAATTGCATTTTAGAAAGATTAACTTTCTTTAGCAGATTTCAAGGATCTAGCAGAGGGAATTGTGTTAAGAAGAACAAGCATTACTAATGAAAGAGCTGTAGTGCCCCCCAAAATGTCATACATCAGAAAATGTGGAGGGGTGACCCAAGCGACCACTGTCCTACCATCACTTGGTTTTCTCCACCTGAGAAGCCTGTGCTCTGCAGTGAAATGACTCTAAAATTCTACTTGTTAAAGCTCACAGGACAAGGATCCTGCATGCCACCTGGTGCCACGTTTCCCAGTCTCGTGTGCATGCTGTGCCTCTGTACTTCCTTCAGTTCCATGCCTTTGCCGTGCGGCCTCCTGCTTCCATCACCTGCATGGCGGGTTCTTTGTCTAAAATCCTCGTTTCCGTCTCTCCCTCTCCTACTTATTCTTCTGCTTCAGCTCAGCTGTCACTTCTTCACGGACGAATTCCGTTTGTACATGTTCACTTTTCAAATGCTTTTTTTCAAAATTCTATTTGTTATTTTTATTTTATGTGTATGAATGTATCTCCTGCATGTACATAAGCGAACCTGTGTTGTGCATTGCCCAGGGAGGTCAGAAGAGGGTGTTGGGTTCTCTGGAACTGGGGAGTTATGGAGGATTGTAAGTCACCATGTGGGTGCTTGATTCAAACTCAGATCTTTTTGCAAGAGCAGTCAGTGGTCTTAACCACTGAGCCATCTTTCCAGCCCCACATGGTGGCTTCTTTACAATAAGCTCTATCAGCCAGCTTTTGTCAGTGTAAGGCAACAATGGAAGCAGTCTATTCTCACAGAAAGGGGGTTTATTTAGCTCTCACAGTTTTGGGGGTTCAGGGACAAGGTGTTGGCATTGAGGACTTTCAAATATGTCACATCATGGAGGATGAGAGTGAATGTGACACATGTATAAAGAAGTAATCAGCTGGCCATGGTGGCACATGCCTTTAATCCCAGCACTCGGGAGGCAGAGGCAGAGGCAGAGGCAGGTGGATCTCAGAGTTCAAGGCCAGCCTGGTCTATCTACATAGCGAGTTCCAGCCCAGCTGGGAGTAAAGGGAGACCCAAAAAAAAAAAGACTAAAAAAAAAAAAAAAAAGTGATCAATTCTCAAACAGGAAACAGGTGGCACACTGGGTTGGGTCAGGCTCAGCTTCTTATAACAAGCCTCATTCTAGAGAAGTCAGTGCTGTGAGTTGATCTAAGGACCTAGGGACCTCTCTCTATGCCTCACGTACCAAAGACTCCTTGTCCTCTTTAGCACTGCCAGCTTCCAGCTCAGGCTTCTGCTACATGAGCCTTTGAGGGGCACCTAAGTCATGTGGGAACTACAGAACTCTCACAGAATCAGGAACTTTTTAGAAGGAACCTTTTCCCACTTCTATCTATATTTATAGACTTGTTTGATTAACCTCAGTCACTTGTAAATTCCATGGTAATAGGATCTGGATGTGGGATTGGTCCCTGTTACTGTGGTTGCTAGCACTATGAGAGGCAGAAAAAATACATTGTTTCCCTATCCTGTGTCTTTTGTGGGCCCATGGAGGGGAGAAGAGGTAGGTAAAAAGCTAAACACATAAGTTATGTTCAGACTTTGTAATATTGGTATATGGGTGGAGTATATGTATGCATATTTTGAAGTAATATGCAATTAAAGGGAGAGAATGTGAAAAAAAAGACTGAAAGATGCAAAACATGTATGGAAGAATGCAGGAACAAGGGTGCGGAGGGGGACATGGAAAGGGGAATGTGTCTAAACTGAACTGAAAATGATGTATGAAATACACAAAACGTCAATAAAAACATTAAAAAAAGCTAAATGCTTGGAGTTAAATGGTTCTGGCTGAGAGGGTTCTGACACTTCAGTGTCACTCTGAGTTGTCTGAGAGAATCACCTGTGTGCATTTCAGGCACTATGTGTAGCACCGAGCAGCTCACACTCTGGGCCTTGAGGGTGTAGAAGCATTAGGCACTTGGGAGTCTGTTACAACCAAGTATCATGGACTTATGGTCGCTGAACTGAGCAAATGAGATGAAGAGAAGTAGTTCAAGCCAGTCATCAACATGGCCTTTAGTAAAAGGGTCTCTGTGGTAGCTGGGGCAAATAACTTGAAATTCTTTTTTGATTACAAGAATTAAACTTAAGGTTTTGGACACAGTTTGAATCTCTTTGTTGCAGAGAGTTCACAAGTATATTGTTTGCCATTGTTCTGTGTGATGACATGGTTTCCCTATGTCCAGTCTACTGATGTCGTGTGAATGACAATATTTCTATTCTTGGCTTTATGCTAGTAACCCTCTTTTTTTATAAGTCAATGATCTCATGTAGCTACCAGTGAGGTTAGGACAGATCAGTTTACAGGAAATGGCATTATTTGCATTTAAAATTGTTCTTTCATGCTTAAGTGTATGTCATATACTATATATACTAAACATTCAAAGACAGCAATATCCATTCCACGAGCTTTTTCAAAATACTGTCAAAGGTGGCATTTTGTGACTGTCTCAGCAAGTAGAATATGATTTATCGACAAGTAGAATATGACTCTGCGTGACTTACCAGCTGCCCTCTCAAGGATACTCATCCTTAGTCAAGCCCCAGGGGCAAGGTCTCCACTCACGTGCACGTATCAGCTCACAGGTAGTCAGTCAATTCTTGCCCCAGTCTTCAGCCCACTCTAGATGATGCAGACCAAGTACAGATGAGCTGTCCCATCTTTCCTAGTCCAATTTGCAGGTTCATGAACAACATAACTGTTACTACAAGGCCTGTCATAGTTGGCTTCCATTGTCAAACTGACACAGCTTGGAGGACGGAACCTCAGTTGGGGAATTTCCTCTATTAGATTGGCCTGTAGCCACACCTATGAAGCATATTCTTGATTACTAAGTGATGTGGGAGTTGCCGTGCCACCCTTGGGCAGGTAGCCCTGGGTTGTAGAATAAAGCAGGCTGAGCACGGGCCAGAGGAGCAAGCGAGTAAGTAGCATTCCTCCATGGCTTCTGCTTCACTTCTTGCCTCCAGCTTCCTGCCTTGAGTTCCTGCTGTGACTCCCTCAATGATGGACTGTCCCTTGGAAGTGTAAGGTGCAATAAACACTTTCCTCCCTACCTTGCTTTTGGTCAATGTTTTACCACAGTAATAGAGTAATTAGGACAAAGCCCTAAGTTTCTGACTCACTTGTTGATGACTAGAGAAATTGTCTACACAGAGGAAACATTTCTATTCCAGCTTGCTTTTGTGTTTCTTTTTGTTGCTGTTTCATGTTCTTGAAATAATCTATTCTCTCTTATCTTATTCTTTTACTGTTTGACTTTAGACTTAACCTTCCTGAATCAATTCAAGTGTGAATCTTAATAGGAAGTGCCCCCTAATCTTTCATCAAATACCTTTCCTTTGTATATAAATCTCAAGGACAGACTCAGCCAAATGGCTGCCAGCATTCACTTACATGGCTAATGTCCGCACCAGTCAGTGCACTCATCTTTTTGTTATTTATCTTTGTATCATTAATCTTTGAATATCGAGAGACTAAAAGAGTGCCTGGTTCTACCTCCTACTATCTTTGTGAATGTTGTTAAGCTAATGATTATCTCTAAGACTCCTTTTCCTTATCTTTGAAAAGAGATAAGAGGGCCAACTCGTGGTTGGGGGTGTGAGTATTAAAAGATAAACTCATCCAACATGCTGGCACACAGCAAGTGCTACATTAAATTTGCTATTGCAGTTGTTAGAGTAACCTCAAATAAGGAGAAAAACAATCTGCCTTTCGGAAAGCACATCTAGGCAATGGCATTCTAAGGGTCAGCAGAGTTCTGCCATTTCCTGACACCTCAGCTGGGTAGTTTCAACTCTTTACCATGGAATTCTTCTTTACTCATTGCTCTCAGAAGGATAGCAGGTGAGACTTAGAAAGGGGATGTCAACTGGACTGATGATGAGAGTTTCACAGTGAATACAGATGTCCTGAGAGCCAAGTACTTGGGGGGAGGGTAGATAACACATTTTAAAGTTCAAAAGCTTGTCTTTGGTATCTAGTCTTAAAAGTAAGAAGGTAGGAGGATTTTGCTAAAATCAGTATAGTGTCAGAAGGACCCAGATCTTCCTTAGTTCCCATCTCATCACTACTTCTCACACAGGAAATAATTGTTTCTCAGGGCTCCATGGTATAGCTCAGGGGAGACTAGAAGCCCTTAGTAGCCCTTTGATAACTATGAGGATGGAAAGAACCTGAAATTCCTCTGACAAAGCACTGTGTACCCCAGAGGTGAAAGAAAGGATCTGAGAAAGGTATTGAGTTGGGGGACAGGCAATGAACTTAGAGGAACCTGGGAAAGATAGGGAAGTGTGTGTGTGAGAGAGAGAGAGAGAGAGAGAGAGAGAGAGAGAGAGAGAGAGATTGAGAGAGAGAATCAGAGCAATGACATCTGCCAGCCATGAGAACAAGTACTTGTTGAAAAGTTTATAGCTCAGCAGACACTGGTTATTATAGTCTCTATATTTTATTTTGGCGTGATGCTGTTACATCTCCAAATGTGGATGAATGACTTCGATACAGCTTAGTTAGGCAGAATCCCCCTACCTTCAGTTACTACCCCTTAGAATGGAAAAGATCATTTCCATGTCAAGAGAGTTTTCAGCCTGGCTGTACCCAGGCAGGACGGCAGCAGGGCTCCTCTGCCAGCTTAGTGGGTTTATGGCCATCTATTGCCCATTTCCTGTTGACAGCCCTTCCAGCAGTGAGAATCCCTTACATGTGGTTTTCCAGTAGTCTAAGCCAACTTCTCTCCAAGAAGCCGCTGCATGGGGTTCGGTGGAGGCCATCAGAAGCATCCCTCCTGCTGCCTGGTCAGGGGCTGCAGCGCTCAGCAGCATCCTTCAGCTTATCTCTGTCATCTGGAAAAGCACATGCTGTTCTCGAGGAGCTTGGCAACAGGCTTTATGAGAAAAATTTGTGCAAGCTGTCGTTTCCAGTTATAACTAAACCTCATGGGTCAAATTCTATTTTGCACTCAAGATTCATGGGTGAATACTGCTGTAGAGCTGCGATATCCAGAGATAAGGAACTCTCAATAGTTTAGAAGGGAAGCACAACAAGCACAACAGGTCTGAATGTAGCATTGATCAAACTGTTGAGCTTGCCCCAGATCCCACATCTACAAAGGAGTTTTGTTCTCTACTCTTCAGTTTTCCTTTCTCTAAAGCAGGGAGCAATGTGTTCACCTGGGATTAAATGAGAAAACACATCTAAGTGAGCACACTGCCTGGCATGTTGTGATTCCAGTGAATGTTGCTCTTGTTAGGACGTTTATTGTTAGTGCCAATATTCACCAGTGGCAGGAAATCTTAGTTGAACACTCATAGATGTTTCCTAGTGTTCCATCATCTTCGTTGTAATCAGAAGGTGGTTGAGCATATTTCTTTGTGAATTGGAGTAATGTGATCTGAATGCACAGGGAATGGCACCTCTCAGCCTGCCCCACTTCTCAGCCTCCCTGGGAAGTGGCTGTGAAATACAAAAGACAAAGTTTAATACTCCAAAACTAGCAGGACAGAGTATGAAAATCTTCAGAGAGAGCAGTGAGCTCAGAGCCTACTGCCAAGGCATGTAGAACGTCGTGAATCCCATTTCACTCTTCCACAACAATTTTGTACAGTATCCTTGAGATGCTGAAATTTTTTCATTATCATTTTAGTTTTCAGAAGATATTTTCACTATGAACATAGGCCTTTCTAGTACGAATTTCTGGAGATGATGATTGTCATTTTTATTATTCTTATTACTTTTCAGTGCTGCAAGTTGAACCTATGGCTTCTGCATGCTAAGCATGTGCTAGGCCTGAGATGTACCCCTAGCCCTCCTACATATTATTGGCATGACTTTGAGCTTTGCCTTGGAGTTTTCTTTTGTACCTATTATTTCTAGCAAACTCAATTTGCTCCTGCCAATAATTACAAATTGTGTTTATGATAAAAAGATGAACTGCAATGCTTTTTAACAAGTAATAATGAATTACTAGAGAGAAGACTGGGCAGAGAATGGACTCTGAGACCAGACTGATGCATTCCAAACCTAGTTCTCCTTCCTGTTGAGCCACTTGGAATGAGTAACTTAAGAGGTTTGTGTTTAACTGCTTTCACCTGTAAAAAGAGATTGATATTAACATTTAGCCCAGGTAATTAAAATTTTATTTATTATTAATATTATGTGAATGAGTGTTTGGCCTGCATGCAAGTGCACCTGTGTGTGCAGTGCCTACAGAGGGAGACAAGAGTGTTGGAGCCCTTGGAACTGGAGTTATAGACAGTTGTTAGCTGCCATGTGGTGCTGGGAACTGAACCTGGGTCTTCTGCAAGAGCAATGAGTGCTCTTAACTGCTGAGTCATCTCTCCAGTTTCCCCACCCTTTAGAGGATTTTAAAATCAGAGTTATTGGTTTATTTTTTTTTTTCTAAGCTTAAGAGTTCTTGGAACTATAAAAGCTATATAAGTAGTTTTTAAGATTTATTTATGATGTTTGTGTATATATGTCTATGTGTGGCTATATGCATATGAGTGTAGGTTCCCATAGAGGCTAAGAGAGGGCATCAGATCCCTGGGAGCTGGAAAAGCAATATGTGCTCTTAACCACTGAGACATCTCTCCACCCTATCATATATGCATCTTTTTTTTTTTTTTTTTTTTTTGGTATTTTTGAGACAGGGTCTCCTTTAGTCCAGCTGGCCTGGAGCTCACTCTGTAGACCAAGGCTGGCCTTGAACTCACAAGATCCGCCTGCCTCTGCCTCCCAAAGTTAGGTAAAGGCGTGCGCCACCAACCGCGCATTTTTTTTTTTTTTTTTTTTTTTTTGGTCTTTTGAGACTGGGTCTTCCTGTAGCTTCTGGCTGTTCCGTGAACTCACTCGTAGACCAGGCTGGCCTCATACTCACAGAGATCGGGTGCCTCTGCCTCCCAAGTGCTAGAATTAAAGGCGTGCGCCACCACGCCCGAATTTATTTATTTCTGTATGTGTATCAATGCACTGTCTGCATGCAGTCTGCCACCCGTGTCATGCAATGCCGCGGAGGTCAGAAGAGAGGTGTCGGATTCCCCTGGAACTAGAGTCTCCTAGAACTGGAGTTCAGACGGTTTCTCGGCCGCCATGTGGGTGCTGGGGATCGAACCCGGGACCTCTGCAAGAGCGGTCAGCGCCCCCAACCGCTAGGCCGTCTCTCCAGCCCCATATATGCATTTTTAAGTGAATAAAATATACAGGTTTAACTTATTGGTAATTTAATAAGTAATTGATTCTTTGTGCAAAGTATAATTCCCACTTGTGCTGTTGTTGAGGCTGGTAATTCTATCAGTTGAGATATGGGTATTAGTCAGCTTTTAATCTATGAAAGTTTTTACTATGAGTAGAAAATATGTAATACTAAGGGGCTGGAGAGATAGCCTAGCGGTTAAGAGCACTGACTGCCCTTGCAGAGGACCCGGGTTCAATCTCCAGCACCCACATGGCTGCTAAGAACCGTCTGTATCTTCAATTCTAGGAGAACTCCAGTTCCAGGGAAATCGAGACCCTCTTCTGACCTCCGCGGCATTGCACGACACGGGTGCACAAACCTACATGCAGGATAGCACACTCATACCCATACAAAAAAAAAAAAAAAAGAAAAAATAAGTAAAGAAAATTTGTAATACTAGTAATATCAATTAGAAATCATTTAAAACATTATATATATATATATATACATATATACACATTGCATCAAAACCACAAGAAAAATGTTGAATATCCCCTTTGATCATTTTCAGATTACTGTTCCAATGCAGTATGCTACTGCAATCTAATTTTCCTCATACTTTGAGTCACTTTGTCTTGTGGCTTGTGCTAGAGCAAAATACAAACAGTGTGTCAAACGTCAGGTGAAACAGTATTGGGGACAACAAAACATGGCAGAAAGATCCCTGGCAGCATCTCTTCCCATTTTACAGAGGCGCTCATTTACTCTCTGTGAGCAGTCATTCATTCTGTCTGCAGTTTGCCACTAAGAAGATGGCAGGAAAATGCCCAGCACATTTTTGGCACTGAGGTACAGTGGGGCACAAATGAAAAAGCCCTGGCCTCATGGAACTTCCTTCTTAATGGTGGGACAGAGACAAAAGCAGCCAAGTACATCAGCTATATTTCAGTGGCAGAGAATGTCCATAGAAAAACAAAGTGGAGAAAATAGCTATGCCTTGGGAACTGGAGAAGCCTTTCGTGATGTGCTTGGGTTTCTGAGGGAGGAAGCATGTAGATGTGCTTAGTTATGTAAGATGTGCAGATGCAGACCCAAGGCAGAGGCTACTGGCTTGTCTAGGTTACTCTGTGACATGTAGGCCCCAGCAATTGTTGGCCCATGGCTTTTCTGTATGACATGGAAAGGTTATGAGTATTCTCAGGCAGAAGAATGACCTGATCCAAGTGAACAGATGCTGGGGCAATGGCTGCCTGTGTGGAGTCTGGCCTCTTAACTGGGTGATATTGGGAAAATTATTACCATCTTTTACTCCCTCTGTGTTCTCTCATGTAAAATGAGACAACCAGGTTTGATGACATACACCTGTAGTCTCAGCTGCTCAGGAGGCTGAGGCAGGAGGATTATGAGTTCAGGGCTAGCCTGGGGTATGTGATGAGACCTTTTCTCAAGACAAAACCAAAACCAACAGAAATAAAAAAGAAAGAAAACAAAAAGGACAGACCTGGTACCTGCTGCATGAGGATAGAATAAGAACAAAAATGATAAAGAGTTTGAATGCTATCGGGCTTATTTCCTACGTAGAGGTTTTCTGATTGCTATTTTGGCTTTGGTGCAGATGAATCACTGTGTTTGTGTGTTGGAGTGCAGGAAGGTGATTCCTCTTGAAAGTATGGGACCCACTAGATAACGGTCTCCTGTGACAGGGGTGCTGACCCAGGCCCAGGAGGTAGCAGTAAACGTGGTCAACAGTGACTACATTTGAGGGGTATTTAAAAGTAAAACCAGCCGGGCCTGTGGAGCACGCCTTTAATCCTAGCACTCGGGAGGCAGAAGTAGGTGGATCTCTGTGAGTTCAAGGCCAGCCTGGTCTACAGAGTGAGTTCCAGGACAGCTGGGACTACAGGGAGACCCTGTCTCGAAAAGTAAAAAAAAAAAAAAAAAAAAGTGTAAAACCAATGGAGTACAACTGGGGTGAGAGAAAGAGAAAGGGAAGGTCAACGCTGTCTTCGGTATTTTCAGCCTGACTACTGGAAGAGCAAAGCTGCCACTTCCTGAGTACAGAGGGGACCGGACAGGAAGAACAGGGGTCAGTTGTTGACTCTTAGAAAGGTTACGACCTCTGACTAGAGGTCAACAGAGGACCATATAGATCCTGAGTGTTGAATGAATTTAAAACTATAATCTCCCATTAATGTATTTTCAAGAAAATTACAGTTAAGTTGGCCTAGTAGATATGGAGATTAGTTGGTTATAGAAAACCCAGGGAATTAAATATACAGTCATGACCTTCAAGATCCCTGTGACGGATGGTGAAATATTAGATTAGTGAATGGTTGGGTGTGTGTACAGCAATATTGCAGAAAGTATTTGAAAAGCAAAGTTCACAGAAAATGAAAAAGTGAAAACTTCAGACCCGTAGATAAAACCAAAAATGTTAGAGTTGTAGAGAGAAAGGGAAAAAGGAAGGAAAAGGGGAAGGAAGGATGGAAGGCAGGAAAGAAGGGAAGAAGGACTGTCAGTTTTCACCACCAGAATCACAGAGGATGGGCGTTCTTTTATTCTTAGTTGTTAAACTTAGTAGAAAATGTACTATTTACAAGAACTAAGTAGAAGCTTCATTGGTCTTTTATGCGATGTGGTTTATGTTCTGAAATTATAGACTTTTTGCTGCAGCTTTAATTGCTTCACTCTAAAGCCATTAAACTGTATCTCAGACATACTGAGGAAAAAAAAAACAGTCTGAAAAACACATTTATAAGTGATAACTGAAAGTGAATTTCTTTGTCATATTGACTGTTATTTACAAGGCTGTCCAAGAATATTTAACATAGCCAAAGATAATCAATCTTGTATTAAAGGAAAACTAGTAGTATATTTGCAGTTTACATGGGCTCAGTGCTCTCAAAAAAGATTTGAAGTATACAGGATCCTTTGTGATTTCTCGGATTTAGAAACTACATTGATCTGTGTTCTGCTTGAGTACATGAGTACAAATTCAAAAAATTCCAGTAACCACAAAATGCAGACACATTATTCTTCTTTCTCTGAGTGATCTGCCATCTCCATCATTTGGTGCTTCTGATGGCCAGGTTAGCATATGAGCCCATTTTTCCTGCCTTTAAAGCTAGAGTCACTCAAATCAGGTTTCAAAGTCTATGCCAGGGATTGAACTTTATGAACGACATTGTACTTCATTTCTAGTTAAATATGGATTGCTATGTGAATGAAGTGTTAAAAACAGGAAAGGAGGAAGCACTGTACAAAGATGATAAACTAGGACTGGGAAACGAAACAGTCTCATGTTCCCCTTTCATTGAGTTTCTGACTTATCTAAAGTTGTATGGTTAAACCACCTGGGGCATTTGTTAGGATTCTATATTATTGCCATCACTATTAATAATCTAAATTAGACAATGTAGTTTTTCAGTAAATGACCTGGAACAGAGTAGAAGGTAATGCTTTTCCCTTGCCTTTCTGGGCTTGAATGTTGTATGGCAGCAGGCACAGGGAGCCGGTGCCAGGGTGCGATCCAGATGAATGCGATGCAATTGATGATGATTAACTAGGCAGGTCAACTAAGACAAGTTGCACATTCTTCCCAGAGTGACACTTCCTCATTCAGAGCCACAGTGCAACATTAGCAGGAGGACATTCCAAGGCCTATTAACCTGAGCCTTCGTCTTGGATTCTCAAGGTCTAAGCTGTCATGCAAAGGATTCAGATGACACTCCTATCCCTCTCATCCCAACACAACCCATTCGAGATATGGCCAGATAAGCTCCTGGTCTTAGGTACCACCAAACTCCAGATGACTCTTTTAAAGCGAACATTATTTAATGAGTGCTTCAAAGATTAAAAATTTAAAAACAGCCAGGTGTGGTGGCACCTGCCTTTAATCCTAGCACTTGGGAAGTAGAGGCAGGTGGATCTCTGTGAGTTCAAGGCCAGCCTGGTTTACATAGCGAGCTCCAGGCTGGCTGGGACTAAAAGGAGACCCTGTCTCAAAAAGACCAAAAAAATTAAGAACACTAGTATTATATATCACTATGTATGACTATTCTAGAATTGTCAAGGTTTTGTCATGCTCCTGTCGCCTTGCTTTCTTCTGTTTCCTTTTTTCTCATTAAACTTTGTTTTAATGAATATCAAAATTATTTGATGGACTTTGGTCAAGTTATTTTCCATTAAAAATTACAGATATTCAGGCAGGGCGTGGTGGCGCACACCTTTAATCCTCGCACTTGGGAGGCAGAGGCAGGCGGATCTTTGTGAGTTCAAGGCCAGCCTGGTCTACAGAGTGAGTTCCAGGACAGCTGGGGCTACAGGGAGATCCTGTCTCGAAAAGACCAAAAAAAAAAAAAAAATAAAAAAAATTCAAAATTAATAGCTTAAATCTCCCTAGCTCTCTCTGCTTCTCTCTTGCATACACCCTCACCTGTATAAAACTGTCCCCTTTCCTTCTGAAAGTTTTACAATGTGTTGTTGCCATTAACCAGTCTTCACTATTAAACATACATGTTCAGTGGTGACACATAGATCTCGAGCTCTTCTCCCAGCACTGGTGAAGACTGGAGTGGCAGGTGCTGGTCATGACGTCTCCGTAGCCTTCTGAGAGTTCTTGCTAGAACCACCATGCTTCCTCTGCTGCTTTGATGATACCCACAGCAAATGTCTCATATCAGGAACAGCAAAATGCCTCTGAAGACGAATGCCAGAGAAGCTCTCAACACACATGGCTTTCCAGAAGCCTCAGCACAATCAAGCACAGCACCATCAGATTTTAATCGTCTAAGGCTGTCTTCCAGTTTCTTACCAGAATGGCATTCAGTCCCTTCAGCTCAGCAAACCTGTAGGCGACTTGAACTGTGTGACAAGTCAGTACAGGGGCATGCCGGCACTGATTTGCCTGGGCGCTTTAGACAATTAGCTGAGAAGCAACATCAGCCTCTCCCATGGAAGGGAGATTTTTGCTGTCACTACCAATGTGCCAAGACAAACATCTTTGACAGGCATGTTCTTCACATTGAAGCCCACACTGTTCCCAGGAAGAACTTACTCAGCATTACAGTGCTTTCAAGAGACTTTACTTCAGCGACACTAATTAGAGTGAAAGAGGTCACCATTCTGGGAACAAGTAGTCTCCACTCTGCTCACATGGGCAGTACGTGCTCCAACCCTGGCTCTTAAAGTCTTTCTGCTCCCTCTTCCTCAATGATCCCTGAGCCATGGGTGTGTGAAATGGAAAGGAACCATGGGGATAAAGGGAAGGAAAGAGTCCGAGAGAGGGGGATAATGGGAAACAGATGTTCCCAGGGGGGATGGGGAAAATTGGGGTATTCGACTGGGAAGGGAGGACAGAGCAATGTACAAGGAACCATGAGAATAATGAAGAAGGAGCTCAAGAGAGGGGTAATAGGAGACTGCCAAATTCTTGATGAAGGTGCGGACTTCCTTAACAGTCTTTCCTGCTTGTGGGATGGAAGTCATTTTGTGAGCTAACCAGTGATGGTTTTCTTCATATCCACTGCATAAAAGCCAGAGAGAGCATATGCACCTGGGTCTGTCCATGTTCATACCAGCCCCAAGTTTACCAACATCAACAGCAATGATTAAGACAACTCAAATATGTGTCTGCCATCACATATTTGAGAGCGTTTCAGTGTCCTTGGACAGTGATGGTAGTCACCATACTTGCTCGCCTCTGATTTGTGCAGGGAGCTGTTAGCAAGGATGTGATGCTCCCTGTGCTTTCTGTTTACTCAGACTCAGGGACACTGGATGAAGTCCTTTCCCAACAGCCCCTTCCCACATGTTTCAGTGTTTTATTTATTTATTTATTTATTTATTTATTTATTTATTTATTTATTTTTTATTGTTGCTTTTCCCACATTTGTAAAACCATGTGACCAGATAAACTTGGCCAAATCTTCGAGGCTAGTAATGATGACACTGATATGAACTTTTTCCTATTCCACTTCGGCTTTGATTTAGTAGACATTTTTCACAATACCTGCTTATATTTTAGTGGCTCTTCTTTTCTCTTCCACTTTCTACTGTTCTTCACTCATACTTTTTCTTTCCTTTCAAAAAATACATTTTTGAGTCAGGGTCTCCCTACAGCCCCAGCTGGCCTGGAACTCACTCTATAGACCAAGCTGGCCTTGAACTCACAGAGATCCGCCTTGCCTCTGCATCCCAGTACTAGGACCAAAGGCCTGCACCACCACACCTGGCTTCAAGATAGTTCTTAGCTGCCATGTGGGTGCTGGGAATCGAACCCAGGTCCTCTGCAAGAGCACTCAGCCCTCTTAACCACTGAGCCATCTCTCCAGCCCCTCAAAAATATTTTAAAGTAAATTCCAGATATCATACCATTTTAATTTCTACACAATTGTAGAAAAATACAGAAGTTACATTCTACCATGCCCCCTCTTCTGCAGATTTTTCCCTAGGCTTGGAAAAGGGGCACAGATGGATGAGAAGCAAAACAGTCTACTTTCTCTGGAGCTGTTGTCTTGGACTCTGGTCAATTCTGGCTGTTTTCTTTCATGGGCTGATAGTTTGTCCAGGAATAACCTTTCCATCCTACTAATGAAGCACAAGCAATTAGATATATAGGTATTTAAACAGTACTAATTGTTATCATAGGTTACTTTGGTATAGACACATATGTTTGGATGGTATGTTAATCCATGAATTACATTTTTTTCTGTTGAATACGACAGGGTCTTACTGTGGAAGAGGGGGTGTGGTAGAATGTAAGGGCTGTGATTGGGGTGAATGGTGAAACTACAGCAATATAGCCTGGACACTGATTTGATCAACTTGATTGAACATACAAGCCCACCCTGCTGGTGATGGGACCAAGGGGCTGTGTGGGTTTGGACACAACTGCTTGCAAATTGGTTTTACATGAAGGATGCTTGTACTCATAAATTATCACTTATTGCTAAAAAATGGAAAAAAAAACTGAGAGAAAGATGCAGGACAGTTATGGCAGAATGCATGATCTGGGAGGGGGTGGGGTGGGGGGAAGGGAAGGGGAAATATGCCTGAACTGAATTGGAAAATGATGTATGAAATACACAAAGCATCAATTAAAAAAAGAGAAAAATATAGAACTTGTATAACTATTATTTTCTACCAGAAGGAATTTAATACTTACACTTGGAAAGCTTAACATTTTTTTCCCTTTGATATCTAGCAGTGAATAGTTGGAGAAGAAGATGAAATCAGTCATAGGAAAATATGAGCGAACTTTTCTTTGCACATATCATTTTAAGGGAAAAAACTGTAAGAGATCTCTATGGGTAGCAACTTAGTACTATAATTTATATTAGTTTAAGCAAGAAACTTGTAAGAGTTTACTTTTATTCATTAAAATAAGGATTATTCAGGCTAAGTTTTGGGTTGCTTTGAAAAGAAGCTTAGTATTAGTTTTTTTGAAAATCTCAAAAAATAAAATCTCATATAGAGTATACACATTTATCACATCTACAGAATCATAATGGTAAGTACAGCAGCATTAGTAATAGTTGGGACTTGTGCATTAGTGGTAGTAGTTGATATGAGCATGTGTGTGGATATATATATATATATCTCCCATTCTGGGAGGGGATTCAATATACATATATATGACCCATTCTGGGAGGAGATTCAACACCTTGATAATTCAATGAAAAGCAAGTGAGACCTTTCACAAAATTGGCATTTATCTTCTTTTTTAACATTAACTTTTTATTAGTTCTTTGAGAATTTCATACAATATATTTTGATGGCATATATGTCTTTGATCCCTTGAAATGAAGCCCTATATATAAAGGATACCCTTCTATAAAACATGAACAAACATTGCTAAACTCAGTTTTTGGTTTTGCACATGCTGCTACTCTGTATTAGCTGACTCACAGTGTCTGTTTGGCTACATGCTTAAGTACCAGGGATCTCTTTATCAGTAATACTGAGGGATGTTTATGTTCTAGGAAGGTCATTGGGGCCTCCTCATACTTGGCACTGACCACTCTATATTCTGCTTGCCAATTCAAATCCTTTCCCCTTGGAAAGCATAAAGATTTCAAGGGCAGAGACAGGGTCTAGTTTAGAAGAGTGTCTCCATCTCTAAGTCTAGTCTGTTCTTAGAAGGCCCTAATCAAGTTTTTGAATTTTGCCCACGAGCTGTGACTATTGCTATGATTAAATATTCAAAAGCTGGGTGTGGTGGCACACACTTTTAATCTTAGCACTTGGGAGGCAGAGGCAGGTGGCTCTCTGTGAGTTCAAGGCCAGCCTGGTCTACAGAGTGAGTTCTAGCACAGTTGAAGACAAAAAAAAAAAAATACTCAAGGAAACTGAAGTTATATGAAATTGTATGATTCACTCCAAGTTAAATAGCCAGGTGGACTAGTGCATACAATGCTGGAGACTGCTGCTCAAGGCTCAGAACCTTTTGAGGACTGCTCTGTCAGGGACGGAATGATGAGATGCAGAATAAGTCACTGTAGATGTATGAATCCTTGCTAAAGAGAGGGTCTCTACAGTTTAGGGGTTTGCTTTCTATTGCCATGATAAAACACTGACAAAACCAACCTGGGGAGAAGGTGTTTATTTCAGCTTACAGCACACTCCTTCGTTGAAGGAAGCCAAGGAGCTCAAGCAAGAACCTGGAGACAGGAACTAGGCCTTGGAGAAATGCTGCTTACCAGCCTGCTTCTCGGGCTGTCTACTCAGCCTGCTCTCATATACAACCCAGGACCACCTGCCCAGGGGTGTTACCATCCTCAGTGATAAACTTGCCCAAATCTTAATAATCAAGAAGATGCCTCGCAAACATGGTTGGGAAATTCCCCATGGTTCCCTCTTCCCACCCATGTCAACTTGACAACCAAAGCCAACCATGAAGAGGAGCAATTGTGGGAGTGGTGCATAGCTTTGTAGAATTGTAGAAGTTCGAAGGGGAAATGGAAAGGAAATGATTTAGGAGGAGGCAATAGATGTTTTAGGGAAATTATGTTGTATCCTTAAAAAACAATGACATATTTAAGATACAGAGAAGAGTCAGTGAAAAGTTTCCTTAAAGTATTAAAATTTTTTCAGTGTATTCAAATTTACAATTTTCTTTTTCCACTGTCTGCTACAATTCTAAAATGTATAATTGTTGGTGGATTAATGGACTTTAAGATGTTAAGTTAAATAAAGACATGTAGGTCTTTGAATGAAGTATTCTTTTATTTCATTACTTTAAGAAGGGTCTCTGGCTCATCCAGGACATCAGATTACAAGACTAGTTAATTGGTTAACTTGTAGACCCTTTTACTTTTTTTCTACTATTAGAGATTGAACCCAGGGTTGTAGGCATGCAAAGCAAGTGCTCCACCACAGAGCTTTATACCCATCCCTAGCTTTACTTTTTGAGACTTAATCTCATTAAATTGCCCAGAGTAGCCTTAAACTCACTCTGTTTCCTGGGCAGTCTTCAAACTTGGGCTCCTCTAGCATCAGCCTCCTGAGTAACTAGTATTACAGGTCTACAACACTAGTTCTGACTGACCTCTGTTTAGTGTTCTCATTAGCTCATGTTGCTCTATCTACTTCCTGGCAATTTCTACAAGAGATCTTTTATTTATAAAATGCCTATGTTTTATTATGGTTTTTGTATGGAGTAATAATCATGCTACCTTTCATTTTATGAATGAGGATGTTGGATGCTTGTGAAAACAAAGGATGGCTTTTCTTGCTGACAGCTTATTCTTTATCAGTGTTGTTCTCAACTAGATCTACTTAAGCTTGCTCCTTTATGGTAAGTGACTCAGAAGACAGAAGGTGTCTGGCTCAGTGGGTAAAACAGTCTTTTGAGCCACTCACTTGTTTCTTATTTTATTGTTTTTTAAGTTTTTATACTGAAGCCTTCCTGAAATTGGCCATAACATTTCAAAATAGAGAATGAGCCAATGGACAATGATTCTCAAGACAGTCAGTCACTGAAGTGAGGAAAATCATTTTGAATATGATACTATGAGTTTGAACTCAAAGAGTATATGTATGATTTTTATGAAGAACTTCTAAGTGGAAAAGGTTGAAGAGCTCTGTTCAGAGAATAGTCTTTAAGAGGAATTTCAGTCATTTCCTGTTTAGGGATGCATGAGCCATGCAGGAAAGTTGTGCTTTTGTTGACTTTGGTTGAAACATCTATTTGATTCTAAGGGTCCTTTTGGCATTTTTGTACAATTCATGTTGAAGTCTGATTTAAGGAGCAAAACCACTTTGGAGAATACTAATGAAAGTGAGGTTTACCCTACAGATCTTGACACATTTGGTGTCCTCTCTCTTTTTGTATTAATTTCTTAATTTTGAAAGAGTCATCTACTGACAGTAAACATTTACTCCCAAAGAATGGTCAGTATTTGTGAAAAAGCTCTTTAGGTATTGCTATGCTCATGCATGTGTCAATTAACATCACCTCAAGCTGGGTGTGGTGGCTCATGCCTTTAATCCCAGGCTCATGCCTTTAATTCCAGCACTAGGGAGGCAGAGGCAGGCAGATCTCTATCAGTTCAAGGCCAGCCTGGTCTACATAGTGAGTTCCAGGACAGCTGGTGCTACAGGGAGACCCTGTCTCGAAACAACAAACAATAAACCAAACAAATTTACCTCTGATGCATACAGCACACAAGTTCAGTGCATCCTTACCAGAAGTGAGATTACCTTACTTTGATTAAGTGAAGTAAAATTCTTTTCATAATATCTTGGACTGTCCCTGAAGAAGAAATCAAAATGAGATGCATTTGATCTCAGAATTTACCATCTAGTGCAGGACCAATAACTAATAGAAAGCAGTGTATTACCAATCGGTTACATCCATCATAATGAATGTATTGGTGAAGTAGAGTTGGGGTGGGAAATAGAAAGTCCTTGTGGAAGAAATTACATGTGAAAAAAGGGGAGAGATGTTTATAGGAAAAAAAAGTAGGGGGGAGAGGGGAGGGAGGCATACCAGGAAGATAAGTGATTGGACACATGATGATGGGAAATATGAGTCCCAAGGAAGTGTGCCAGGAGGAGTAGAGCACAGGCATGGGAGGAGATGCGAGAGATGGGAGTTGGTGAGGAGCTGTAGATAACACTGGGCACAGGCTGAAGCCACACACAGTGAGTCTCCTGAAGGCCAGGAACTCTGCACTTATTTTCATAAGCAACAAGAGGCCAGTAAGATGCACAGAGTAAAGAAGTGGCAGAACAATTTAGAGTACAAAGTCATTAGAGTGCCTCACAGAGAACGTGGCTGTCGATTTCAGTAGTTATAATTGTGTTTCAGCCACTATATATGTGTATTAAAGAATGGCAAGTTTCCTGGTACATAAAAATCAAGTGTCTTGAAGATGGAGTGGATTTTCTAATTTGTATAAATATACCCTATAGGGTAAACTTGCGACAGGTAGACATATCTTAAAGTGGAAGGTAGGACTGTTATAGGAAGTCTGGGAGATTTTTAATGATAATTCACAAAGAAACAGGAGCTTAGCTAGAGAAATTGGCTAAAGAAGAATCTGTGTGAGAGACAATGGGAAAAAAGTCTTATACATGATGGATGACAGAAAATAGTGGCAGGCTGGGCGTGGTGGTACACACCTTTAAGCCTAGCACACGGGAGGCAGAGGCAGGCAGATCTTTGTGAGTTCAAGGCCAGCCTGGTCTACAGAGCGAGTTCCAGGACAGCTGGGGCTACAGGGAGACCCTGTCTCAAAAAGACCAAAAAAAAAAAAAAAAAAAAAAGAAAGAAAGAAAATAGTGGCAAATGGCATTTGCAAGTGAAAAGAACCAGGCAAGGTAGTGCCCACCTTTAGTCCCAGCACTTGAGAGGCTGATCTTTGTGAGATCCAGGCCAGCTTGGTCTACTGAGTAAGTTTCAGGCCAGCTAGGGCTATAGAGAGATCCTGTCTCAAAACAGAGAAGAAGAACAACAAAAAAACCCAAATCAAACAAAACAACAAAAATTTTTAAGTGAAGTTGTCTAAGGAGTCAGAGTAAGGAAAGGAGGTAGGAGAAAAGACAGAGCATCCGAGTGGAAATGTCAAGTGTGGGGTTGTAATGCTGTTCTGCAGGGGGCAGGAGTCATCCACATAAATATGATGACTGACACTCAGGGAGTTCATTATCATCCTCATGACACTTGGGAGCATCCCTTGAGACAAAGGCGCAGAACACAGCTGGTGTGGTCTGGGAAACGGTCTTTATTCTTGCCACATTTTTCCCTTTAACTCCCAAAGAATTAGGAACGAATCTTGAAAAGTAGCCTGCCTTCTTAGTAATGTGGGTGTTGTATCACTTGCTCCCTTCCCAGGTCTGGACAACCATCAAATGTAGCCAGAAAGCCAGCTTTTATATGTAAACATACCACATTTTCCTTATGAGATTAGATAGGAGTGTTGATAGGAGAGACACTCTTCTGATCAAAGGCAGAATCAATTATGACTTGGTAATGTTTCCTCTGTGAAATGGAAACCTGGAAATCAATTATAAAGAAGGAGAGCCGTAGAAAAACCAATAGAGATATTCTTATTTGAAGAAAGGAGCAAATATCCTCAGGCACCTAGAAAGAGAAATTAATAAAAGCATAACTGCAGAAGGAGAAACCTAGACCAAAAATGCAAATGGATAATAAGGTGAAAGGAAGCAACACAAATCTATCAGTTATAACCTTAAATATTAATGTACTAGCCTCTCCAATCAAAAGACATAGACTGGGAGATTGGATTAGGAAACAGAACCCATCTATATGCTTTCTACAACAAACACATCTTACCTTCAAGGATAGGCACTGCCTTAAAGTGAAAGGATGGAAAAAAAATTCAAGCAAATGGTACCAAAAAGAAAGCAGGTGTTGCTATTTTAATATCAGACAAACTAGACTTCAAAGTAAAAGAAATCTGAAGAGACAAAGAAGGCCATTACATTTTTATCAAAGGAACAATTCACAATTATGAATATATATGCACCAAACTCTGGTGCACCAAACTTTATAAAGACAATTTTCCAGGACCACAAGACACAGATTAAGCCCAGTACATTCATAGTAGGGGACTTCAATACCCCACTGAGCCCTTTGGACAGGTCATCTGGACAAAGAATAAACAGAGAGACATCTGAGCTGAATGATATGATATACCAAACAGACCTCACAGATATCTACTGAATAGTCCACCTTAATACCAGAGAATACACTTTCTACTCAGCACCCCATGGAACATTCTCCAAAATCGACCACATACTGGGACACAGAAGAAACCTCCACAAATACAAAAAGATTGAAATAATTTCATGCATTCTATCAGGCCACAATGCAATAAAGCTCACTATCAACACCAGGATAAGCTCTACTATCTACAAGAATACATAGAGACTAAACAACACTCTCTTGAATAATGAATGGGTCAAGGAAGAGATAAAGAAAGAAAAACAAGCATTTCTGGAACCGAATGACAATGATAATGCAACACAACAAAACCTATCGGATACTTTAAAAGCAGTCCTAAGAGGTAAGTTTATAGCCCTGGGTGCCTACATTAGAAAAACAGAAAGAGCACAAGTGAACGATCTAAGACTGCAGCTAAAAGCACTTGAGAGGCAACAGCACTTGAGAGGCAACAGCAGATGAACCCTAAACGCAACAAACGGGAAGAAATAGCAAAAATCAGAGCAGAAATCAATGAAATAGAAACAAGGAAAACAATATAAAAAAATTAATTAATCCAAAATTTGGTTCTTTGAAAGAATAAATAAGATAGACAGACCTCTAGCCCAGTTAGCCAAAAGAAAGAAGGAACAACTCCCAATCAATACAACCCATGATGAAAAGGGAAATATTACAACAGACAAGGAAAAGATCCAGAAAATCATACGGGACTACTTCAAAAACCTGTACTCTACCAAGTTTGAAAACCTAGAAGAAATGGATGAATATCTGAAATCCATAGAATAAGGAGAAATATGATGATGATGAGGTTGTTCTCCAGCTGTAGATTGGAGCCAGCTGTTACAGAGGTATTCTCTTGTAAAATTAGTAAAACTGCCTTCTTTAATTGACTAATGGACATAGAAACTGTGAAAAGGATTATTCTCTATTCAGAACCAAATATAATGCTAAAGTCTCCTTAAGCTATGCACTTAAACAAAATATATTAATACAGGAGCTCTGACATCAACAATGGAATTAGTTTACCAAGGAGATGTTGGCCAGGGGATCCAAGCTCCCACAAAAGGTAAAGCTCCCTGCTCCTAAACGGGATACCTGCAGGAAGAGAGCGATAAGAGCCCTGCGTCGAAGACCTGAATATAACATGGGAAAGATGTATGGAGAACCGCACTTTCAAGTATACCAGATGGTCTCTGAAATGCCAGAGAGTGTTACCAAAGACCACTAAACCAATAAAGCAAATAAGGGTCCTCCTTGAGTCAAGCAAGACTCCTCCATCAGCACCACTACACTCATCCTGCCTGGAAAAACTGTCAGCAGTGGCAAGCCTAGGTTGTATATCCCAAATCTAATTGGCTATTAGCTCTCTCCTTGGAGGAATAACCCCACAGCCTATATGCCACAAGCTTATATCCTCTAATGGTTAGGAGATGTTATAAACCACATGAAGACCCGGCAATACTTAACAGAAGAAAATGTAATTCTCATGAAATAACATACCATCAAACATCTGTTGTCTATACCAAAGTAACTCCATAATAAAAACATTAGTACTGTTTAATACCTATATATCCTAATTGCATGTGCCTTCATAGTAGGATCGAAAGGTTTTATGGCCCTGGACAAGCTGAACAGCCCATGAAAGAAAACAGCCATAATTGACTAAGAAGAAACCAAGACAAATCACCTCCAGAGAAAGTAGACTGTTTTGCTTCTCATCCCACCTGGTGCCCTTTTTTCTAAGCCTAGGGACAATCTGTGGAAGAGGGGGAGTGGAAGAATGTAAGGGCTGCGATTGGGTGTTGGTGAAACTACAACAATATAGGACCTGGACACTCATTTGATCAACTTGTTTGAACATAACAAGCCCCCCCTGCTGCATGTGGGAGCCCATGAGCTGTGTGGGTTTGGGCACACAACTGCTTGCAAACTTGGTTTTATTTGAAGGATGCTTTGCCTCACAATCATAAACTTATTGTTAAAAAAATTGAAACAAACAAAACAAAAAGCAGAGAAAGATGCAGAAAACTTACGGCAGAATGCAGATCCTGGGATGGGTAGGGGTGGGTGGGGGGAAGGAAGGCGGATATATGCCTGAACTGAATTGGAAATGATGTATGAAATACACAAAGCATCAAATATAAAAAAAAAAGAAAACCTAGAAGAAAGGGATGAATATCTGAAATCCTGAAAATCACCCAACGCGAACCAAAGAAGAGATTGACAGCTTAAACCAGACCAAAATACAGGAACAAATTGAAAAGATGTAATAAAAAAACCCAACTAAAAACCCAGCCCAGAAATGGTTTTTTCAATGGCAAATTTCTATAAAATAATTCCAATGGGGCCTGGAGAGAAGGCCCTAACGGTTAAAGAGTGCCGACTGCCTCTGCAGAGGACCTGGTTCGATACCCAACCCCCACCCACATGGCAGCTGAGAGCCATCTTACATCCAGTTCCAGGGAAATCCTGACACAACCTCTTCGGACTCCGTGGCATTCATGACACGGGTTCACAAACTATGCAGACATACATTCATACACATAAAAAAACATAAAATAAAAAAAGTTTCCCATAGGTTTTAAAAATCAACAAAAATATTTTCAAAAAAGACTTAACAAGTCTCTCAGTATGTTCTTTGTTTAGAAGGATTACAAAAAATTGTTTTAGAGGGAAGTCTCCTCCCAAATCCTTTCTATAGAAGCCAGCCATCAAACTCGATGACCAAACCTAGGGCAAAGATACAAACCAAAAGGAGAACATAGAACCTATCTCATTAAATGAACACAGATTCAAAAATTCTAAATGGGAATACTAGGCAAATCACAATACAGACCCAACATCAAGAAGATCATCCATCATGACCAAGTTGGATTCATACCAGAGATGCAGGGATGGTTCAACATATGAAAATCAATAAATATCATCAAGCATATAAACGGTCTGAAAGACAAAAACCACACGATCATCTCAATTGATGCAGAAAAAGCCTTTGACAAAATCCAGCATCCCTTCATGCTTAAAGTCCTAGAGGGAATTGGATTGGAGGGATCATTCCTCATTGTAATCAAAGCCATATACAGGAAACCTATAGCCAATATCATCCTAAATGGGGAAACTACAGAAGCATTCCCTCTAAAGGTAGGAACTCAGCAAGGCTGACCCCTGTCACCACTCCTCTTCAATATAGTGCTTGAAACACTTGCTAGGGCAATAAGGCAAGAAAAGGAAATTAAAGGACTACTAATTGGAAAAGAGGAAGTCAAGCTATCTCTTTTTTGCTGGTGATATGATTGTTTACTTAAGGGATGCTAAAAACTCCACCAGAAAACTTCTAGAAATGATTAAGAGCTTCAGCAAAGTGGCAGGATACAAAATTAACCTAGAAAAATCAGTAGTCTTTCTTTACACCAACAACGAGCAACTGAAGAAGGAATTCAAGGAGACCTTCCCACTCACAATAGCCTCAAAAACAATAAAACACTTAGGAACAAATCTAACCAAAGACACCAAAGATCCCTACAACACAAATTTTAAACCCTTGAAAAAGGAAATTGAAGAAGACAACAGAAGATGGAAAAACCTCCCATGCTCATGGATTGGGAAAATCAATATAGTAAAAATGTCCATTCCACCCAAACTCTTGTATAGATTTAATGCAATTCCAATTAAAATCCCCAAGAGTTTCTTCAGTGGCTTGGAAAAAAAGTTCTTAATTTCATTTGGAAAAACAAAAGACCCCGAATAGCCAAAGGAAACCTGAGCGAAAAGAGCAATACAGGGGGCATCTCTATACCAGACTTCAAACTATACTATAGGGCTATAGTCATAAAAACAGCTTGGTACTGGCACAAAACCAGACCTGTTGAGCAATGGAACAAAACTGAAGATCCAAACCTGAGCACATACAATTTCAGCCATCTCATATTTTACAGGAGTCCAAGAAGACACAATGGAGAAAAGACAGCATCTTCAGCAAGTGGTGTTGGCAAAACTGATCACCACTTGTAGAGAATGAAATTAAACCCCTACCTCTCACCCCGTAGAAAAGTCAACTCCAGATGGATTAAAGACCTCAACATGAAACCCCAAACTCTGAAGGTGATAGAAGAAAAAGTTGGCAGCAGACTACAAGACATAGGTGTAGGAAAAGACTTCCTAAATTAGACAGAAGCCACACAAGAAGTAAGGTGGACAATTGACAAATGGGACCTCATTAAACTCAAAAGCTTCTGTGCATCAAAAGAAACAATCAAGGAAGCGATGAGAAAACCCACAGAGTGGGAGGAAACCTTCACCACAGATACATCTGACAAAGCACTGATTTCCAGAATATATAAACTCATAAAACAAAGAAGAAAGAAAAAATGACCCACTCAATAGATGGAGCAAAGAGCTGAACAGAGACTTCATAAGTGAGGAATTAGAGATGGCTGAGAAACATCTTAAGAAGTGTTCAATGTCGCTAATAATTAAGGAAATGCGAATTAAAACCACTTTAAGATATAATCTTACTACAATAAGACTGGCTAGGATCAGAAAACAATGATACCAAGTGCTAGAGAGGTTGTGGGGAAAGGAGAACACTCATCCACTGCTGATGGGAATGTAAACTCATACAGCCACTATGGAAAGCAGTGTGGAGAACCCTTGGCAGACTTGGAATGAACTTGCCACCTGACCCAGCCATACCACTCCTGGGCATGTACCCACAAGACTCATCTTACTGCAGAGACACATGCACAGCCATGTTTATTGCAGCTCTCTTCACAATAGCAAGGAGCTGGAACCAACCCAAGTGCCTCTCAACTGACAAGTGGATAGAGAAAATGTGGTACATCTACACAATGGAGTTCTATGTAGCGGCAAAGAAAGATGACATCATGAGCTTTGCAGGTAAATGGCTGGAGCTAGAAGATATGCTGAGTAAAACAAAAGACGAATGGTATCCCTCATCTGTGGATGCTAGCACCAATTACTTAATTGTATGGCCAACTGAGCAACGTTAATGTGATCTAAACAACTGTGCTCTTATATTGTGAATCCCTTAAAAAATAATAAACAAATAAAAAAATAAAAATAAAAAAAGAAATTGGACAAAAAATAAAAAAATAAAACAGCATTATTATAAACATTGAACCTATCTGATAAGGGGTTCTTACTGTGATGGATTCTTCTTTGAATACTGAAATTTTGACAATCCCTTTTTCTTATTCATTTAGAAACTGCTTCAAATTACTCTCCTATATTTTCTCTATTTTACATATTAAAAGATGTACATAAAATTATATTAATGACATAGGAATAAATTTAACACACACCTCTTCATAAATTATAGAAAGATGTGAACTGGATTTTCTTCCTCAATGCCATGAATTTTCATTTAGAGAAACTGAACCAATTAATCATCAACTAATGTGCATCTTAGCCTGCCAGCGAGACACTTGAATTGAAGATGGATCAGGAGCTGTTGCATCAGAAAAGCAACAATTATCATCAATATTTACTGGTGTCAGGTGACAACTGAGGAAAACAGTCTCTGTGGACAAGAAAATGATTTTCCTTTAAAAATATTTTACAAAGTAGTGAGTTTGGGATTTGAACTGTTAACCTCCTGATCTTGAGTCTGTCTTTTAACTTATTAAGCCAAATCTAACCCTGAGCACATGCAATTTCAGCCACCTCATATTTGATAAGGGGGCCAAGAAGACTCGATGGAGGAAAGACAGCATCTTCAGCAAATGGTGCTGGCAAAACTGGATTGCCACTTGTAGAAAGATGAAGCTGAACCCCTGTTTTTCACCATGGACAAAAACAACTCCAAATGGATCAAAGATCTCAATATGAAACCAGAAACTCTGAAAATGATAGAAGAAAATGTTGGCAGTAAACTACAAGACATAGGCATAGGAAAAGACTTTTTTTTTTTGTCTTTTCTAGACAAGGTCTCTCTGTTGCCCCAGCTGTCCTGGTACTCACTGTATAGACTAGGTTGGCCTTGAACTCACAAAGACTGGCCCACCTCTGCCTCTCCAGTGCTAGGATTAAAGGCGTGTGCCACCATGCCCGGCTAGGAAAAGACTTTCTAAATCAGACAGCCGCCACCAAGTTGGAAACGAGGTCAACAATAGACAAATGGGACCTCATTAAACTCAAAAGTTTCCATACAGCAAAAGAAACAGTCAACGAAGTGAAGAGAAAACACACAGAGTGGGAGGAAATCTTCACCAGTTATACATCAGATAGAGCATTAACATCCAGAATATATGTTACTCAAAAACCAAATGATCAAGAAAAACAAAGCACTATCAAAAGATGGAGTAAAGAGGTGAATAGAGACTTCACAAATGAAGATGGCTGAGAAACATCTCAGAAAGTGTTCAATATCTCTAATAATTAAGGAGATGCATATTAAAACCAGCTTAAGATTTCACCTTACCCCAGTAAGAATGCCCAAGATTAGGAAAACAAATGACACCAAATTCTGGAGAGGTTGTGGGTAAAGGGGAACACTCATCTACTACTAGTGGGAATGCAAACTCATGCAACCCCTATGGAAAGCAGTGTGGAGAACTCTTAAAAGACTGGACAGCTGGAGCTACAGGGGAACCCTGTCTCAAAAAAGACAAAAAAAGGGGCTGGAGAGATGGCCTAGTGATTAAGAGCTCCGACTGCTCTTGCAGAGGACCCAAGTTCAATCCCCAGCACCCACATGGCAGCCGAGAACCATCTGAAACTCCAATTCCAGGAGAACTCCAGTTCCAGGGGAATCCGCCACCCTCTTCTGACCTCCGCGGCATTGCACGACACGGGTGCACAAACCTGCATGCAGACAGTACATTCATACATATACAGAAATAAAAAAAAATTAAAAAAAAAAGACAAAAAAAAAACAACAACCAAAAGACTGAAAATGAGCCTACCACCTGACCCAGTCATACCACTCCTGGGTATATACCCACAAGACTCATCCTATCACAAAGACACATGCACATCTATGTTTATTGCAGTTCTCTTCACAATAGCAAAAAGCTGGAAGCAACCCAAATGTCCCTCAACTAACAAGTGCATACAGAAAATGTATATTTACACAATGGAGTTCTATGCAGCAGTAAAGAAAGATGACATCATGAACTTTGCAAGTAAATGGATGGAACTCGAAGACATTATGCTAAGTGAAGTAACACAGTCCTAGAAAAACAAATGACATATGGTGTCCCTCATTTGTGGATGCTAGCACAAAATCCCTAGTTGCAAGGGAAACTGAGCATCATCTATGTTATATTTTTTTAAATGAAAGCAGCAGTATGGTTAAAAGGTGAATCCCTTAATGTGCTTGAGAATTAACCTACCACTTAGGTTCAGATTTTGTAATATTTATATATGGGTGAAGGATATGTATGCATATTTTGAAGAAATATAAAATTAAAGGGGAAAATGAAAAAAAAAGACTGAGAGAAAGATGCAAGACATGTATGGCAGAATGCAGGAAGAGGGGTGGGGTGGGGAGCGTGGAAAGGGGAATGTGTCTAAATTAAACTGAATAATGATGTATGCAAAACATCAATGAAAAATCTAAAATGAAAAAAATTACTTATTATTTTTATTTTATATATATGAGTGTATTGCCTGTATGTATGTAAGTGCACCCATGTTGTGCAATGTCTGCAGAGCCCAGAAGAGATCATGTGTTTCCCTGGAACTAAAGTTAAGGATAGTTGTTAGCTGCCATGTGGGGGCTGGGAATTGAACCTGGGTCCTCCCCAAGAGCAGTCAGTGTATTTAACTGCTATTCCATCTCTCCAGCCCCCAGAATATCATTTTTTAAAAATGGAAATCAAGTAGAGAATTCATAAAGGGAGTTAGTAGTGGTTGAAAGTCATGATGGACTCACTAGAAAATGAACCTGGCAAAAAGGAAAATATACGTGGTTCCCAGGACACATTTAATATGGTTTTTATCTCTAATATTTAAGAAAATGGTGACATATTAGTAGATTTCTTCAACTGCATTTGGGAATCTTTAGGAATTTCACAGTGCAGTGTCTGGAGGCTAGAACGCTAAAACTTCAGAAGGAAAAGTCTTGCTTCCAGCCTTTCCTGAAGGCTGTGAGATCTTGTGGAGATGAAAGAGATGTTCTTCTAAACTTTTACTTATGATTTAGGTGCCCCCCCCCAGCACAGACTATGTAACATGTAAAAAAAGCCAGCCCTCCAATTGAAAATATCTGCATCTATAGAATAGGTGTACATTTTATGAAATAATGAATGCTTGTAGGGAACACTTCAAAAATAAAATTTGAAGAATAACATAGAAGGAATAACATCTTGCTCTCTCTCGTTGGTACCACATGACTTGAACATTTTCATCCACACCACCATTAGCAAAACTTGCATGTAATTAACTAAAAAACCAAACTTGCTGTATAACTGCTTGTGGACTGAACTGTACCCTTCCCAAATTCTCAGGCTAAAATCCGAACCCCTAGTCACTTCCAAATGTGACTGCGTTAGAGTAAATAAAGAGGCAAGGGAAACTAGATGAAGGTGTGATGACAGGCCCCTAGTCCCAACACACTGGTGTTTTTAATGGGACTTTCACAGAGAGATACTGGGAGACATGTGTCCAAAGAAATAGCCAGGCAAGGACACAGGGGAGGGCGGCCACCGGCAACTGAAAGGCACCCGAGAAGAAAGCAAAGAGGGCAGCATTTGGATCTCAGACCCCCAGCCTCTGGACTATGAGAAAAATACGAGTGTGGTACTTGGTTACTGCAGCCCTAGAAAACAGGCACAGTGAGAATGTGAACACTGATTCGTTGAAGAAAAATCTCGCAGTCACACACATTTCTGTAAGAGTTTATGTGAGCATGCTCTGTTTGTATGGGTACCTGCCTAACATTGCCAGCTTTCTTTCACTGTTCATTCTCATTACACACAGGACCCTTAAGCTCCCCTGACCACCTCCTTTATTTGTGTTTTTGTATATTTATATATTGAATTTTTGTGCATTTTGTACAAAGCAGCTTATTCATCTTTATACCCATCCCCCATTTATAGCCCCATAAATCCCCCCCACTAGATTTCATGCTTTCTGCCATATATGTTAAGTTCTATTGAGTCAGGTTTCTGTACCCAGATGACCCTCAGTGCAAATTCATCCACTGGGGTCTAGTCAGCCTGTCTAGAGTCACTCCCTATGCTGAGTTTCTGCCCAAGTTTGCCTGGGTCTTGTACATGTTGCTACCATTGTTGTAAGTTCACATGAGCAAGTTCCCAGAAGCCTGGAAGACTCTGTTTCCTTACCATTTGCCACTCATCAAAAAAGCTTCTTTTTTTTTTGCAACAGATGGAGGTTATTATAGAGTCCCAGAACTGGTCACACACAGAGAATAAGTGTCTGAGAGATGTCTGGCCCTAAGTCAACATATCTACAATAAAACCACTACACCTAAGGCTTGGGGAACATAGTGGAACATGGGGTAGAGAGAATACTAGTGCTCTTTCTTCATCTACTGAAGTGGTTGGCTATTCTTCCATTGCTCACCTCCTGCTGTATATTGCATGTAAACCTGGCAGAAGCATTGAATGAACTGTATCTGTGCTTTTAAATGATGATCATAAAACCACATAGCATAAAATGTCCCGTTTTTCCTATTTTAGATGCAAGTTATCAGTTTTATGCACATTCATGTTATTGTGCAATGACCTCCACATTACAAAACTGAAACTCTGCTTATTAAACTATCACCCCTCTTTTCTCCTTTACTGGCAAGATCCTGGCAAACACAATCTAAGTTTCTGTTTTGATGAATCTGACTAATATAGATACTCTGTGGATTAGCACAGGATCTGTCTTTCTGTGACTAGCTTGTTTTATTTCATGCTCTGCCTTCCAGGTTGATCTGTGGTGGGATGAGGAAGATTTTCCTCCCGTGAGGTTGTGTAGTATTGCACTGTACAAACACACACACACACACACACACATACACACACACACACACACATTCTTTATTCAACCATTTGCCTGCTCATGAATTTTGTGTGAATAATTCTGCTCTGTATATGAGTAAACATCTCTGGAAAATTCTGCTATTTAGGTAGGTAAAATGGCTCAGTGGGTAAAGGCACCTGCCACACAAGCCTGGCAGCCTGAGTTGAGTCCCTAGAGCCCACCCATGGTAGAAGGTGAGAACCTCCTGAAAGTTGTCCTCTGGCAACTATTTCTCATGGTGAGGGCAGCATTTTATATTTCCACACACAGTGCCCTAGGCTTCAGTGTCTGCATCCAAGGTGATTCTCATTCCTTTGCCCTGTTGTAGTCTCTCTGGTGGCTGTGAGGTGAGCTCTCTGGTGGCTGTGAGGTGAGCTCTCTGGTGGCTGTGAGGTGAGCTCTCTGGTGGCTGTGAGGTGAGCTCTCTGCTTGGAAATCTTTACATTCTATGCACTTGCTGGAAATTGCATCCTCTTCCGAAGAGGATTTTAGTTCTTTTCCTATTTTATGCTTGGATTATTTGTTTCTATATATTTTGTTAATGCTTAATTATTTTGTTGTTTTTGTATATATTATGAACTTCAAATATCTTTTAGACTATCTTCTCACTCTGAAACTGTGTTCTCTGATCTACAGACTCAATTGGTAGAGCCACATTTGTTTAATTTTACCATTGCTGCTATATTTTTTTGTGCCAGATTTTAGTTAAATTCAGTCTCATGAAGAGTTTTTACTATGTTTTTCTTCCAGGAATTTTATTTTAGGTACTGGATAGGGCTTTAATCCATTTGGGGTTAAGTTTTATATATGATGCAATGTGAAGATCTATCCTTTATCCAGGATTGTTTGTTGAACATGCTTTGTGTGGCTCTGACATTTTTACTGAAGATATCCAGACCATTTGTGCTGACTTAATTTGTGGGAGCTCTTTCATTGTTTTGTCTGTCCATACTTCTCCAGCATCACATTGTAGAATATTGCAGCTTCAAACTCTGTTTGAAATGACGAAGTGTGAGTCTTCTGTATTCTTTCTCAGTGTCAGCTTGTATGTTTGGAATCTTTTGTGGCTCCTTCTGAATTTTGGAATCACTTTTTAAATATTTTTGTGAAAAATAGCCAGGCCTGGTGGCGCACGCCTTTAATCCTAGCACTTGGGAGGTAGAGGCAGGCGGATCTTTGTGAGTTCAAGGCTAGCCTGGTCTACAAAGTGAGTTCCAGGACAGCTGGGGCTACAGGGAGACCCTGTCTTGAAAAGACCAAAAAAAAAATTTTTTTTGTAAAAAATAAAGCTTTGTGAATTTTGATAGGAACTGCATTTCATTGGTATATTGCTTTAGAAATATGGATGTAATAATACCGTTTTCCTGTGAAATCTAGTTGCCTGTTCACTTGTTGCTCCTTTGTTTCATCTGTGCTTTGTGGTTTTTTGAGTACTGGGCTTTCACTTCTTTAAATTTAAATTTATTCCTAAATATTTCACTATTTTCACAGTATTGCAAATAATATTGCTTTTTCTTTATTTCCTTTTTAGGCTGCTTATCATTGTTAGTCATACAATTAGTATGTTTATTTTTTAATCTTATAACACTGCTAAATTCTTTTATTGGTTCCAACAGGGTTTTTTGTCATTAAAAGTTTAGAAGTTTCTACAAAGAATCTTGTATGCAATAAGCTCATCTAAGAGCAGTGCTAGTTTTGCTTCTTCATTCTCTTTATTTGGAAGCCTTTTCTTTGTCTTGTCTAATTGGTCTGGCTGGGAATTCCACTCCAAGTCAAGCAGGAGTAGGGAGAGAAGGCTTTCCTGCTTTGTGCCTGATCTCATCTGAAAAGATTTGAGTCCTTTCTCATGGATTTTCCCATATATGGTCAGTATTAGGTTGATGTCATTTCCTTCTCTTCCTAGTTTGTTGAGTGTTTTCACTATGAATGGATGTTGAATTTGGTCATATGTTTTATTTTTCTCCAACTCAGATTATAGTCCTGGCTCTTCAATTGGTTAATATTATTTAGTGTATTGATCAATTTTTGTGTGTTGAGCCACTATGGGAATAAATTGAATTTTGTCAGGGTCCACAGCCTTTTAAATGTATTATTTAATTCAGTTTGTTAGTACAATGTTGAATATTTCTACATTATTTCCATCAGAAATGTGGGGTTACAGTTTTGTTTTCTTGCAGTATGCTTGCTTATGTTTTGTCTCAGGGTAATACTAATCTCATAAAATGAGTTTGGTACTTAGCTGTTTATTTTGTTTAATGGGGACAGGATACCTGACAGAAGCTGAGTGTTAGAGAGGTTTATTTTTGAAAAAAAAAAAAAAAAGACGTTTATTTTTAGCTCATAGTTTGGGAGGCTGAATACCCAAGATTGGGGGACCAAATCTACTGAAGCCTCCAGGACTGTGCCATGACGTAGCAGAAGGCATTTCACAGTGGCAGCAGAAGTTAGAGACAGAGGGGTGCTTTCAGACCCCCCACCTCTGTAAGGAGGACTCATTTTCTTCTGTAAGATACAGCTCACTCTGTGAGACTAACATTAATGCTTTCAAAGTATGGTCAAGACATAGTCATCTCTCACTAGGCTCCGTTTCCTAAAGGTCCAGCCACTTCTCATTATCACTGCCAGCTATGTGACTTTTGAGAGACACTATCAGATCCATTACAAGAGTGTTCCCTCTTTTTCGATTTTTGAATATTTTGAAAAGGATTGGTTTTAATCATTCCCTAAATATTAGGCAAAATTCTCAAAACCATTTGGTCCTGGGCTTTTCTTTGTTGGAAAGTTTTTGAAAACCAATGGAATCTTCCTACTATGTATAGGACTCCTTAGATTTTTCTATTTCATCAAACTTCAGTTGTGGTAGCTGTGCTTTTCTAGACATTTACTAATTTTTGTTAGGTTATCCAACTTGGTACACATTTTTTCACAGTATTCTGATACAGTCCTTTACATTTTTGTGACACTGGTTATAATGTTTTCCTGTCATTGGATTTTGAGTTGTCTATGTCTCTGTCTTTCAGTCTGGCTAAACATTCATTCATTTTGTTAATATTTTTGAAGAAAAAAGTGTCTCAGATTTAAGTAGTTGAGAGAACACGTGATTTAAACCCTTGGAGTATTTGTCTTGTCTCTAAACTGGGCCTAGTAAACCCTGCGCAGGCTGTTGAGTCCTGCTTACAGTATGTCACGTGCTCTTTACTGTTGGTGTTTAACAAATAGTATCAGAATTATTTTTATTTATTTTTTATAAATTTTATTTATTTTTTATGTGTATGAATGTACTGCCTGCATGTAGGTTTGTGCACCCGTGTCGTGTAATGCAGTGGAGGTCAGAAGAGGGTGTCGGATTCCCCTGGAACTGGAGTTCTCCTGGAATTGGAGTTACAAACGGTTCTCAGCCACCATGTGGGTGCTGGTGATCGAACCCGAGTCCTCTGTAATAGCAGTTGGCGCTCTTAACCACTAGGCCATCTCTCCAGCCCCAGCATTATTTTTAATTGTGTCAAGGAAATTCCTCTCTTATAGGCAATGGGACCCTTTCTCATCCATTTTCAAAGAACAGAAGCATCTAATCTTCATTACTACAACTTCCCTCTTGGTTTTATGGCTCTTCTCTCTTCATGTTCATCTCTGTAAGGATATATTACTTCCACAAGCTTTCAGTCATTAACTCTCCTGTAGAGCACTATAGTTGATAACTTGTAAGAGGACTTTTCTTTAAGATGAGGATTTTTAAATTAATCTTTTCTTTTATTGGAATAATTCCACAATCATTCCACTTACCATGAAAAATTGCTTTTGTATAACTGTTTTGTAAACTTAAAACACTTGATGGGGCTGGAGAGATGGCCTAGCGGTTAAGAGCACCGACTGCTCTTGCAGAGGATCCAGGTTCAATCCTGAGCACCCACATGGCGGCTGAGAACGGTCTTTAACTCCAGTTCCACGGGAATTCGAGACCCTCTTCTGACTTCCACGGCATTGCACGACACGGGTGCACAAACCTGCATGCAGACAGTACATTCATACACATAAAAAATAAATAAATAAAATTAAAAAAATTAAAAAACACAAAAAAACCCACTTGAATTAAATGAGCTTATTCATTACCTGGGTTTCTACTTTTAATAGATATGTTTTCAATTTTTGGGAGGGAAGGAATACATTTGACTTCTTTTTATGTGTGTTGGTTAGACAAACTCTTGCTTGACTTAGAGTTTGATTAAACAGCTGGTTTTTAATTTTGACCTAACTAAAGTCTCCGAAAATAATTATAGGCGTGGATAATGAATATTCATTTTTGTATTAAATTCTAACCCACAGCAGCATTTGGCTTCAGGAAGAAAGGAAATAGTCTTTGATTTCCTGGTGAAAACTTATATATAGTGTATTACTGGAATTATTGTTAACCTCTAGTCATGCTGTGAATCATGGAAGGTAAAGAATTTACTATTGGGCAGAGAAGAATGAGATCTAGATTTACAGAGGAATGAGCAGGACTGCATGTTTTGCAAGTTATTCAAATTAATTGCAGACTATTAGGAAATTCAGTATCTTCTTCATTGGGCCTTATTATTTTAAAGCCATATGAGAGTATTATTAGAGGCACTTGATCTAAGATTGTAGCCATCAGCTTTTACTATGGCAACCAACAACTCCCGAATCCTAGAGAGTGGCCAAAGCTTTGTCAGTCTCAATCGAGCTTCATGTGTCTTCTAATTTCTGGGTCTTGTCTGATGAGCACCCACTCTGTGGGGCATGTTCTTCTCATGGTAAAGAGAGTTGTAGAGGAACATAAATAAACCACAAAGGCAAAGCAGGTCACCAGGACAAGCCAAAATCAAGGACACAGGGTTGTAAACCCTGGTTTTAGGAAAGCCTCTAATAGTTGGTAGTGTGGATAATGGAAGACAATAATTTAGTCTTTGATGAGAAATGGCCTTGAGAACACTGGAGGCCTTTCCTGCACAATTCTGTAACATGTATAGCACGATAATTCTGAATAGAGATATCTTATTTCTAAGTCAAAGAATTTTATAAACATAAGATGTTTTTGAGTTACAGACTGCTTTCTTTAAAATGATGTTATAAGTTGAGTCGGGGCAGTGGAAAGGGTAGAGTGGGGCTGTAGAGCCAGGTCTCCTGCCTGCTGACCTCTTCCCTCCTTCTCCTGGTTTCTTGAAACTCTGAGAGGGTGCTGCAGCACGAATCTTGAAAATCACCAATGCCGTTTCTTCCAGTAGGCTCCACAGATGGCAAGGGGCGTTAGATATAAAATATGTAAGATGTTTCAGGTGGGTTGGACAGCGTTAAGCACAGCTACATGAATTCTTAGAAGCTTGAGACTATTAATGTTACTTGCAAAAACTTCTAGAAAGGTAATGTAGGTTTCAGAATTTCCTAAACATTTTATGATACACCTTAATGTTTTGGATCTTATCTTAGGAAAGGGTATATTAAACAAATGATTTTAGCAAAAATATATCCCGGGGCAGAGATTCAAGATAGTTGACTTTGCTTTTCCTCAACTGGTTAGTTGTAGAGGTCAGATTAAAACTGGGGTTTTTACAACCTCCTTGCATGAGTCCCTGGTCAAGTTGCTGAGTTTCCTCCTATGACCTTGACATGCTTTGGCAATGATGTAACTGGTTTATGGGGCATTTTAGCTATTGAGAACAACGGGCCTGGAAAATGCTTTTGTTAGGAACCTATGTGAAAGAAACTGAGTGACCATGAGTAAGTGGTTTCACAAAGTGAGTGGAGAACTGTTTTGTTCTTTTTTTTTTTTTTTAATGTGTATGAATGTACTGTCTGCATGTGCACCCGTGTCATGCAATGCCTCGGAGGTCAGAAGAGGGTGTCGGATTCCCCTGGAACTGGAGTCAAAGAGTTCTCAGCCGCCATGTGGGTGCTGGAGATCGAACCCGGGTCCTCTGTAAGAGCGGTCGGCGCTCTTAACCTCTAGGCCATCTCTCCAGCCCCGGAGAACTGTTTAATCTGATCTGAGGCAAGTGTGGCAATCTACCAGAGTGTTAGCAAATACGTAAGGATTTTTTCCCCTCTCTGATGTATTTAAGGCTCCGTTCATGAAGAAAAGAATGGATGTTGAAAACTGTAATTTCCCATAATGTACAAATTACTCTTTTCTTTCTTTATTCTTTGTTCACAAGTAAATGACTTGTTAATCTGTATAGTTTGTGTCCTAGGTTAGTGTTTGCAGAGCTCCTAGATGTGATAATATTGCATTAGAAGGTAAATTTGAGAGCAGTTCTTATCTAGAGTTTGATAGCTAGTGTACATCCAGAGGGAAGGTCACTACTAATTAAAATATTTATCATCTTATTTCACACAGCTAAGGGAAATCCCGACAGCAGCTGGTGATGGGCATGTGGTGGAGAAGAGCCTTGTTGTTATATGCAAATCCAACGGCCAATCAGATTAAAATCTAAAAAAGTGTTAGTAAATGGAAATATCTACAATAAGGATGAATACTTGCAGAAAGGTTGGTTTTCTGTGCACAGAAAAGGTTATAAAAGACTGAGAAAAAGATGCAAGACAGGACTTGTGTATGACAGAATCCATGAGCTCTGACGGGGGGGTAGGGGGGCATGAGGGGTGGGTATGGATAGCGGAATGAGTCTAAATTTGATTAAGAAATGTTGTATGGGGGCTGGAGAGATGGCCTAGTGGTTAAGAGCACTGACTGCTCTTGCAGAGAACCCTGGTTCGATCCCCAGCACCCACATGGTGGCTGAGAACCATCCTTAACTCCAGTTCCAGGGGAATCGGACACCTTCTTCTGACCTCTGCGGCATTGCACGACACGGGTGCACAGACCTGCATGCAGACAGTACATTCATACACATACAAAATAAATAAAATAGAATAAAATAAAAAAGAAATGTATGAAATGTGCTTAATAAAAATTACAAAAAGAAAGGTGAGTTTTGTTTCAAAATACGATACATATAAAGTGCACAAAGTAGAGAAAAGAATCCCAGAATTTGTCAGGAGAGTTTTAACTTTAATTTAGATTGTTCCATAACATTGAATAAGCACAATTTCAGCTTCCACAGTGCTTAGAGCTTAAGCACATGGTTACTGATATTTTTATTTATATTTGAAGGAGGCAAGCACGTGTTTATGTATTTATGATGTTTATCAGTGTGTGGCTTAGATGTCTGATTAGAAGAGCAAAATACGAATAGAAGACTTTTCCAGGTTTAGGTAAATAACAACCAAGTGTGAGATACAGCTGTGACTCAGAAACAGGCTACAGGCTGTCACTGAATTTTTTCTCCCCCTGTGTTTGTCTATTCAGTTCTGGCTGCCACATTCAGGCTGAGAAAATGTGAGGACGCTTGTTTCTATGTGTAGTGGAAACACGAGCAGAGGACAATATCCTTTTCTAGGGCTGCCAGATAAATACAGACAGGCTTTCCAGCCACAGGAAAGGTGAAATTTTGCTTGGGTAACATTTTGATTTTGTTAGCATTCATGTGTCTCTTTTAGTCTATTGTGATTTAAATGAGTATGTACTTGAGATGTTTTATCATTCAGTTTCTAATTTTAGGAAGGCATTAAAAATAAGTTTTAAAAAAGCTTTAAAAGTAAGTTTTCCTTATAAAAATTTGTTCTTTATATATATATATATATTTTTTTTTAATTGATGCTTTGTGTATTTCATACATCATTTTCCAGTTCAGTTCAGGCATATTTCCCTTCCTTCCCCCACCCCCCACCCCACCCCATCCCAGATCATGCATTCTGCCATAACGTTCCTGCATCTTTCTCTGTTTTTTTTCCTTCATTTTTTAACAATAATGATAATTATGAGTACAAGCATCCTTCATGTAAAACAATTTGCAAGCAGTTGTGCCCAAAGCCACACAGACCATGGGTCATCCAGCAGGGGGCGCTTGTATGTTCAATCAAGTTGATCCAATGAGTGTCCAGACTATAGTGTTGTAGTTTCACCATTCACCCCAATCGCAGCCCTTACATTCTACCAGGCCCCCTCTTCCACAGATTGTTCCCTAGGCTTAGAAAAGGGGCACACAAAAAGTCCTTATATTTTCCTGGATTTTGTTTCTCCCTTAAACTAAGCAAACAAATTAAACAAAATACTCTATTTTTAATTGCTGTATACCACACAAACAAGAAAATTTTTATCTACTAGTTAAACGTTCAGAAATTGAATGTACCACAGAAGCAGCACCCATAGGATCCTTTCCTACTGTATTCTAGATGCTTACAAACTTCTGTATATAAAAGCAAAAATTGGAAGCCTGCTGTGATGGTTAATCCTGGGTGTCAACTTGACTGGACTAAGGAACAAATAAGAGAAAAGGGTCTTTTGATTGGACCACTCAACCGGATGGGCCCACCCCAAATGTAGTGTTACCTTTTGCTGTCAGGCAGTATTTAAGGCCACAGCAGCGGGAGCTGGTACCCTTTTTTTCCTCCTGCGGCTTGCCTCTCTCTCATCTGGTGAGTTTGCCTTGCTGCTGTGATCAACCTTTCGGATCCCAGCGTGTACCGAGACTGGCAGATCTCCTGGAATCCATTCGGGCCTTCAGCACTAGACTGGGACTCCTGAGACATCCAGCCTTGCGGACTGAGCGGTTCCCTGGATTCCCGGCCTCTCCAGTTCGGCGCTACTGTTGAGCTCCGTCACATGAGCAAATCAATAAATTGTATATAGTTATATATACTCATCCTGTTGCTTCTGTTTCTTTAGAGAACCCTGACTAATACACCTGCCAACCTCCAGTTGGGTCTCTGCAGAGTTCCTGGTGTTCATCCTGTGGTAATGACAGGATTTTAAAATGGATTACACACTACTCCAAAATGAGTCTGTCTGTAGGGCCTTAAATACTTGCAACACCTTTGATATTTTCCCAGAGCTAGGGAAAATGCACTCTCCTGAATCTTTTATCAACTGGATTCTTTAAGCTTAAAGCTAGAGGTCCCTTTGTGTTTATTTGCTCAGGTTTCAGCTGGAAGCCAGTAGTATAAATACTAAAAATTCAAGTTTCAATTTTAGAAATGTACATTTATTAGAAGTATACATGGGTAAAAGTATAGAGAATTAGAAATAGAATCTGGAAGCTTCTCATCCCTCTTTTCCTCTGGGTGGCTGTTTTGTGAAATATTAACTAATTGCACTTCGCACTGGAGCCAGGTGGTAGGATGTTTTAAAGCTCTTCTTTCTCAGTGTTTTCAAAAGTTTGCATTGTCTTAGCTGTCACTGGTCAGTCTGATTTCTAAATTGTGTGTACTTAATTTTTACAAGTTTCAAAATTAAGTGTAAAATGCTATTTTTTTTAATATTAACTAATTGCTATCTCATCTGAGAAGAGTCATGATTAAAAACATCCAGCAGTAGCTGGGCCTGGTGACCCACACTTTTAATCCAACACTCAGGAGGCAGAGGCAGAGGCAGATCTACTTGAGATCCACGTCATCCTGATCTAGGCAAGAAAAAAAAATACAGCAGTGATGTGTTCTATTTTAAAATACTAGAAAATCTTTTTTAAAAGAAGGCTTTGGAGATAGCACTGCAGCATGCACAGTGCAGCACCCAGATAAGGTGGAAATACCTGGGGGATTTGGGGCCCTACACTTGCCCCTGGAACCTCCCAGCTCAGGTTCCAAAGAGTGCCAAGGCAAGGGTGCACCTAGACAGGGGTGCATAAGGTAAACCCCAGGAACTGGTACATGGGACAAAGGAGCACCACCAGCTTGGGACAGATCTTAGAAGAACAATTGTAGAGAAATTCAAAGAGAACAAAGAATATAAAGAACAAATCAGAAAACTAAGGGGAGAAAATGAAAAACTAAGGAAGGATCTAAAAAGAAAGAATGATAAACACTGAAAAGAACTAGAGGAAGAGAAACATGATCTCCAAAAAGAACTAGAGGTAGAGAAGGACAAACTCTGGAAGGAAGTGGAAACACTGAAAAGATCTTAGGCTGAAATGAAAAAAGAAAGAGACCAGTGAAACAAGGAGCTACAAGTAGAGAATGACAAGCTCCAAAAAGAAATGGAAATACTAAAGAAATCTCAGGAAGAAATGAAAAAGAAAATGGAACACTCATCCAATCAACAGGAAAGGATGGGAGAAAGATTCAGAAGCAGAATGGACTAAGCAGAAAATAGAATATCAGACCCACAGGATAACACAGATCATCTAAAATGCTCAAGTGAAGACTGAAAAATTAAAAAAAAAACCCCACAAGAATGGAATAACCAGGAAATGTGGGATACTATGAAAAGACCAAATCTCCCCATCATTGGAATTGAGGAAAGAGAAGAATCCCATGACAATGGTATTTATCAGATCTTCAATAGGATTATAGAAGAAAATTTTCCCAAACTGAAAAACGACAAACCTATACAAATACATGAAGCACATAGAACACCAAATAGAAAAGACCAGAAAAGAAACTCACCACACCATATCATAGTTAAAACACTAGATGCTCAAAACCAAGACAAAATACTGAAAGCCACAAGAGGAAAAACAACAAATTACATACAAGAGGAAACCCATCAGAATTACAACTGATTTCTCAGTGCAAACTATGAAAGTCAGAAGAAGGTGGACCAAAGTATTCCCAGTGCTAAACAACTTTAGATGCCAACCCAGATTACTATACCCAGCAAAAATGTCAATTATAGTTGAAGGAGAAAGAAAAACATCTCATAACATAAACAAGATGAAAGGATACATGTCAAAAAACCCAAAACTTCAGAAAATATTCAAAGCAATTCAAATAACAGAGAAAAGGAGCAACTATCCCCAACCAACTAAAGACAGAAAATAATAAAAGCATAGCGGCATAAATACAAACCTAGACCAAGAATATAAACCAAGAATAAGTTGAAAGGAAGCAACACACATCACTCAATAATGACCTTAAATATCAATGGGCTAGACTCCCCAATCAAAAGACATAGACTGGGAGAATGGATTAGGAAACAGAATCCATCTATATGCTGCCTACAAGAAACCTATCTCACCCTCAAGGATAGACACCACCTCAAAGTGAAGGATGGAAAAAAATATTCTAAGCAAATGGTATCAAAAAGCAAGCAGGAGTTGCAATTCTAATATCAGATGAAATAGACCTCAGAGCAAAGTCAATCAGAAGAGACAAAGAGGGCCAGTACAGCCTTATCAAGGGAACAATTAACCAGGAATACATCATAATCCTAAATGTTTATGTACCAAAATCAGGTGCACTGAACTACATAAACACAATTCTGCAGGTCCTCAAGACACAGATTAATCCCAACACACTAACAGTGGGAGATTACAATACCCCACTGAACCCCTTGGATAGATCAACTGGACGAAAAACAGAAAGATATTGGAACTGAACAATACAATACACTAAATGGACCTCATAGACATCTATAGAATATCCACCCAAACACCAGAAAATATACTTTTTACTCAGCAGTCCACAGAACATCCTTCAAAATCAAACACATACTGGGATACAAAAGAAACCTCAAAAAATAGAAAAGGATTGAAATAATTTCATGCATTCTATCAGACCACAGTGCAATAAAGCTCAATGTAAACACTAAAATAATCCCAACTCGCCACAAGAACACATGAAGACTAAACAACACAATCCTGAATAATGAATGGGTCCAGGAAGAAACAAAGAATGAAATAAAAGTATTCATGGAACTAAACAAAAAAGACAATACAACACAACAGAACATGTGCAATAGTTTAAAAGCAGTCCTAAGAGGGAAATTTATAACCCTAAGTATCCACATTAAAAAAAACAGAAAGGGAACAAATAAATGATCTAACACTGCAGCTAAAAACACTTGGGAGACAACAACAAATGAACCCTAAACTCCTCAGTCAGGAAGAAATAACAAAAATCAGAACAGAAATCAATGAAATAGAGATAAAGAAAACAATACAAGGAACCAATGAATCCAAAACCTGGTTCCTTGAAAAGATAAACAAACTAGACAGACCCTAGACCAGTTAACCAAAATAAAGAAAAAGCAATTCCAAATCAGTAGCATTTCTGATTAAAGGGGAATCATCACAATAGACAAAGAAAAGATCCAGACAATCATATGAGAATACTTCAAAAACCTATACTCTACTAAATTTGAAAACTTAAGAGAAATGGATGAATATCTGAAATCCTGGGAACCAACAAAGCTTAACCAAGAGGAAGTTGACAGTTTAAACAGACCAATAACATTTGGGGAAATTGAAGATGTAATAAAAAAACCCTCCCAACTATAAAAAGCCCAGGCCCAGATGGTTTCACAGCAGAATTCTATAAAACATTTAAAGAGGTCTTACAACCTTTACTACTCAAGCTTTTCAGAAGGCTACAAACAGAGGGAAATCTCCCAAACTTTTTCTATGAACCCAACATCACTCTAATACCAAAATCAGGCAAAGACACAACCAAAAAAGAAAACTATAGACCCATCTCATTAATAAACACAGACGCAAACATTCTCAACAAAATACTTGCAAATCACACACAGACCCACATCAAAAAGATCATCCACCATGATCAAGTTGGATTCATACCAGAGATGCAGGGATGGTTCAACATATATAAGTCAATAAATACCATAAAACTCATAAATGGACTGAAAGACAAAAATCACATAAGCATCTCAATTGATGCAGAAAAAGCCTTTGACAAGATCCAGCATCCCTTCATGTTTAAAGTTTTAGAGGGAATTGGGCTGAAGGGAACATTCCTAAATATAATCACATCCAGATACAATAAAACCACAGCTAACATCATCCTAAATGCAGAAAAATGGAAACCCTGCAAGGCTGGCCTCTATCACCACTCCTCTTCAATATAGTGCTTGAAATGCTTTCCAGGGCAAAAAGGCAAGAAAGGGAAATTAAAGGAGTACTAATTGGAAAACAGGAAGTCAAACTATCTCTTTTGCAGATAATATGATAGTTCAGCTGAGAAATGCTAAAAACTCCACCAGAAAACTCCTAGAAACAATTAAGAGTTTCAGTAAAGTGGGAGGTTGCAAAATTAACCTAGAAAAATCAGTATCCTTTCTTTACACAAACAATAAACAAGTGGAAAAGGAATATAAGATCTTCCCATTAAGAATAGCCTAAAAAATACCTGGGAACAAACCTAACCAAAGACACCAAAGATCTCTATAACAAAAAATTTAAATCCCTGAAGAAGAAGATTGAAGATAATGTCAAAAGATGGAAAAAACCTCCCATGCTCACAGATTGGAAAAATTAATATAGTAAAATTGTACATTCTTCCCACATTAATAAAGAGATTCAAGGCAATCCCAATTAAAATCCCTATGAGTTTCTTCACAGACTTGGAAAAAGTATCCTCTAATACATGTGGAAAGACAAAAGGCCCCAAATAGCTAAATCAACCCTGATTGAAAAATGCAATAGGGGGGGAATCACTTTACCAGACTTCAAGGTATACTACAGGGCTATAGTCATAAAGACAGCCTGGTACTGGCACAAAAACCAATGGAACAAAATCGAAGATCCAAATTTGAGCTCATACAATTTCAGCCACCTCATATTCAATAAAGGGGCCAAAAAAGCTCATTGGAGGAAAGATAGCATCTTCAGCAGATTGTGCTGGCAAAACTGGATCACCATATGTAGAAGAACAAAAATAAACCCCTATCTCTCACCCTGTACAAAAATAAACTCTAAATGGATCAATGACCTCAATGTGAAACTCAAAACTCTAAAGGTGATAGAAGAAAATATTGGTATCAATCTACAGGACATAGGAGTAGGAAAAGACTTTCTAAATCAAACAGCAGCTGCACAGGAAATAAAGTCAACAGCTGACAGTGGGACCTCATTAAATTCAAAAGCTTCTGTACAGCAAAGGAAACAATCAAGGAAATGAAGAGAAAACCCACAGAGTGGGAGGAAACCTTCACTAGTGATGCATCTGACAGAGCATTAACATCAAGAATATATAAACTTCTCAAAAAACAAAGAAATAAGAAAAAAAATGACCAACTCAAAAGATGGAGTAAATAGCTGAACAGAGACTTCACCAGTGAGGAAGTAAAGATGGATGAGAAACATCTTAGAAAGTGCAAATTAAAACCACTCTAAGATATTATCTCACTCTGATAAGACTGGCTAAGATCAATAAATCAAAAGATAACAAATACTAGAGAGGTTGTGGGGTGTGCTGGATAGCTTTAGTGTCAACTTGACACACCTGGGTTGAGGGAGCCTCAATTGGGGAATTGGCTCCATTGGATTGACCTGTGGCCACGTCTGTGGAGTATTGTCTTGATTGGCAGGCAATGTGGGAGGGCCCAGCCCACAATGAGTAGTGCCACCCTGGGCAGGTCCTGTTGTGTTCTGTATAAGAAGGCAGGCTGGGCACGAGCCAGGGGAGCAAGCCATTGAACAGCATACCTCCATGGCTTGTGCTTCAGCTCCTGCCTCCAGGTTCCTGCCCTGAATTCCCGCCTTGGGCTCCCTGAGTGATGAACTGTGACCCAGGAGATGTAAGCTGAATAAACCCTTTCCTCCCCAAGTTGGTGTCAGTCAGAGTGTTTTGTCATAGCAATGGAAGACAAACTAGAACATGGGGGAAAGGGAACACTCACCCACTGCTAGTGGGAACGTAAATTTGTACAACCACTGTGGAAAGCAGTGTGGAGAACCCTTAAAAGACTGAAAATGAGCTTACCACCTGACCCAGCCATACCACTCCTGGGTATATACCCACAAGACTCATCTTACTGCAAAGATACATGCACATATATGTTTATTGCAGCACTTTTCACAGTAGGGAAGAGTTGGAACCAACCCAAATGTCCCTCATCTGAGCAGTGGATAACAAAAATGTGGTACATCCTTCACAATGGAGTTCTATGCAATGGTAAAGAAAGATGACATCATGGACTTTGCAGGTAAATGGATGGAACTCGAAGCCATTATGCTAAGTGAAGTAACACAGTCCCCCCCCCCGCCCCAAAATGAGGAATGGTTTCCTTCATTTGTGGATGCTAGTACCAAATTCCCCAATTGAAAGGCAAGCTGAGCAAAATTATTGTTACATTTCTTTCTACTTGAAAGCAACTGTGATGTTATAATGTGAATCTCTTAATAAGCCCTAGAATTAACTTACCACTAACTTTCACACATAGTAATTAATGTATATGGTGGTAGGTATATATTCATATTTTAGAGTAATTTAAAATTAAAAGGAAAAAATGTGAACTCCTAAACATATATTGGAGTTAACATTCAGTTTATTCCTGGAGGGCATACTTCTGGTACATATATTATGTGTATATAGGTACACTTTGGAACAATACAACTGGGAGGGAACCATAACAACATAAGGACTGTATCAAATAATGGACTGATACAGTTAAATTCTGCCCCAAACAATAAACATTTGCAAAGAAAGATGCAAGACATGTATGGAAGAATGCATGAACTGGAGTGGGGTGGGGGGGAAGGGAAAGGGGACTATGTTTAAACTGAACAGAAAAATGATGTTTGAAACACACAAAATATCAATAAAATTATTATACTAAAAAAGAAGACTTTGGTTGTTTGCATTAGTAATTGTGCAATAATGCCTCTAGTAATGTATCTATATAATTTCTATAATTACATGTTGAACATGTGCATATGTAACATGTATGTATAATATACAAGAAAGTTTAAAATTTCACTTAGAAATATTAAAAAAGAATTGTTAATATTTCTCTACTGCATCCTCTCAGAATACTTTAATGCAGTTTGCTCAGAAAGGTCATTTTTATCTCCTAATTTAAGGTTTTTAATATTTTATTTCTCTCATTGTAATAATTGCAGTAATGTTTAAGAAAAGACTTAGATTTATTATTTAATGTCAAGCTTTCTCAGCAGATTCAAGTTCATAGGTTATGGACCTTGTTTTGTTAATGGGTATGAGATAGCCCAGGGTCATACCATCTACAGTGTTATATAATGTCATATTATGTCACATAATGCCATATAATGTCATACAGTTTCACATAATGTCATAATATCAATAGCATGTCACACAGTATTGTATAATGTCGTAAAGTATCATAAAGTGTCATATGATATCATATAGTCATCATTAATGTCATGCAGTGTTAACACAGTGTCATAGAGTATCACATAATGTCACATAGTAGCATGTAGTGTCATGCAATGTCACACAGTGTCGGGCATTATCACATAATGTCATACAGTGTCATATAGTGTCACATAGCTTCATATGGTTTCGTACTGTGTCACATAGTGTCATATACCATTGTGTAGTGTCATGCAATGTCACAGAGTGTTACATGGTGTTATACAAATCTTGAGAGGCTGAGGCAGGAGGATTACCTTGAGTTCAAGGTCAGCTTGGCTACATGGTTCTAGGCCACATATAGATACATAGGAGAGACTGTACCACAAACAAGCAAACAACAAGATGAAATTAACAGTCCACACTCTCCCCCTCAAACCTCTCTGTGGTGGTTTGGATGAGTGTCCCCCATAGGCTCTAGGTATTCACACATTTGTCTCCAGTTGGTGGAGCTGTTTTTGGAGGACTTGGAGGGTGTGGCCATGCTAGAGGAAGTGCGTTGTTGGGGGCAGGCTTAGTGAGTTTTAACAAGCCTCGTGGTCTACAGTTGCTCTCTCTGTTTTCTGTGCTCTTTGCAAGATGTGACCCTCGGTTTGCCGCTCCAGAACCAGCCGCCAAGCCTCCTGCCACAATGGACTCTAATTCCCGGGAACCGCCAATCGTAAGCTCAAATAATCTCTTCCTTTTATAAGTTCCTTGGCCATGGTGCTTTATCACAGCAACAGAAAACTGACTAATACAGTTATTGGTACCAGAGAGTGGGCTGTTGGCTGTGAAGAACCTGACCATGTGTATGTTTGGAGAAGTGTGGAAGACTTTGGAACTTTGGGCTGGAAAGGCTGTTGACTATTGTAAGCAGAGCTTAAAGGGCCATTCTAGTGGAGGCCTGGAAGAAAGCATGGCTGCAAACGATGTGGTTCCAGGGGAAAATAAAGACTTAGGCAGCAACCGGGATATTTTGATAAAGAGTCTGGCAGCAATTTGCCCACAGCCCAGATGCTTGCCTGATGCTAAGTTGAAAAGCAGTGGACTGATGTCTTTGGTGGAGGATATTTCAAGACAGCCTAATGTAGAAATGGTGGCATGGCTTTAATGGTGAATATTATACAGATCTACAGTGAAAAAGAGCAGATGGGGCAGAAAGAAATGCAGAATGTACAGTTTGGATCTGAAAACTGCACTAGGATGATTAAAGGTGGGGCCAAGGCATGTGAAGCTCCCTTTCATAAGGAGATTAAAGCCATTAAGGAGAGGCCTGGAGATTTACAAGTAAACAAAAGAATCAGTACCTTCAGGGCAAGACCACACCCAGCTAATCATTACAAATGTGGTTAAAGTAGGAGAGAGTCCATCCCTAACTTGCAGCCAAACTCAGCAGTTTCATTCACGTGGTGCTAGCTTTAGAGACATGAAGTCTGCAAGAGTGAAGGGGTCATCAGTTCTTCCTCCACAGTTTCAGAGAGCTGCCAAGGTCAGGCAGAGCACAGCAGGGGTGTCCCTGCATAAAGTAGGCCCTGATGGGCAATTGTGTGAAGCTGTAAATGTGAAGCCTGGTTGGCAGTGGAGACCCCAAGAAGACTTTTGAGATGCCAGACCTGTGAGATATTTGCCAAGGAGAGCTGCATACAGGGAGTGGTACCAGCCTAAGAAAGAGATGTATGTTGCAAGCAAAGCTGGAAGAGCTGAGCCATCTAAGCCCTTTGGAAGTCAAGTCCCAGAAGTTGCATGTGGAGCTACTGGATTTGGTGTTTGCTCTGCTGGTTTTCGGTCTTGTTTTGGTCCAGTTTTTCCTCACTATGCCTCTATTCCTCCCTTTTGGAATGGGAATGTGTATTCGGTTCCACCGTACATTGGGAGTATGTAATTTGTCTTTTGATTTTACAGGAGCTTACAGTTTGGGAGGTTGGCCTGAGTCTCAGAGGAAACTTTGGACTGTGGACTTTTGAATGGCATTGAGACTGGTAAAGACTGTGGGGACTTTTAAGGTTGGACAAAATGCATTTTGCATTTTATATGGTCAGGAGCCTATGGGGGCCAGGGAGTAGTAGAATGTGGTGGTTTGCATGAGTGTCCCCCATAGGCTGTAAGTATTCAGACATTTATCTCCAGTTGGTGGTGCTGTTTTTGGAGGTCTTGGGGTGTGCGGCCATGCTGCAGGAAGTGTGTCACTGGGGGCAGGCTTAGAGAGTTTTAACAAGCCTTGTGGTCTACAGTTGCTCCCTCTCTGTTTCCTGTACTCTTTGCAAGATGTCACCCTCGGTTTGCTGCTCCAGATCCAGCTGCCACACCTCCCACCACATAAGCTCAAATAAACTCTTCCTTTTATAAGTTCCTTGGTCATGGTGCTTTATCACAGCAACAGAAAACTGACTAATACACTCTCCTTATTAAATTTTATGTCACTGAGTAAATGGTGAGATTTCAATGCATATTAGATAAGGGTATCAATGTATTATGGCAATGAAAGAGGATATCCTTTTCTCAAGAAGCACAGGGTTCAATAACACGGAGTAAAGACAGGCAATATTTATACCTTATTTTCAAAGAATAATTCAAAGACTTTTTTCTACATACACATATAGAGAACAAAGAGAGGTAAAGCAAGTATGAAAGCAAATATGAGTGAAAGTACAAGACAAATTTCTATAACTTTGGGTTTATTTGTTTGAGTGTGCATACACATGTATGTGTGGGTGCATGTATGTGTGTGTATGTATTTGTGCATGAGTATGCATGTGGAGACCATAAATAGACATCAATTGTCTTCCTCAATCACTTTCTAGTTTATTTTTTGAGGCAAGGTTTCTCCTGGTACTTGGCATTTATTGTTTAGCACAGACTAGCTAGTCAGCAAGCCCCAGGGATCCATCTGTTTGTATCTCCCCAGTGCCGCACTTACAGGTCTGTGCTACCACACCAGGCTTTTTTGTATAAGTGCTGGAGATCAAACTCAGGTCTTCGTGCTTGCACAGTAAGTGCTTTACTGACAGGGCCATTACCTCAGCTCCATATTGTATATATTCTTGCAGCACATCTCTGCATTTGAAAATTTTGGAATGAAAGAATAAAATGTACCTTCAAAATAATACTTCAGCAAAACCAAGTTTATGTTTTTGGCTACCAGAGATACTTTTTCCTTTCTTTCTAGCCTGCATGTTTTATTATAGTATTTTAAAATATTGAAGAAGCAAGTCTATGACTTTTTAAGATTTTCAGTGGCAAGGACAGGCAGGATACTGCTCTTACAGCTATGAAGGTTTCCCTTCTTAGTTACATAGAACAGGTTCCCAGAGCACATCCATCCTGTCAGGATTGACCAGCAGTTCAAGAGGGTTCTGTCTAGTTAATTATCTTGGGGGAAGGTAGAAGTTTTATTTATTTATAGTTCTTCCTTCTAGTAAGAAATCAAATTTGTGAATGTGCTAACCAAATTCCATCATACTCACTAAATATAATTATAAGAAAGAAATAAATGAAATTCCTGAAGCATCTTCTTCCAAGTAAAAAGAACTTTAATTTTTCTCCAATATAATATAAAAAGCTGCATTCAATTTAAATTCTGACACCTAATGATATCACAAGCTTTTAGTCAACTATGCATTAATTATTTGGTGTGAAATACAAAATTAACTGTGATTAACTATCCCAGTTTTATGAGAATTTAATTCATACAATTTTGTCCTTTTAAGTTACTTCTGATGTGCTTTGAGAACTAGATTTAATTGTTATGCCTTTACAGAACTTTATTTTTATCAGGAACATGAATTAGCCGTAGATCTCTGGTTATAAAAATGGGTCCATTGTGCCGTGAACTCCTGTCAATTAAGCTAGGCAAATTAAGAGCCAGCAAAGAATATTCGACAAATTGGCACTTTAAGGTGAGGAGCACTGAAATAATTTCTTTAAAGTCAAACACGTCTCTATTTAATTTTGTATTATTATCTATGGCTGTAAGCAGTAGAATGCTTCATAAGTTATGATTTCTCTTAATTATAGTGACTGTATGATTAGGCACATGTAGATGTTCTTGTTTAATTCTTTACTTGTTTATAACAATATGAAATTTAAAGAATTCTCTATATACATACATAAGCATGCATGATATATATATATATATAAACCTACACATACATACATAGATTCATATATATTTGTATTTGACAGCTTCAGAATTTAAACTACTTTGTAATTATTAACTACAAAATAATTTTTAGTTTTTAAGATAAAGTCTTACAGTGTAACCCAGTTGGCCCAGATCCAAATATATAGAGCAGGCTGGCCTTGAACTCACAGAGATCTGCCAGCCTCTATCTCCCAGTACTGGGGCATGTACTGCCACACCTGGCTCATATTTTATAGTCAAAATTTTTAGAAAAATTTATTTATTTGTATTTTATGTGTATGAGTATAATGCCTGCATGTAGGTGGATATTCCCATGTTGTGCAATGCCCAAGGAGGTTAGAAGAGGGCATTAGATCCCCTGGAACTGGAGTTACGGACAGCCGTTAGCCACCATGTGGGTGCTGGGAATCAAATCTGGGTCCTCTGCAAGATCAGTAAGTACTCTTAACTGTTGATCCATCTCTCCAGCCCCTCTGTAGTCAAAACTTTTAAGACTATAAAAACATAATGATTTGTTCTAGCTGAATCTTCAGGGCTATGCTTTTATCATTATGATTCCAAGTGTCTTCAAGTGGAAATACTTTAAGAATTATCATGCTGAATATCTATTCATTTCGGGTTCAAAGCTGACAGATCTGTGACTATTTTCTTATCCCTTAGTACCTCCTATCTTGTTTCTGGTGTTGAAAGCCAGGGCCACTAGTCTGTGTCCACTCTTGTCCTCTATGTTAGCATTGCTGTATTGAAGAGATTAATTTCTCCTTATTCTCATTATCCATCTCTCTTTTAAAGTTGAATTACCATCTTTTATTTGTGAGTGTGTGTGTGTGTGTGTGTGTGTGTGAGTGTGCATGTGTGTGAGTCTGTGTATCTGTGTAGTACCTGTGAAGAACAGAGAAGTGGTTCTTTCTGCTACCATGCAGAATCTGGAGCTAGAACTCAACATAATGCCTATGTATAAGTGCTTCTACCCACTGAGTCATCTCTCCAGAACAGTTACTGTTTCTGTCTTCATGTGCAAAGCCTATGAAGAAATTGAGAGTCTGCATTTCTAACATGTTTGAAGGTACTGTTGATGCTGTAGTACTATGGATCAACCTGATTAGTAAGGTTTAAAACAAATTCTAGCTTTTTTAATAGAAAACATTTTTACATGAAAATAAAAAAATTAAAATGACTTCCTCTACACTCCAAGCTCTAGGGTATTGAAAAATCCAGAGGAGAAATGGTTTTCTTATATGTGCATGCTAGGCAAGCACTATATCACTGAGCAATTTCCCCAGCTCAGAAACAGCTAGTTAAATGTGCACTTCACAGGATTCAACTAAAATGAGAAGAATTCAAAGCAAAGCAACTAGATCTGAAGCTCAGAGAATATGTCTTTGCATTTGTGTGGAAAGAAGTCATCACAACACATATTCTACTAATAAGTCATGTGGACTTCTGGAAAAAGAGCATTTATATGGTCTGTTCTCTCACATTGTGGTGACAAGGTTCATAAAACTCTCCAGCAGGGTAATCATGTGCTTTCATCTCAGTCAGGATCTTCTGTTGACACCAGAGTTTGCTCCCTACCAATCTGTAAGCTCTGCTGAGCAGGTGTGTATAGTGCTATTACTGAGTCTTGGTTTCTTTCAGATTTTGTCAATATTCAATCATAATGTCTGTATCTCCATGTATTTGCATATTTTGATATACAATTAATCATTTACATTTGTTTAATGCTTCCCAATGATTTCAATATATTATTCCACCTTCAGAATGATCAAGTAGATTTTGTACTTAACTAATTGTACTAACTTATTTGTTAATTCTGAGAAACTCACATATAGTCAGATAGGTTAAAAACGGGCATCATCAACACCTAAAACCAGATTTTTGGTGGCAAAAAAATCTTCTAACTTCTATTAGGTCATATTTCTTTTAAAATGTGTTTTTAAATAGCATTTTATTTATTTATTTATTTATTTATTTATTTATTTATTTATTTATTTTGTGTGTGTGTGTGTGTGTGTGTGTGTGTGTGTGTGAGTGTATGCACATATGTGGCCAGAAGAGGGCATTTGGGTATCCTCCTCTATTACTCTCTTCTTATTCCTTTGAGTCAGGGTTTCTCCCCGAGCTTGCAGTTCTTGATTTCTCTCTTGTGCTAGAAGCCGGCAAGCCCCTGTGATCCTGTGTCTCTGTCCCTTCATTGGAGCACACACATGTTCAGGTGCCTGGCTTGTTATGTAGATACTGGTACCTGAACTCTGGTCCTCATAATTGATTGTACAACAAGTGCTCTTGATTTCTACATGATATTGATGCTACTGCCATGACACGAGGATGATTTAAAACATAGGTAGAAGGAAGACACAGAAAATCAACAAAGGGCATTTTCCTAAAAACTGTGACCAAGCCGGATCTGAAGTCTATTGCCAGGCCAAAACGGATATGGTAGCTCGGATTAAATAACAAGCTTTGACACGCAACAAATGACTGATAACAGGAAACAACTCAGGGCTTGTAAGTACACAGACAGGGAATAAATGACTGTGCCAATGGAACAAGGTAATTCTGGATTTCCTTTAAAGTTCATGCTTTCCTAAGAACAGTAACAAATAGAAACAACTGTGTTATGCAGTTGCTTAAACAAGCAGTGCTGGCTGAGCCATATGGCTGTTGTTATTTGTGGTGCACATTACATCAGGTTTAAAACTGAAACTCCTGTGTGTGTGTGTATGTGTGTGTGTGTGTGTGTGTGTGTGTGTGTGTGTGTTTTCACAGGTTAATGTATATTTATGATCTAACTTAGAAATTTATAAATTTCTCTAATCATGTTTTTATTTATTTTTTATTTGCAGAACTGTTTAGAAAGTCTTGGGAACTGTTCACCTTCACTTTCTTGTAAAATCCTTGCCCCCTAGTGGGTTACTTAACATCACTCAGGTTGGCTCAGCAGGGTTGTAGTTAAACAGTAGTGAGCAGTGTTTAAATGTCATAGGAGGTAGTGGTTAGAGTTGTCAGAGAAATCTGAATCAGTATTTATTTGGGCTAAGATAAATCGAGTAGTCAGCTTATACTTAGACGAAATGAGTTTTTCCTCCGAAGCTTTTACAGAAAGGGAAGGTCTTCTACAACTATTCATGTGTTTGTCTTTGAGACAGGATCTTGCTATGTAGACCATGCTGTCCTTGAACTTGAGATCATCCTGCTTCAGCCTCTGAAGTGCTAGGATTGAAGATGCCAGGATCTCAGGTTGTGCAGCCACACCTGAGATTCTGCTTTTAGCAGCTGTGTTGTTGGCTCTACTGAGAACAGCCAAAGCATGTCTCATAAGAAGTGCTAGGAAAAGCCTTAGAACCAGAAGTAAAAATATTGGAGGGGCAATGCTCGTATCAATGAATGTGGCCACAAGGAGATGGCGAGACTTTCTGGAAAGTCATCTGGGAACTCTGCTTGAAGAGCCAGTCTCTGAGTCATGTTTAATCATTATTGGTATAAGGATCACTAACAGTAAATTACAATTATTATTAGTTAAAATATAATCTGATTTACATGTTCTGTTTCATATTTGTTAGTTTAACACAAGTATCCTTACATTTTTTTTTGGTTATTCATAATTTAATATGGTCATAAAAATGTTGGAGCACCCGAGCATGGTGGCACATGCCTTTCATCCCAGCACTTCAGAGGCAGAGGCAGGCAGATCTCTGTGGTTCAAGGCCAGCCTGGTCCACATAATGAGTTCCAGGGTAGCTGGGGCTACAGGAAAACACTGTCTCAAAAGATCAAAAATGAGTTGGGCATGGTGGCGCAACGCCCTTAATCCTAGCACTCAGGAGCAGAGGCAGGCAGATCTTTGTGAGTTCAAGGCTAGCCTGGTCTACAGAGTAAGTTCCAGTACAGCTGGGGCTACAGGAAGACCCTCTGTCTTGAAAAGACAAAAAAAAAAAAAAAAAAAAAAAAAAAAAGACCAAAAAAGAAATTGCTGAAGCAAACTCCTTTTAGTATACTGTATTAGAATATTGTATGTGTTAACTCCAGTTCAATATTGATATATTTTGATATCTTCCTTTTAGGACAATAAAAAATGCAAATGAATAAAAAGAATCTTAATAGGTTGATATCTTTAAAATCTGAAGATGAAGACTTAAATAAGATTAAGGGGCTGGGGAAATGGCTCAGTGAGTAAAGTGCTCATTGCACAGTCATGAGGACCTGAGCTCAGATCCACAGCATCCACATTGAAAGGCAAGAGGCTGGGCACAGAGCCCACGTCTGTAATCCCAGTAGTGGGGAGTGGAGAAAGAGGATCCTGGAGGGCTTGCTGACTTGTCTGTCAGTCTAGTTGAAAGCAAGCTCCAGACTGAAGGAGAGATCCTGTATCTTGGGTTCATGTCCCACAGCTTTGATAAAATAGACTGACAAAGTAACTCAGGGGAGGACAGATTGGTTTGGCTCCGAATTCCAGGTTACAGTGCATCAGTGCTGGGCAGTGGCAGGGGCAGTGGTGGCTCATGGGAGCTGAGCACATCGTATCAGTAACTGGGAAAAGAGACTAAAGACTGTGAGCATGCATGCTTGTGCTCAGCTCCTTTTTCTCCAATCCTACACTGTCTAGCATCCCCTAACAAGGGAATGACGCCACTCACAGTGGGTGAGTCTTCTCACTTCAGTTCCCATAATCCAGACAGTCCTCCACAGATCAACCTGATCTAAACAGGGCCTCACTGAATTTCTCATCTCAGGTTATTCTAGATTGTGTCAAGTTGGCAATGAAAACTAACATCGCAGGGTGTCTGTAAAAACAACGGGGAGAATGATGACAGAAAATATGCACTATCAACCTCCAGCCTCCGCACACACATTCACAGGACTCTGTGTGTACTTAGATCAAAAGTGCATATCACACACATGAAACAACATAGATAGCCATTATTTCCTCACCAAAGCAATATTAATATTGGAAAAATCTTTAGTTCTATATACAGTACTCTCCCACAGTGAATAAGTTCAGTGTCTCCTTATTAGATGTGTGACAAACCAATCTGTAGACAGAAATTAAAGTTTTACTTTGGTGCTCAGAGTACAAATTTAACCCACTTGTTCTCTTTAGATTGTTATTTCTATCACTGTTGTTGTTGGGGATTGTTAGGATATTTATTTAAAAATTGCTTGGAAAAATAATTTCAAGAAAATTAGGGTTCACCTAGGACTCTGGTAAAATTAGATCTCTCCTAAATTTCACAAACAGTAATGAAGTGGTATTTAGTTGTTTGTAGAGAAAAATTATTTTAAAATTAGTGCACATATATTCAGTATGAAATTAAAATATATAAGCAATAAGTATCTGCATGTTCTTGTATGTCTATTTAAGTAATTAAAGATTGAGGCCATTGAAAATCATCAAGTTAGAATGTTCTGTTTTTGAGAATATAAATTCTTTTTTTGTCTTTTTGAGACAGGGTCTCCCTGTAGCCCCAGCTGTGAGAATATAAATTCTTAAAGTAAGAGTTATTTGATTTAAAGGCTTATTTCCTTAAGGAATAATATCTGTCACAATTGTTTGTGAGACAGAAAAACGCAAAGAGAAGAAGACAGAGAGAAGAGGGAGAGATCTTTTAAAATGGAACATATTGCTGTGTGCAACCCAGTTTTCTTTCCCTTTGCTTTGAGTTGCCTTCTTCTCTTCCATCGGGTTTCTGCTCCAGACCCTTAAAGTGGGCTGACCTGAAGAGTGCTCTCAGAGCCCCTGATTCTGACTCTGCTCCGATGTTCTAGTTCCTAATCACTTTTCACCTTTCTTGAAATTTCATCATTGGTTCAAGACTTGGCTCTTCTGATGACTTGCCATATTGGATACACCTGAACACTGGGACTTAAGTTTCATGTAGAAATATCAATATAGAACAAGTCTGTTTAGTACAAAGTGGATGTAGCAACTACACACATTCAAGCTTTCATTTGTAATTATTGTACTAAAGTCCTTTCCTATCACAAAGACATTAGTGTACCTACTGCTGGAAATTTTAGAAAATACGTTTAACTTCAAACACACTGCAGTGAAGTAGATCATGTGAAAAAAATGGATGAAAAGGACTAAAATCTTTTTGTATATAAATATAATTTAAAATTTTTATTGAATTTTCATGCATTTCATACAGAACATCTCAATCAACCTTAATCACATGTATACCCTCCTCCACAGTGGCACTTTCCCATAGCTCCCCAATGGAATTCATACATTTTATCATTTATGTTAAGGCCTATTGTATTAAGTTAGTATCTCCAGATATTCCTCAGTTCATCTACAGAGGTCTTTTCAGCCTATCTAGTGTCCCTTGCTTTAGGAAGATCAGCTCTTCCTCATCTAGCAGCAATCAGCTGCCAATATTTCTTCAGCTAAGATTGACATCTTCTGCCCATTTCCCCAGTCCTATGCTGGATTTTGTCTGGCTGAGTTTACATGGGTCTTGTGTGTGCTGACACTATTGCTGTAAGTTCATATGACCAAGGTCCTAGGAGCTTGTAGGACTTCATTTCCATATGATCACACGCCTCCTCCCTGCCTCTTACAATCTTTCTGCCCCCTCTTCTATATGTATTGCTGAAGTCAGGGAATACTTCAGAGATCATATTTGGAGCAATGGAACTAGAACTGACCTGGAAGCCACTTCCCTCAAAGGCTATCTCTCATAGCTTTGAAGGGAACTAGGCAAGCTGATGAGGAGAACATCAATCACTGGTCCAACAGCAGCTTTAAGAACAAATAACCACACCAGTAACTGGTACAACATATGACATTGGTACAGTAGTGACACTTTTATCTTGGGGGTAATCAAATGACTACCTAATTGGACTTAAAGCCCACTCAATGGGAAGGAACTCATGTGTGATACTGTAAACACAGCCAAGTACACATGGATGGAGAGGTCATAGATCTTAGAGAAAACCCCAAGGCTAATTGTACTTTCTTACTAAGTCCAAATTATGTATTTTATGTTTACAGTCAAGAATCTCAGTCACCACTCATCAGAGAAGCTTCTTTTGTACCAGATTGAGATTATTACTGAGTACCAGAACTGGTCACACACAGACACTGTCAGTGAATTGCCCAACCCTAAGTGGCACATCTACAGTGCAACCTCTACACTTGAGGCTCAAGAAACATAGAAAAAAGGGTAAAGAGAATCTGATGAATCTCTCAGTTCTCACTAATGAAGCTCCCTCGTGCAGCAGAGGGCCAGGAACACAAAAGGTCACAAATGGCCAAAGTGTGTTGATTAGGAGTCTGCAGACTGTAGGACCTTGGGCAAGACTCCTATATTAAGCCTCAAACAAAAATTTTTAAAAGAAAATGGGGCCACACTGGTTTCTTTTTTTGCCTTATGTAATAATAGCCATTGTTTTATTACTATATTTTCCAGTGTAAAACTTAATACCAATAGAACAAACTATCATAAATATATCTCATTATTCAGCCCCTTAGTTTAAGTACATTAAGGTTTTTACATATTTTGCTATTTTAATTATGTGGACATCTTTGTATATATTAATTTGTTTTGAGCATGCATATGTATCTTCATAATATTTTCAAGTATAGCTATAGTTAAGAGTAAATTTAGGGGCTGGAGAAATGGCCTAGTGGTTAAGAGTGCCAACTGCTCTTGCAGAGGACCCGGGTTTGATCCCCAGTTCCCACATGGCCGTTGAGAACCATCTGTAACTCCAATTCCAGGAGAATTCCAGTTCCAGGGGAACGACATCCTCTTCCGACCTCCGAGGCATTGCACAACGCGGGTGCACAAACCTACATGCAGACAGTATATTCATACACATAAAAAATAAATTAAAAAAATTTAAAAAAATTTAAAAAAGAGTAAATTTAGGTTCTCTCCTTATACCACATGGGTCCTGGAGGCTAAACACAGATCATTAGGCTTGGTGGCAAGTGTCCTTGCCCATTGAACCAATCCACTGGTCCCTGACTTCTTAAGATCCTTATGGAAATTGTTTCTTTATTGTTTTTTGCTTCAAATATCTAGACATCCTGTGAAGATGTATTTCCTGTCTTTCTTTATAATTTGATTTGTTTCTTTTATTAATTATCTTAAAATACATTAACACATGTCTGTTAAAATTCTTATTTGTAGAGTGTCTTGTCTCCTTGCATGGGTGGTAGAGGCTTATTTACTTTATTCCTCAAAGTAGCTCTATGAGGGATCACTGGGATTCCTGCTGAACCGCTAAGAGAGTTAAGGATCAGAGATGCTGAGCGGTATCACCTCTGTCACATAGCTTGGAAAGCAGCACAGCCAGTGTTACACTTTGGACTGGAGGAAATAATTACATGAATTGGCTTCCTGAGAATAAGCTTACTGTGTTAAAGAAACTGCGCAAGGGAGTGCTGGCAAATCTCATCTTATAGAATTCCTGCTTTCACCGTTTTTTTTTTTTTTTTTTTTTTTTTTCTATAAGTGAAAGATGGCAAAGTAAATTACAAACAACATATATTGGTTCTGCACTGAGGTCACTGTTCTCATATATTTTTCTATTGGTGTTGATGAAATCTAAATTTGGAAGCAAAATTAGGACTATAAATTTACAGAAAGGTTAATGATCCTTTCTGGCAAAGCCAGCAGTCATTACTTCAATAATGTTTTGATGACTCTACCATTCTACCCTTTTGGAAAGATTACTACCACTTGCCTTCCATTGGAAATTCATTTTAAAGGAAGGGTCCCTTTAAGATGAAAAGTTCATATGCTGTAAGAAGTTAATAAATCAGAGAATATCCTTTTGCATTTCATCAAGGATCTATATTAAAAAGATTAAAGTATAAGCTACTGAATACTTTTTTCCTGCCCTCATCTACAGAACAGCTATTATCCAGGGTAGAGAACGTGCCCTTTTAGCCACTGCCAAGTCATTTAATGTCTCCTGAAGTACAGCCAGTAATAGCTGGTACTTCACATGGAGCCAGAGCAGAAGATGCTCAAGCCAAGATGGATCAAGTTACCTGCCAGCCCCACTCAAAGGAACCAGAGAGTCATTTGATCTCCATGACATAGCTCAGGTAAATCCTTGCTGCCCGGAACGTGGGCATCTGATAAACTGGCTTGCTCCATGTTGAATTTCTCTCTTCATTCTATTTCTCCTATCAAAGGCTGGAAATACCAAAATGGAAAATCCAAATAGTGATGAGAATCAGATGAGTCCAGAAAAAAAAAGAGCTGTAGTTAGCTGTGGAGGAATTTAAAGCACGTAGAAGTATTGAGCTACAGCATATCGAGCAGGGAGCAGTTCAGTTTGCTTTTCCTCAGCAGTAGTGTGGAGAATACAAGTAAATGGGTTTGAGGATCTGAGCTTTGGAGGGAAGCTGAAAGGGGAGAGCATGTTCTCCTCATGGTATGCTTGGAGACACCAAGCTCAGGACCTTCACACCTGCTCTCCACAAGGCCAGGGCTCGGAGAGGATTTGAGGATCAGTATTCAGTCAGAGGTTTAGAGTGTTATCCACAGTCAGAGAAGAAAGAGGCAGAAGCTGAAAAGATTTGCATGTTCATCCAAACCCAGAGTTCATTTTCCTGCCATACTTGTTTAAACCTCTTCATTCATATTTCTTTCTTTCTTTCTTTCTTTCTTTCTTTCTTTCTTTCTTTCTTTCTTTCTTTCTTTCTTTCTTTCTTTCTTTCTTTCTTTCTTTCTTTCTTTCTTTCTTCACATTCAGTTATTTTTATTAGGGCAAGTGTGTACATGTTCTGTAACTTCTTTCACTTGCAAGCATGAACAGGAACATCCCTGCGTCCACACTGGCCTCTCCTGAGGTCTACACTGGCCTCTCCCGAGGTCTGGTCACAATATGCCACCACAGCGGGGGCAGGTCACCTGCTTTTCTGGCAGGAGGCAACGCTTCGGTCATAGGACCATCAGGTGGGGTCTCCTCCTCCAGCTGCTTAACCTCCCGCTCCCAGCTTTCCATCCGCAGTCTCTTCCACTGCTCTCTCTTGGCAAAGTAATCAGGATACATGGCCTTTTCAGAAGGATGCCAGTAATCTAAGCACCATTCTGGAACCTTATAGCACTCATATCTCTCATAGGAGGTGCCTCCAGGAGAATCAGGGAAGATATAGGGATGAGGGTGCTGATTTCCCCAGAATTCCTCTTCTGCCTCCCTCAGCAGCTGGGTGCCTTCATCATATCCTTTTCATCCTTATGTTCGTCAAACCGTGCTCTCAACAAACAAGCAAAATAGCGGTATTTGTCCCTGTGGACACACTACTCGAGGTGGCGCAGCGCCCGTTTATAAAGCCGCAGCACCTTCTGCTGGTGACTCAGGTAGGCCAGCGGAGCACAAAACGCCATGGCGATCGGCTCACCTTCAGCGGCCCCAGGATTTGCTGGGAACCCAGAAGTTCCTTATTTATTTATTTATTTATTTATTTATTTATTTATTTATTTATTTATCTTCCCATGAAGAGGACTCAAGTTCGATTACTTTCCTCGTCAGAGTCAGAAAACCTCAGTCTTGTCACAGATCTATTGAAGCACAATGTTTGCAGTGAACCTATGATGTAGCCATTGAACAAGCCCTGTAAATGCGCTTTAAATTCTCAGCACTCCTGCCCTCTAACAGGGTTTGAAAGACACTGGAAAATAAAAAGGGGGTTTGAAGAGAAGAAAGGGACCTCTGGAGTGTGGAGAGGAGACGAGAAGGAAGTGTGTATGGGTGTGTGTGTGTGTGTGTGTGTGTGTACATGAAAATGTCAAGTTGATACTGCTTTGTACACTAATTAAAATATTAATAAAAGACAGAAAATTTTCAGGTGTACTGATTGGACAATAAACAGGAGATCAATTGACTAGTAAAAAAATACCCTGAAGACAATTGTGCTATTTCTGCTTTCAAGTTATTCACAATGAAGTGTGCTCTGAGGTTGGGGAGCTATGTGAAAATAAACCAACATGAACCCCATAAAAGAAGCCTGTGTCTTCACTGGAAAATATAGAAGCTTGGAAGTGTGACAAAAGCCTCTTGTTCAAGGTCAACACATGCCCATGTTTCATTCTGGAGACTTAAAAACTGTCAAGGGTGTATTTTCCACACGGGTATATACACATCAACTTGGATTGTCCTTGATAACCAGTTAATCACTTAAGGAAAAGCAGATGAAATCATGGAATGGAGTTTTTTGAGTATTGTGGACCTAGGATTGAATGTTTTCTGGGTGCATTAAATTGAGTTCAATAAAGTGTTTGGTTTAAGATTTTATTTCTTTAAAATGAACAAAAATATACCTTTTATATTTTTCTTTCAAAATTTTTATTCTGTATTTTCATTGTTTGTGGGACAATGAATATACAGAATAAAAATTTTAAAAGAAAGTGTTTGGTTTAAGATTTTATTTCTTTAAAATGAACAAAAATATACTTTTTATATTTTTCTTTAAAAATTTTTATTCTGTATATTCATTGTTTGTGGGACAATATTGTTGTCAAAACTGGTAGGAAAAATTCCTCTCTATCAAATTATAAAACAAACCAACTTACAATTTGTTTGAAACGGGATGGACTTGAACTCACAAAGATCTGCCTGCCTCTGCCTCCCAAGTGCTAGTATAAAAGGCGTGCACCACCACGCCCAACAGAAGTACATTTTCAAACAAGTATATATTGTGTGTTGAGCAAACCCCCTTCGTACCCACCAACCTTGACCTTTTGTAAGCTCCCCTCACTTCTGTTTTCGTGTCTCAGACACACATACGATTTTGTCTATATGAAATGAGAGAAAAGATAGGGTATTTGTCTTTCTGAGGCTGGCTTAGCTTGCTTCCTGTGATTTGTTGGGATTCCCTTAGGGTTAGAGATAGAGTAGGTAAAGAATACCACACAACTAACCACAAACGATAATCTCCATCTTCCCTACTGAATGTGACATTCTTTAGAGAGGAAAACTAGGAAAGGGAGCTGTGCTTTATTTCATGTGTGTTTCAGAGGATCAGCTTTGTCACACATGTCAATAAGCCATCCAAGAGAGTTGCGCCTCTCCCCTGAGACTAATCCACAGGAAGCTTTTCCATGTCTTTGAGGTATGTTCTATTGCTTAGTGTACAGTCTATCCTGGAGAAGGTTCCATGCATTCTCATCTATATGCTGTCACGTCAAGTGTTCTCTGGTTGTCTCTCAGGTTATAGTCAGTTTACATTTTGCTAAGCCTTCTGTTTTCCTTGATCATCTTTTACCTTGTTATTCTAGCATCAACAGCAAGGTATTGGCATTTCCAGCTATTGTTAAATTATTATCTTTTCATTGCTATCCGTTTTTCTCTGTTTTTCTGATGCTGGGTCATTAGCTCTATTTGAGTAGAAAGAAAAATAGAGATTTTGAATTAGTAACCATATGACTTTAATCAAATTATATTCAAAGGATTTCTAAAAAATAGTACTAATGGAACTTTATTTCAAAATGCTATCAAATACTATTTGTTGATGAAAGCAAGGAACATGCAATATTGAATATTTGGGTTGATTTTATTTATTTTGAAGAAATATTTTATTTTACTTTTTATTTTATGTGTATTGCCTGCATGTATGTAAGTGCACCTGTGGCCTGGAATGCCCATGGAGGTCAGAAAAGGTCATCAAATTCTCCTGGAATTGGAGTTATGGGTGGTTGTTAGCCACCATGTGGGTGCTGGAAATTGAACCAGTCAGTGTTCTTACCCACTGAGACATCTCTCCAGCCCTTCAAGTTGATTTTATAAGAGGTACAATTTTGCAAGAATAGTAACATTGTATATAGCCAATAGTGTTAATCAGATCCTTAGTTATTAGTTATCTGGTTCCTCAGCAATAACAGACTCTGGAGAATTTCCTTTGGCTAGATTGTGTTTGATATATTTGTTGTGCACTGGGCATGTTTATCAAGAAATGGGAGCCCTCTTAAAATTTAAGAGAGCTTTGCCTCTCTTAAAATTTCAATAAACAGAGGTGGGTTATTTGCTTGTGAATTAATTGAGAATAATGAAGCAGTCTAGTCTCTTTTACCCAGACACTGTTAACACTCAGCATACTCCACCATGAGGAATCACCTGGGGTCTATTTTCCATGCTTGATAACACCTGTTGTTTTAAATGATCATGTTCAAACACCAAAGGTCAAGTTTTTTAAAAGAATGAAACTATTTTTAAATTAAGTAAAATCAGTTTAACATTAATTTCAGATCTCAAACTTAACCACTCTTTTGTGCTTTTGTTGTCAAAACTGGTAGGAAAAATTCTTCTCTATCAAATTATAAAACAAACCAACAAAAAATTTGTTTGAAACGGCTAACTCCTCACTTGACTCCATACCAACTTGGATAATGTCCTTTCTGTCTGAAGGGTGTATGGTCTGGGATGATTGTTTTGGCATAAACAATCACTAAACTAAGTGCTTGCCAATGAGCATGGCCAAATCTCTCCAAGCCAGTCATCTTTTGAAAGAATTATACAGAACTGCTCAGCTTACTCAAGAATAATTGGAAGCAAATCACACTTACCGAAGGTTCTCTCTTTGATCTTCATGCTGCCGCTTAACCCAGTTTATAAGGGCCAGTACTTGACTACGAATGCCAAAAAAGTAAATAGACTTTGGAAATAAACAATGTAGCTTAATGGTAAGTTTGTGCTTTAGCATTTAGTGTGGTATATGTAGTTAAGAAATATATGAGCAGGGGGCTGGAGAGATGGCTCAGAGGTTAAGAGTGCCAACTGCTCTTGCAGAGGACCTCACACACATGGTGGCTAAGAACCGTCTTTAACTCCAATTCCAGGGGAATCTGACACCTTCTGACCTCCATGGCATTGCACGACACAGGTGCATCAACCTACATGCAGACAGTACATTCATACACATGAAAAAAAAGACCAAAAACAAACAAAAAAAATTAAAAAAAGAAATATATGGGCAGAGGTGGACAGATGGCTCAGTGTTTAAGAGCACTGGCTGCTTCTGCAGAGGACCCTTGTCTAATTCCCACCACGCTACATGGCTGCTAACAACTGTCCATAACTCCAGTTTCAGGGGATCCAACACACTCTTCTGGCCTCTGTGAGCCCTGCATGACACAGATGCACTTGCATCCATGCAGGCATAACACTCATACACATAAGATAAAAGTAAATTAAAAAGAAATATATGATCAAACATGTATTTGAGACTAGAGAAGTAATATGTTTGACTAAACAAAATGCACAGCTTTGCTCAAAACAACTGAATGTTATTTAGGGAAGAGCCCATCAGCTCTCTTTTACTCTATTGTACACCTGTTACCTGTTTTGTCACTATCTATTAAGGGGTTTTCATGACTTCCTCACAGTATTTATTGATAATTCTTGATGGGGTTTCATGGTTGGGCAGGTTTGGAATTTGTGAGTTCTTAAGAGAGTGAGAGCTAGTGCAGTAGTTTCCAAATTCTTTTGATTATGGAACCTTCTGATAAGGAGACTATACTGAAGTTACCTACCATTCCAAGGCATCCACTTAAGGAACCTCTACAGTGGTCACAGACACAGATTAAAATGTTTCATATTTAGGACTTTTCCTTCCATTTACTAGATACCACTAAGTTCAAATTATCCCTCCTTAGGATACACAGATTTCAAAATTCTGTTTCCCTCTCCTTCTCATGTTTTGGTTCTTCATAGTGAACCTTTGTTTAGTAAATTGTACCCTGGAGGCATTTGCCCTAGAGATAAGATCTCTCTGAGAAGTAGCCTCTAAATTCAAGAAAGTCCTGCAAATTGTGTCCTTAACCTTAAAGCCACACTACTATAGGTAGTACTCTGGGATGAAGTCCCTGGTGGGGTCTTTCCTCATAGCAAGAGGGTAGAGCATGAGAGATTCTGAATGGGAACATTGTCTGATGATCTGGAGTCTACGCAGATTCTGCTTTGATATGTGCAAGAGCAGGGTCTTGATTGGGACCCTGTGCTCACCTTCAACAACCCAGTCACCTTAGGATCAGTAAAAAGAAAAGAGGAAGCGCCTGGGACAGGATGACCGTTTTTGGTTTACATTCTGTTTTCCTAAACCAACCTAGAGAAAAACCAAAGCTATCCCAGAAGTTGGAGGAGCATATGTTTGAAAGCACTGAGGTGTAGGATTTTAGTAAACACAGATGTATTAGTTTGCTAAGGTTTACATAACACAGTACCACAAACTAGCTGGCTTTTAACAGCAGAAATTCCTTCCTCTCAATTATGGAGGCTAGAAGTTTGAAATCAAAGTACTTGCAGGGTCCATTTCTCCTGAGGTAGTTGTTCTTACATTTTTGATGGCTTTTTTCTTCCTATGTTGTTTCATAACTTCTTTCTCTGTCTCTGTGTCCAAATCTTCATGACAGATCCACCAATTATATAAGACTATGGCCCATCCCACTGAGCTTATTTAAAAGCTACTCCTTAAAATTGTAGGATTTCAACAGAGACATCTGGGGCAACCGTTATTCAGGCGTGTTTTGTCTGTATGTTTCAAGGCCATACATATTAGGGACATTTCAGAAATAAAGAAATATTGCAAACATTCATACCCCATGAGTACATGTAAGAGTCGATTGGGGTTAATGGTGAAACTACAACAATATAGACTGGACACTCATTTGATCAACTTGATTGAACATACAAGCCCCCCCCTTTCAGGATGGTGGGACCCATGAGCTGTGTGGGTTTGGGCACAACTGCTTGCAAATTGGTTTTACATGAAGGATGCTTGTACTCACAAATTATCACCTATTGTTAAAAAAAATGAAAACAAAACAAAACAAAAAAGCAGAGAAAGATGCAGAAAACTTACAGCAGAATGCACAATCTGTGATGGGTAGGGGTGGGGTGGGGGGGAAGGGAAGGGGATATATGCCTGAACTGAATTGGAAAATGATGTATGAAAAACACAAAGCATCAATAAAAATAAATTAAAAAAAAAAAAAGAGTGCTTCATCCTCATTTAACTTTTCCAGGAATCTCTTTAAGTTTTTGCAAAGCTGATAATCTATACAGAGGGGAAATTTTGCCCCTGTTATATGATATTTAATAAATAATCAGGGAAAGTGGTTATTTTAGACACTTTTGAGCTTCTTAACTATTTCCAGATCACAGCATGGTAGGAGACGGTACCACGTCTCTTCGCACTGGGCCAGTGTTCATGGTTGCTTCTGAACTCCCTCTGCTGTGTTGAGAGACGAGGGAATCATCATCTCTACGCTTCCACACAGCTCTTCCCACACCAGAATCATTGGTCACAGCACATGAACATAATGCCGAAAGATCTGTCTGGGTCTGAGGAACTTGAGGGAATCAGACTCAGGTTACAGACTCCTCACCTCAGAGACCTTTGGTATTTCAATCATTTATAAACCTTGCTACCATTCTTTCTGTTTTATTGGTGAAATGCCTTTTTGGTGTTACTGATTATCTATTGTTTTATTTTCCATTGGATTACATAGAAAACCTTAGATGCAGGCATGTTTCCAAAAAAATTATTTTGAGAGGCTGGGGAGATGACTCAGCAGTTAAGAGCACTGGCTGCTCTTGCAGAGGACCTAGGTTCAGTTCGCAGCACCCACACAATAGCTCACAACTGTCCATAACTCCAGCTCCAGTGGGACTTCTTCTGGCTTCTGTGGGCATTGCATGATACGGGTTCACTTATATACATGCATGGAAAACACTCATATATACATATAAAATAAAAATACAGAAAAAATTAAAAAATATTCTAGATATTATTAAGAATTTCAGTAAAGTGGTGGGATACAAAATTAACCTAGAATCAGTACCCTTTCTTTACACCAGCAACAAGCAACTGGAGAAGGAATATAAGAAGACTTTCCCACTCATGATAGCCTCAAAAAATACCTAGGAACAAACCTAACCAAAGACAACAAAGATCTCTACAACAAAAATTTTAAATCCCTGAAGAAGGAGATTGAAGATGACATCAAAAGATGGAAAGACCTCCCATGCTCATGGATTGGAAAAAAAAAATGATATAGTAAAAAAGTCCATTCTACCCAAATTAATATACAGATTCAATGCAATCCCAATTAAAATATCCATGAGTTTCCTCATAGACTTGGAAAAAATATCCTTAAATTCATATGGAAAAACAAAAGACCCCAAATAGCTAAAGCAACCCTGAGCAAAAAGTGCAATGTGTGTGGGGGAGTACTATACCAGACTTCAAACTATATTACAGGGTTATAGTCATAAAGATAGCCTGGTACTGGCACAAAAACCAGACCCGTTGACCAATGGAACAAAATTGAAGATTCAAACTTGAGCTCATACAATTTTAGCCACCTCATATTTGACAAAGGGGTCAGAAAGGCTCAATGCAGGAGAGATAGCATCATCAGCAAACGATGTTGGCAAAACTGGATCATCATTTCTAGAAAACAAAATTAAACCCCTGTCTCTCACCCTGTACAAAAAACAACTCCAAATGGATCAAAGACCTCAACATGAAACCCAAAACTCTGAAGGTGATAGAAGAAAACGTTGGCAGCAACCTATAAGACATAGGGATAAGAAAAGACTTTCTAAATCAAACAGCAGCCTCACAGGAAATAAGGTCAACAATTGACAAGTGAGACCTCATTAAACTCAAAAGCTTCTGTACAGCAAAAGAAACAATCAATGAAGTGAAGAGAAAACCCACAGAGTGGGAGGAAATCTTCACCAGTGATACATCTGACAGAGCATTAACATCCAGAATATATAAACTACTTAAAAAACAAAGAAGTAAGAAAACAAATGACGCAGTCAAGAGACAGAGTAAAGAGCTGAAGAGAGACTTCACAAGTGAGGAAGTAAAGATGGGTAAGAAACATCTTAAAAAGTGTTCAATATCATTAATAATTAAGAAAATGCAAATTAAAATCACTTTAAGATATCATCTCACTCCAATAAGGCTGGCTAAGATCAAGAAAATAAAAGACACCAAATGCCGGAGAGGTTGTGAGGAAAGGAGAACACTCATCCATTGCTAGTGGGAATAAAAACTTGTACAACTACTATGGAAAGCAGTGTGGAGAACTTTTAAAAGACTCAAAATGAGCCTACCACCTGACCCAGTCATACCACTCCTGGGTATATACAGCAAAGACTCATCCTACTGCAAAGACACATGCACATCTATGTTTATTGCATTTCTCTACACAATAGCAAAGAGCTGGAACCAACCTAAATGCCCCCCAACTGATGAGTGGATAATGAAAACATGGAACATCTACACAATTGAGTTCTATGCAGCAGTAAAGAAAGATAACATCATGAACTTTGCAGATAAATGGATGGAACTCGAAGCCAGTATGCTAAGTGAAGTAACACAGTCCCAGAAAAACGAATGACAAATGATTAATGGTATCCCTCATTTGTGGATGCTAGCAACAAATCCCTAGTTGAAAGGCAAGCTGAGCAACATTAATGCTCTAATTCTTTATCTGAAAGCCACTTTGCTGTTATAATGTGAATCCCTTAATGGGCTCTAGAATTAACTTACCACTTATTTTCAGACTTTGTAATTGTGGTATATGGGATGTGTATTCATACTTTAGAGTAATTTAAAATTAAAAGGAAAAATTGTGAATTCCTAAACATATTTTGGAATTGATATACAGTTTATTTTTAGAGGTCATAATTTTGTTATATATGACATTTATATAGGCATATTTTGGAGCAATACAAATGGGAGGGAGCAACAAAATAAGGACTGGGTCAAAGAACTGGTTGAAACAGTTAACCTCTTTTTTTTTTTTTTGAAACAATTAACTTCTGCCCCAAACAATAAACCTTTGCAGTGAAAAACTTTAAAAAGACCGAGATAAAGATGCAAGATATGACTGGCAGAATGCATGAACTGGGGTGGATGGGGAGCACGGAAAAGGGAGTGTGTCAAAATTAGACTGAGAAATGATGTAAGAAATACAGAAAACATCAATAAAAATATTTTATAAAAAAGAATTTAAAGTACATTGGGTGGAGCTGGAGAGATAGCCTAGTGGTTAAGAGCACTGACTGCTCTTGCAGAGAACCGGGGTTCGATCCCCAGCACCCACATGGCTGCTGAGAACCATCTGTAACTCCAATTCCAGGAGAACTCCAGTTCCAGGGGAATCCAAGGCCCTCTTCTGACCTCCGCAGCATTGCACAAGGGTGCACAAACCTACATACAGACAGTACATTCATACACATACAAAAATAAATAAAATAAAAAAAATAAAGTACATTGGAAACATCTCCTTAATTCTAAAACATACACATTATTTCATACATATTTTCTCCCATAACTCAGCAACATGATGTGAGGAGCTACTGAGGGACCTTGAAATCCTGGGTTGGTGGAGTCAGTGGAAGAAATCCAGGTCTCTGAATGACTCAAAGGAATGTAACCTGTGGAAGAAATAAGTCCTATGGTAAGCCGTTGAGGCATTAGTACTGTTTGTCACAGCACCTTAGCACTGCATTTTCAGTAGTATGCCCTATGTTAATGTAGTGAATAAGTATTCAGTCTCAGAATTCCTTTGCATGTTACAGTCAATATCGTATCTGAACATCTGCATTTATTCTGGTCTTTAGAGATATACCACTTAGATGGAAAAGAGAAGAATAGTTCCACAGAAGGTGAAGCTGTGGTTGCTGTTGCTGTTGTCTTTACTCTGTTCAGAAACCCTAGGTTCCTGCTTTTCGGTCAATTCCCATAATCTCTAGTGAGTCAGACTAAACTTTTAGTGTGTGGTACTTTGGAAGAGATAAGACTTGTTCATGACCAAGGATTTAGAGCATTTCAAAATCACTATCAGAAGGAAAAAGTAAAATTTAAATGTATAATACACATCTGTGTAATAAAGAGGATTGACTAACTTCCATTAGCATTATTTTAAAATGGCTTTAAAATTTTTATTTGTGTTCTTTGGCAGGTTGTTGTGCTAGGCTATTTTGGGGAAGGGAGGGGAGTGATGAGCCTGATGTGTTTGTTTCCAGGCACCATTTGCAGATGAACACCAGATATAGATATCCTGGGCATGAGGAGGCAGTAACAAGTATGACCAATGTAAACAACTGGGGTTAAAGAAAATGTGGTGATGGAACATCACGGTTGAAGTGGAATCAGCTCATTCAATAATATTATCAAATGCCAGTGAGACAGCAGCCACCTCAGTTGGTTACTGGGAATCAAGGGTGTGGACCACAGGCCTCCCCTCCTGGGACTCACAGACTGTGTGGAAATACAAACAACACAGAGAGAATGGGAGGCTCACGGTCCTGATCATAGCAAAATGCCCTGTGCTTAGCAAGCTAGTGTGCTCCTAGGACTGCACTGACCCATCCTTCGCCACCCAGAGAGGTGTCTCTCCTGCTGCTGTCCTTCTGCCTTTCCCTTATCTGCTTCAAGATGCCTTCCCTGGAGCCCCTTTCATTTCCCAGAGCTCCATTTTCCTCTTTTCTTTGGGCTTCAGAGCCCTGTGACTGCTTAAGCTACAAATTATTTTGTTAGCCTTGTCACAAGTAGGAAATCTTGAAAACTGTTAGACTTGCATTGAATGAACTCCACATGTCAGTTCCATGTATAAAACACTTTGAGCCAGCTGTGGTGGTGCACACCTTTAACCCTAGCGCTTGGGAAGCAAAGGCAAGTGGATCTCTGTCAGTTCAAGGCCAGCCTGGTCTACATAGGGAGTTCTAGACCAGCTGAGGCTGCAGGTCCTTGTTTCAAAACAAAACACCAATAAAAAACGACCAAAGAAACAAACACTTTATTTATTTTTTTTTTAATTTTATTTATTTTGTATGTGTATGAATGTACTGTCTGCATGTAAGTTTGTGCACCGGTGTTGTGCAATACCTCGGAGGTCAGAAGAGGGCATTGGATTCCCCTGGAACTGGAGTTAAAGATGGTTCTCAGCCGCCATGTGGGTGCTGGGGATTGAATCCAGGTCCTCTGCAAGAGCAGTCAGTGCTCTTAACTGCTACACCATCTCTCCAGCCCAGAAAAAAACACTTTAAAATGAGGGTTTTTTTTGGAGGAATCTATACAACACTGTCAGAAGTCTAATGAAATAAAAATAAAACTTTAATCAAATAAAATAATAATACAGTTATGCCTTTATATTCAAATGAAAATTTAGCATTGCAATATTATAAGAATAGTTCCATAAAAGTTACAGAAAAAATGAACTTCAAATAGGTGACTGAGAAAGTTACAGTGTTATAGACAAAGATTATAATAATGGAAATATGTAAATTAGGATAATTATCTAATAATATGCAACTAAACTTTTCAAAGGGAAAATAAAAGGCAGCAAGAATTTCCCAAAGACATGGCCATTGTATTGTAAGCCATCTTAGTTGCATAAGCTTCTAGAAAATTTTATTTCATTCCTCCCTTTTTGTACTGGGGATTGAACTCAGCACATCCTACATGCTTTGTAAGAGCTCTGCTACTGGCCTACAACCTGAGTCCATTAGGATTGTATTTGGCCTCAAATACTTTATACAACAGCCTCTATTCCCAGTGGTTAGTATTTTCTTTTCTTTTTTTTTTTTCTTTTTTCTGACTTAGAATAGGGTATAAGCCAGTCAACACAGTAGGATTAATATTTTCAGTCTTTAGTGTGTAGGAATGACTTTTATAATATGTACACAATCTGCCCTAAAGACTTACTTCACCTTGTAGCCAAAAGGTTACTTTTTATCTTGTTGTTGTTATTGTTTGTATTTATTTATTTATTTATTTTTATTTATTTATATATATTTTTACTTTTTTTCACATAAATTTATTTTTATTTTTTTAACAAATCTAGACCCGTGTTCCCAACCATTCCCCCACCCACCAGAGCTCATGCATTCTGCCAAACATGCTTTTCATCTCTTTCTCAGTCTTTCTCAATATTCTCCATGACGAAGTTGACTGTTTTGAGCAGTTCACTGTTTCAGTCAGTTCTTCGATGCAGTCCTTTCTGTTGTTGTTGTTGTTGTTGTTGTTGTTTTTGTTGTTGCTTCCAATATGCATCACGCCCAACTGCTTTGGACAAAAGCTCAAGGGGCCGTGCACAAGAAATATTTGCAACTAGGTAATTGGCACTAGCATCCACAGATGAGGGATACCATTCATTGTTTTTCTGGGACTGTGTTACTTCACTCAGCATGATGTCCTCTAGCTCCAGCCATTTTCCTGCAAAGCTCATGATGTCGTCTTTCTTTACTGCTGCATAGAACTCCATTATGTAGATGTACCACATTTTCTCTATCCACTCATCAGTTGAGGGGCATTTAGGTTGGTTCCAGCTCCTTGCTATTGTGAAGAGAGCTGCAATAAACATGGCCGTGCATGTATCTCTGTGGTGGCGTGAGTCTTGAGGGTACATGCCCAGGAGTGGTATGGCTGGGTCGGGTGGCAAGTTCATTCCAAGTCTTCCAAGGGTTCTCCACACTGCTTTCCATAGTGGCTGTACGAGTTTACATTCCCACCAGCAGTGGATGAGTGTTCCCCTTTCCCCACAACCTCTCCAGCACTTGGTATCATTTGTTTTCTTGATCCTAGCCAGTCTTACTGGAGTAAGATGATATCTTAAAGTGGTTTTGATTTGCATTTCCTTAATGATTAGTGATGTTGAGCAGTTCTTGAGGTGTTTCTCAGACATCTCTAATTCCTCGCTTGTGAAGTCTCTGTTCAGTTCTTTGCTCCATCTATTGAGCGGGTCGTTTGTTTTCTTTTTTCTTTGTTTTTTGAGTAGTTTATATATTCTGGAAATCAATGCTTTGTCAGATGTATCTGCAGTGAAGGTTTCCTCCCACTCTGTGGGATTTCTCTTCACTTCCTTGATTGTTTCTTTTGATGTACAGAAGCTTTTGAGTTTGATGAGGTCCCATTTGTCAATTGTCGACCTTAATTCTTGTGCAGCTGCTGTCTGATTTAGGAAGTCTTTTCCTACGCCTATGTCTTGTAGTCTGCTGCCAACTTTTTCTTCTATCACCTTCAGAGTTTGGGGTTTCACGTTGAGGTCTTTAATCCATCTGGAGTTGACTTTTGTACAGGGCGAGAGGTAGGGGTTTAATTTCATTCTTCTACAAGTGGTGATCCAGTTTTGCCAACACCACTTGCTGAAGATGCTGTCTTTTCTCCATTGTGGTTTCTTGGCCCCCTTGTCAAATATGAGATGGCTGAAATTGTATGTGCTCAGATTTGGATCTTCGGTTTTGTTCCATTGGTCAACAGGTCTGTTTTTGTGCCAGTACCAGGCTGTTTTTATGACTATAGCCCTGTAGTATAGTTTAAAATCTGGTATAGAGATCCCTCCTGTGTAGCTCTTTTCACTCAGGATTGATTTGGCTATTCGGGGTCTTTTGTTTCTCCAAATGAATTTAAGAACTTTTGTTTCCAAGCCTGTGAAGAAACTCTTGGGGATTTTGATTGGGATTGCATTAAATCTATACAAGAGTTTTGGTAAAATGGACATTTTTACAATGTTAATTTTCCCAATCCATGAGCATGGGAGGTTTTTCCATCTTCTGAGGTCTTCTTCAATTTCTTTCTTTAAGGGTTTAAAATTTTTGTTGTAGAGGTCTTTGGTGTCTTTGGTTAGGTTTGTTCCTAGGTATCTTATTGTTTTTGAGGCTATTGTGAGTGGGAAGGTCTCTTTGAATTCTTTCTCCAGTTGCTTGTTCTTGGTGTAAAGAAAGGCCATTGATTTTCTAAGGTTAATTTTGTATCCTGCCACTTTGCTGAAGCTGTTAATCGTTTCTAGGAGTTTTCTGGTGGAGTTTTTTGCATCTCTTAAGTAAACAATCATATCATCAGCAAATAGGGATAGTTTGACTTCCTCTTTTCCAATTAGTACTCCTTTAATATCCTTTTCTTGCCTTATTGCTCTAGCAAGTGTTTCAAGCACTATATTGAAGAGGAGTGGTGATAGGGGGCAGCCTTGCCGAGTTCCTACCTTTAAAGGGAATGTTTCCGTCATTTCCCCATTTAGGATGATATTGGCTGTGGGTTTCCTGTATATGGCTTTGATTACATTGAGGAATGATCCCTCCAATCCAATTCCTTCTAGGACTTTAAGCATGAAGGGATGCTGGATTTTGTCAAAGGCTTTTTCAGCATCAATTGAGATGATAGTGTGGTTTTTGTCTTTGATTCCGTTTATGTGTTTGATGATGTTTATTGATTTTCATATGTTGAACCATCCCTGAATCTCTGGTATGAATCCAACTTGGAGGTTACTTTTTATAATATAAACTAATTCACTGACACATGTGCTCTTTTTTGTGACCTGGGCATATAATCTTAATCCCTCAGGACTACTCCTTGCCCTCCACCTGAGATATTGACTAATGCAGATGTACTTGTTTAACATATCAAAGTGCTGGAAGCACCTGTTTTTATTGAAAAACAGTGAGAAAAACTGAGAGGTCTATGTGTGAGAGAGATTTTGGACAAAGGGATCAACGGGCAAAATTTTCTAATAAGAGTGGTTCTTGGCTTCTGCTTCCCTCATTGATTCTGGAAATACTGCTCCAATAAAAGTACAAGGGAAGCCTGTCTTGAGAGAGCACAGTTCTGAAAGACCAGGTAGTTCTCAGAGTTCAGATCCACATTTGGGCTGGAAACTCAAGCTAAGAGTCAAGCTGTTCTTTATTCAGAAATAACTGTAATGTGGTTTAGATAGACTGCATTTGTGGAAATAACTAATTGTATTCCAAAGTGTTCTTACCATATTGTGCAGAAAAATGATGTAATTCTAATATGGCCAACCTATCACAAATAGAATTTAAGCAAACTGCAGAAGAAGGTAGTTTTCACCATGAAATACTATATTCATTTCTTTGCTGTTGTAATAAAATACCCTTAAAAAAATAAAAGATTTATTTTGGTTTATAGGTACAAAGAGATAAAGTCCATCATAATGTAGTGGATGTGCTAACAGGCAGAGACATCAAGGTAGTGCAAGAAAACTGGCTGATAACATTGAATCCACACTCAGAAACCAGAAAACAAACAGCAAATGAGTCTACAAAGCCAGCCCCAGTCACATACTTCCTTCAGCAAGGCTCCACCTCCTAAAGGTTCGACCACCTCCTCAAACAGTGCCACTAGCTCAAGTGTTCAAGCATATACAATGTATAAATTGCATCAATTTAGCCCTGTAATGAATCAAATAATTTTCTTTATAATGCCATCGAATTTTTTTTGTATGTGTATGAATGTACTGTCTGCATGTAGGACTGTGCACCCGTGTTGTGCAATGCCGCGGAGTTCAGAAGAGGGTGTTGGATTCCCCTGGAACTGGAGTTCTCCTGGAATTGGAGTTACAGATGGTTCTTAACCGCCATGTGGGTGCTGGGGATCGAACCCGGGTCCTCTGCAAGAGCAGTCGGCGCTCTAAACTGCTAGGCTATCTCTCCAGCCCATAGTGCCATTGAATTTTACAAATGAATTTGGACTGGTTCTTTAGACAATGTTAACATGGTTGATATTTGAAGAGCTAAAAAATAAGAATTTCTGAGGCTGGAGAGAAGGCTCGGTGGGTAAAGAGCCACAAGCATGAGGATCTGAGTTCAGATTAGCAGCAAACATGTAAAAATTCAGGCATGTAGTGTGTGCCTTTAATCCCAGGACGGGGGAGGTGGAGACAGGAGGACCTCTAGGTTTTCCTGTAATGCATGGTGGTGCACACCTTTAATCCTAGCACTTGGGAAGCAGAGGCAGGCAGATCTTTGTGAGTTCAAGTCCAGCCTGGTCTACAGAGTGAGTTCCAGGACATCTGGGGCTACAGGGAGACCCTGTCTCCAAAATACCAAAAAAAAAAAAATTATGTTGAATTAAGTACTCAGTATCATTCAATATAATGTTTGTAATAAAAAACACTAGAAGTCTATTTAATATCATTAACATCTTTATTAAAACCATGTTTCAATATTTAAATTTCAATTAATAAATTTAAGGTAAAATAACATAATTTTTGTGTTACTTTTGATAAATGTTATCAGTTGTGTTTCCCACTAAAATTGGGCCTTACCAAACTCCTTCCTGACCATGTGGCTCTTCTCTCTGGGCCTGGTGAAGATCTGGCTGGCTAGGTAAACCCACCGCTGTGCAGTCTGGGCCAGATGTGGCTGGCAGGCAGGCAGGCAACAGGCCACACCAAGGGGAGAGATGAGCCTGCCTGTTGTTGTGCTCACTTATTCCCCAGGTGCCAGGCTGCCTCCTCTCTCTGGACCTGGTGGGCATTCTGCTATAACAATCACCAGGTTATTGTTAATATTGAAAATTATTCAATTTCATTTTAAAAATATCTCACTTCAATCTGTTTCTGATGATGGTTGTATCTTGTAATGACGTAAGAAACACAGGCACCTGATTTATACAATGTATTTCTTTTGCTACAATTAGGGTCTTCGCAGTCTTTTAGCAATCTATTCTGAAAGCCTCATCTGTGCTCCCCTCCTGGGCTTACTTGCCTGCTTTCTGTGGTCAGAAGGATGGATGTAATTACAAACTTAGAAATTGATCCCAACTGGAAACACAGAATGCATGCTACATTCAGTGAACCACGACAACTAAAAGGTTCAATTTCTTCATAAAATAGAAAGCATTAAACAGAAGAATCTCTTCTACATTACTTTCTATTTGCATTTTTATTATCATTGTTAAGATGTTTTGTCTATTCTTATTTGTTAAGAAGACGACTATTTTCAGAAGCTATACATAGATACAAGGTATTTGGAATTTGTGATTAATCACAGCCCCAAAGCATACTAATATAAAATATGCTTCTTAATGAAAAAAAAGTTGAATTTGCCTACTTGACACAAATGTTGTTTCTGGCAGTGCCTGTCAACAGAAAATGTATTTTGGTTTTATGATGCCCTTTGGCTACTAAGAAGAAATGAGTTTCAAAAGTTTAATTCAATGTTAAGATTCTCTTAAGGTCAGGAGCAGCCATGGCTTAAGAAGAGAAGCTTTGGGTGAGTGTGGGACTTCACATAGCTGCTTCTTTAGGTTGCAGCAATTCAGGGCTGTGTTTTATAAAAGCAAAAGTATCATAACTTTATCTTCTATTCACCATAAGCACTCAGATGGCATCATGAATTCCAACACTAAAATGCTTGCTTCATCTGTTATATGTTTTTCTTTAATTAATCTCTTTGGGGACAGTTACAGAATGTGCTAGAAAACTTCTTAAAACTCAGTGTCTGTTCATTCTAAATATTCTCTGCAGACATTCATATTTGGGTTTTTATTCCTCTCAGTAAGGTTCAAGCAACATATGTTGCTGTAATTAGTTGATGCAAATATCCTTTGATCTTCTACATTAGTGAAGGCTGGTCAGAACTCTAAGAAGGACAGAAGATACCAAACAGCTATCACACAACCTCTGGCCTGTCCTGGGGTCTTCTTTTGTCTGGTCCTCTTTCCCCTTTTTGCCTTTCTTCTTCTCCCGCCCCACCTCCCCCATCCAAAGAACTATTTAACAGCACTTTTGGTTACTTGAGCATGAAGGTAATACTAAGAAAGTCTTCTCCCCTTCTACATAAATGTTGCCTCAAAGTCCTTAATAAGTTCTCTTTCTTTTATAAACAGTGTTTCAGGTAGTACACAAAACATTTTTCATAATATCATATCTTTAAAAAAAACCAAATATTTTTGTGATTTTTGTTTGTTTGTCTACTTGCTTATTTTTGCTTGGGAGCAGATGGCTGAGATTGCTTCTGGTTTAGTATTTGTTTGGAATAAGCATAGATAGCTTAGAGTCCAGACAAGAAATTGTTCTTTGCCATTTACCCTTGAACAACATGCTTATTTTCTTAAGTCTATTATAATCTCCTTTGTAAAATAGAAAAAGTAGCACTCATTTTACTTACTTGATAAAACTTTTGTAAGTTTCAAATGGTTATTGTTTAAATTAATAAAATTGTTCTGGAGATTTAATTGTTCTGGACAATTAAGAAAATTGTCCAGCCAGCCAGCAGAATGCCCACCAGGTCCAGAGAGAGGAGGCAGCCTGGCACCTGGGGAATAAATGAGCACAACAACAGGCAGGCTCATCTATCCCCTTGGTGTGGTCTGTTGCCTGCCTGCCAGCCAGCCACACCTGGCTCAGCCTGCACAGCGGTGGGTTCACCTACCCAGCCAGACCTTCACCAGGCCCAGAGAGAAGAGGCAGCTTGGCACCTGGGGAATAGGACTTCTGGAGAACTTCCAGACCAGAAAGGGAAGAGCCAGCTGAACCTCCCAATAGATAACCAAAAAGGAAAGCTGGAAACCTAACGTAACCAGCTCCTCCATAAACCAAAAGAGAAGACAACGAACATATCTGTAGGAAACAAACAAATTAAGCTTTCATTGCAGTGAAGAAACATTTGAGATTCATACCAGAATACAAACAATAAAATAGGCCCAGGTGCCAAAAACACAAAGAAAAAAGAACATGGGAAAAGCACATAATAAATCTCCACCAGATGCTACCAGTCCTGTAGAAGATCCCTACAATGAGATGTCACTGGAAAGAAGCCAGGACATGGACCTTAGAAGAACAATCATAGACATAACTGAAGAAATCAAAGAATATAAAGAACAAATCAGAGAACTAAAGAGAGAGAAGAACTCTGGAAGGAACTGGAGGGAAAGAATGACAAACTCTGGAAGGAACTAGAGGGAGAGAATGACAAACTCCATAAGGAACTAGAGGGAAAGAATGACAAACTCCAGAAGGAGCTAGAAACACTGAAAAGATCCCATGCTGAAATGAAAAGGGAAACAGAACAGCAAAACAAGGAGCTACAAGAAGAGAATGACAAGCTCCAAAAGGAAGTGGAAATACTACAGGATAAAACAAAAAAGGAAATTGAATAATCATCCAATCACTAGGAAAGGATGGGAGAAAGCCTCAAAAGCAGATTGGATGAAGCAGAAAATAGAATATCATACTTGAGAGACAGCAAGGAAAAACTAGAAAGCTCAAACAAAGATTATGAAAAATTTTTAAAAATGCAAGAGTGGAACAATTAGGAGATTTGTGACACTATGAAAAGATCAAACCTCCACATCATAGGGATAGAGGAAGGAGAAGAATCCCACAACAACGGTATTGATCAGATCTTAAACAGAATAATATAAAACAATTTCCCCAAACTGAAAAGACAAACCCATACAAATACAAGAAACTCATAAACTCCAAATAGACAAGATCAGAAAATAAATTCCCCACTCCATATCATAGTTAAAACACTAGATGCCCCAAACAAAGACAAGATACTAAAAGCCACAAGAGAAAAGCAGCAAGTTACATATAAAGGAAAACTCATCAGAATTGCAGCTGACTTCTCAGTGCAAACTATGAAAGCCAGAAGAATGTGGACTAAGGTAGTCCCAGTACTAAACGACTATAGATGCCAACCCAGATTACTATGCCCAGCAATAATGTTAATTATAGTTGAAGGAGAAAGAAAAATCTTTCATGACATAAACAACATAAAAGAATATATGTCCAATAAAACCAACCCTTCAGAAAATACTTGAAGAAATTCAAAGGACAGAGGAAAGGAGCACCTATCCCAAAGCAGCCAGAGAGAAATTAATAAAAGCATAACAGCATAAATATAAACCTAGACCAAGAATGCAGACCAATAATAAGGTGAAAAGAAGAAACACACATCTCTCAATAATAACCTTAAATATTAATGGTCTAAACTCACCAATCAAAAGACTGGGAGAATGGATTAGGAAACAGAATCCTTCTATATACTGTCTACAAGAAACCCATCTCACCCTCAAGGACAGGCACCAACTTAAAGTGAAAGGATGGAAAAAGATGTTCCAAGCAAAGGGTACCTAAAAGAAAGCAGGAGTTGCCATTCGAATATCAGACAAAATAGACCTCAAAGTAAAACTAATATGAAAAGACAAAGAGGGCCATTACATCCTTCTGAAAGGAACAATTAATCACGAAGATTTCACAATCATAAATACATATGCAACAAACTCCAGTGCACTGAACTTTATAAACACAATCCTGCAAGACCTTAAGGTACAGATTAATCCCATCATGCTAATAGTGGAGGCTTCAATATCCCACTGAGCTCTTTGGATAGATCAAGTGGACAAAGAACGAACAGAGAGACATCTGAATTGAACAATATATTACTCCAAATGGACTTCACAGACATCTACCAAATATTCCACCCAAACACCAGAGAATATACTTTCCTCTCAGCACCCCAGGGAACATTCTCCAAAATCGACTACATACTGGGACACAGAAAAATCCTCTACAAATACAAAAGGATTGAAGTTATTTCATGCATTCTTTCAGACCACAGTGCAACAAAGCTCAATATTAACACCAGGATAAGCCCAACTATCTACAAGAAGACATGGAGACTAGACAACACACTCCTGAATAATGAATGGGTCAAGGAAGAAATAAAGAAACAAAAGCATTCCTGTAATTAAATGAAAATGATAACACAACACAACAAAGCCCATGGGATACTTTAAAAAGCAGTCCTAAGAGGGAAGTTTATAACCCTAGGTGCCTACATTAAAAAAAAATGAAAACAGAAAGAGCATGAACAAATGATCTAACACTGCAGCTAAAAGCAGTTGAGACACAACAACAGATGAACCCCAAATCCAACAGACAGGAAGAAATAACAAAAATCAGAGCAGAAATCAATGAAATAGAAACAAAGAAAACAATACAAAAAATCAATGAATCCAAAATTTGGTGCTTTGAAAGGATCAAAAAGATAAACAGACCTTTAGCACGGTTAACCAAAAGAAAAAAAAAGCACCTCCAAATCAATAAAATTTATGATGAAAAGGGAAATATCACAACAGACAACAAAAAGATCCAGGCAATCATACAATATCAGCTTCTATGAAGCCAGCCCTAATACCCAAACCAGGCAATGATACAACCAAAAACAGAAAAACTATAGGCCCATCTCATTAATGAAGATAGATGCAAAAATACTCAACAAAATACTTGCAAACTGCATACAGACACACATCAAAATAATTATCCACCAAGCTATATTACAGGGCTATAGTCATAAACAACAGCCTGGTACTGGCACAAAAACAGTCCTGTTCACCAATGGAACAAAACTGAAGATCCAAACTTGAGCTCATACAATTTCAGCTACCTCATATTTGACAAGGGGGCCAAGAAGACACAAAGGAGGAAAGACAGCATCTTCAGCAAATAGTGTTGGTAAAACTGGAACACCACTTTTAGAAGAATAAAATTAAATCCCTACCTCTTACCCTGTGCAAAAATCAACTCCAAATGGATCAAAGACATCAATGCGAAACCCAAACCTCTGAAGGTAATAGAAGAAAACGTTGGCAGCAACCTACAAGACATAGAGATAGGAAAAGATTTTATAAATCAGATAGCATCTGTGCAGGAAATAAGGTCAACAGTTGACAAGTGGGACCTCATTAAACTCAAAAGCATCTGTACAGTGAAAGAAACAATCAGGGAAGTGAAGAGAAAACCCACAGAGTGGGAGGAAACCTTCACTACTGATACATCTGACAGAGCATTAACTTCCAGAATATATAAACTACTAAAAAAACAAACAAACAAGAAAACAAATGACCCAGCCAAGAGATGGAGTAAAGAGTTGAGCAGAGACTTCACACATGAGGAAGTAAAGATAGCTGAGAAACATCTTAAAAAAGTGTTCAACATAATTAATAATTAAGGAAATGAAAATTAAAATCATTTTAAGATATCCTCTCACTCCGATTAGATTGGCTAGAATGAAGAAAACAAATGATACCAAATGCTGAAGAGGTTATGGGGAAAGAGGAACACTCATTCACTGCTGGTGGGAATATAAACTTGAACAACCGCTGTGGAAAACAGCGCAGAGAACCCTTAAAAGACCGAAAATGAGCCTACCACTTGACCCAGTCATACCATTCCTGGGTATATACCCACAAGACTCATACTATCGCAAAGATACATTCACAGCCATATTTATTGCAGCTCTCTTCACAATAACAAAGAGTTGGAACCAATCCAAGTGTCCTTCAACCAACAAGTGGATATAGAAAATGTGGTACATCTACACAATGGAATTCTATGCAGTGGTAAAGAAAGATAACATCATGAACTTTGCAGGTAAATGGATGGAACTAGAAGATATTATGCTGAGTGAGGTAACACCATCCCAGAAAATCAAAGGATGAATGGTATCCCCAAGTAAGGCAAACTGAGTAACATTAATATTATGCTTCTCTTTATCCAAAAGCAACTGTGCTCTTAGAATATGAATCCCTTAATGGAGTCTAAAATTAACCTACTATTGATTTTCAGACTTTCTAATTTTGGTACAAGGGTGGGGGGTATGTTTGCATATTTTAGAGCAATATAAACTTAAAAAGGAAAAATGTGGATCCAGAAATACTATTTGGAAATAACATATAGTTTATTTCAGAGGACATGATATATTTTTTTTTTGGTAAGATTTTTTTTTTAATTTTTTTTTTATTATTTATTTTTGTATGTGTATGAATGTATTGTCTGCATGCAGGTCTGTGCACCCGTGTCGTGCAATGCCGCGGAGGTCAGAAGAGGGTCTCGGATTCCCCTGGAACTGGAGTTCTCCTGGAATTGGAGTTACAGACGGTTCTTAGCCGCCATGTGGGTGCTGGGGATCGAACCCGGGTCCTCTGCAAGAGCGTCGGTGCTCTTAACCACTAGGCTATCTCTCCAGCCCCAAGATTTTTTTTTTTGAGACAGTGTCTAGCTATAGTCCCAGCTGGCCTTGAACTCACAGAGATCTGCCTGCCTCTGCTTCCAGAGTGCTAGGATGCTCCAGCATGCTCAGCTTAAAGACGGTTCTTAGCCACCATGTGGGTGCTGGGAATTGAACCCAGGTCCTCTGCAAGAGCAGTTGGCACTCTTAACCACTGAGCCATCTCTCCTTCCCCAAGAGGACATGATTTTAGTACATGTGTGACATACATAAATGCATATTGTGAAACAAGACGGATTGGAGGCCACAACAAAAACAAAAGAACTGGGACAGGGAACTGACAGAAGCAGTAAAGTTCTTCCCCCCTAAAAATAATCTTCTGCTTTGAAAAACTTTGAAAAGACTCAGAAGGGGAAACAGGACATGTGGGGCAGACTGCATGAACTTGGGAGGGGGGGCTGGAGAGGGAAATGAGTCTCAATTGAACTGAGAAGTGATGTATGAAATGCACAAAACTTTAATAAAAGATAAAAAATAAAATTGTTCTATAATCTATAATATTTTACAGGTAAATCTAATTTGAAATTGTTTTCTTACAGTCCTAATTCACAAACACCAAAGCATCATTTTAGAAGTCTCTTTTTCCTTATTTATCGATATTTAAATTTTTGTTTTTTAAAGGTGTGGTGATTTGAATGAGAGTGTCCCCCCATAGGCTTTAAGTATTCAGACATTTTGTCTACAGTTGGTGGCACTGTTCTTGGAGGTCTTAGAAGGTGTGGCCATGCTGGAGGAAGTACATCATTGGGGGCAGGCTTGGTGAGTTTAATAAGCCTTGCAGTATCCAGTCTCTCTCTCTGCTTCCTGTGCTCATTGGGAGATGTGAACCTCGGCTTTCTGCTCCAGCTCCAGCTCCAGCTCCAGCCACCACGCCTCCCACCACAATGGACTCACAATGGACTCTAATTCCCTGGAACTGTCAATAGTAAGCTCAAATAAACTCTTCCTTTTATAAGTTCCTTTGGTCACGGTGGTTTTATCACAGCAACAGAAAAGTGACTAATACAGTTATTTGGTACCAGAGAGTGAGCTGTTAGCTGTGAAGAACCTGACCATGTGGTACCAGAGAGTGAGCTGTTAGCTGTGAAGAACCTGACCATGTGGATGTTTGGAGAAATGTGGAAGACTTTGGAACTTTGGGCTAGAAAAGCTGTTGACTACTGTAAGCAGAGCTTAATGGGCCATTCTAGTAGAAGCCTGGAAGAAAGGATTGCTGCAAAAAAATGTAGTTCTAGAGGAAAATAAATACTTAGGCAGCAACTGGGATATTTTGATAAAGAGTCTGGCAGCAGTTTGCCCACAGCCCGAATGCTTGCCTGATGCTAAGTTGAAAAGCAATTGACTAATGTCTTTGGCAGAGGATATTTCAAGACAGCCTAAAGTAGAAATGGTGGCATGGCTATTAATGGTGAATATTGTACAGTGAAAAGGAGCAAATGGGGAAGAAAGAAATGTAGATTTTACAGTTTGGATCTGAAAACTGCACTAGGAAGATTAAAGGTAGGGCCAAGGCACATGAAGGAGAGGTTCCTTTTGATAAGAAGATTAAAGTGACAAAGGAGAGGCCTAGCTATTTACAAGTAAACAATGGAAAAAGTGAGATTAAAGTGATTAAGGAGGGGGCTCAAGATTTACAAGTAAACAACAGAAATAGTAACTTCAGGGTAAGACCATACCCAGCTAATCCTCCAACTTTTGAAAGGAAAATACTGAAAGGGTTTTCTGCTCCAACAAGTCCAGGGCAAAGAAAAGTTGCAAATGTGGTTGAAATAGGCCAGGGCCCATCCCAAACTTGCAGCCAAACTCAGCAGTTTCATTCACATGGTGCTGGCTTTAGAGGCATGAAGTTTGCAAGAGTGAAGGGGTCATCAGTTCTTCCTCCATGGTTTCAGAGAGCCCCCAAGGTCAGGCAAAGTGCAGCAGGTGCGTCCTTGAATAAATAAGGCCCTGATAGGCCATTGCGTGAAGCTGTGAATGTGAAGCCAGATTGGCAGCAGAAACCCCAAGAAGACATTTGAGATGCCAGAGCTGTGAGATATTTGCTAAGGAGAGCTGCATACAGGGAGTGGTACCAGCCTAAGAAAGAGATGTACATTGCAAGCAAAGCTGGAAGAGCTGAGCCATCTAAGCTCTTTGGAAGTCAAGTTCCAAAAGCTGCACATGGAGTTATTGGAGTTGGTGTTCACCCTGCTGGTTTTCGGTCGGTCTTGTTTTGGTCCAGTTTTTCCTCACCAGGCCTCTATTCCTCCCTTTTGGAATGGGAATGTGTATTCAGTTCCACTGTATGTTGGGAGTATGTAATTTGCCTTTTGATTTTACAGGAGCTTACAGTTAAGAGATTGGCCTGTGTCTCAGAAGAGATTTTGGACTATAGATTTTTGAATAGAATTGAGACTGGTAAAGACTAATGGGACTTTTGAGGTTGGACTAAATGAATTTTGCATTTTATATGGTCATGAACCTATGGGGGCCAGGGAGTGGAATATGGTGGTTTGAATGAGTGTCCCCCATAGGCTTCAAGTATTCAGACATTTTGTCTCCTGTTGGGGGCACTGTTCTTGGAGATCTTAGAAGGTGTGGCCATGCTGGAGGAAGCACATCATTGGGGTCAGGCTTAGTGAGTTTAACAAGCCTTGCAGTTTCCAGTCTTTCTCTCTGCTTCCTGTGCTCATTGAGAGATGTGAACTTCAGCTTTCTGCTCCAGCTCCAGCTGCTATGCCTCCCGCCACAATGGACTCTAATTCCCTGGAACCATCAATTGTAAGCTCAAATAAACTCTTCCTTTTATAAGTTCCTTTGGTCATGTTGGTTTTATCACAGCAACAGAAAAGTGACTAATACAAAAGGCAACAGGAAACTAATTTTTTAAAGAGATTTTTAAATTTATTTATTTATTTATTTATGTGTATGAGTGTACTGTGTGCATGTAGGTTTGTGTATCTGTGTTGTGCAATGCTGAGGAGGTCAGAAGAGGGTGTCGGATTACCCCGGAACTAGAGTTAAAGATGGTTCTCAGGGGCCGTGTGGGTGCTGGGGATCCAACCCTGGTCCTCTGCAAGAGCATTCGGTACTCTTAACCACTAGGTTATCTCTCCAGCCCCAGAGACTAACTTTTACTTTATAGATTTCTTTAAGAAATGGATGTTGAGGGGCTAGAGAGAAGACTCATTGGCTGCTTGTCCAGGGAACTATGGTTCAATTTCTACCACCCACGTATTGCAACTAACATCTAACTCCACTTCCAGGTAAACCGACTCCTTCTTCTGGCCTTCATGGGCATTGCATGACATGGGTGTACTTAAATGTTTTCAGGCAAAACGCTCATACGCACTAAAAAGAAAGAAGAAATGGAGGCTAGGGAGATGGTTGAGTCGGTAAAAGACTTGCTGCACAAGCAGGAGGACCTGAGTTCAGATCCCCCAACATCTATGTGAAAAGCTGGTCTTGGTGGTGCATTCCTGCGATCCCAGAACTGGAAATGTGGAGACAGGAGGATCTCTGTGCCTTGCTGGCCAGTCATTGCAGTTGAAATATCAACTTCCAGGTTATGTGAGAGAATCTGCATCCAAAATAAGGTGGAGAATGATTGAAGAAGCCTCCTGATGTCAACATTGATGGTCTCTACATTGATGTGCATATATATCAACATGTCCATACATACCACACATGTGTGCATGCGTGCATACACACACACAAAGTTGTTAAAGACATGGAAAAAGGAGATAAGCAAAAATTCTATTAAAAGCTATACATAGGGACTAGTGATGTAACTCAGTTGGTAGAGTGCTTGTTGCCCATGCACAAAGCCATGGGTTCAGTACATGGTACCACATACACTAGAGATGTCTCAGCATCATGGAGGGGAATTAGAGGGTCAGGAGCTCAAGATCATTCTTTACTACATAGGAAGTTTGAGGCAAGCCTGTGATATATGAGGCCTTATGTCAAAATAGCAATGATTCTTTTTTGTTTTTTTTTTTTTAAACTCGTTAGTTGGGGCTGGAGAGATAGCCTAGCGGTTAAGAGCACTGACTGCTCTTGCAGAGGACCCAGGTTCGATCCCCAGCACCCACATGGTGGCTGGGAACCATAACTCCAATTCCAGGAGAACTCCAGTTCCAGGGGAATCTGACACCCTCTTCTGACCTCCACAGCATTACACGACATGGGTGCACAAACCTACATGCAGACAGTACACTCATACACATACAAAAATAAATAAAATTAAAAAAAATTAAAAACTAGTTAGTATTTTTATTGGTATTATTTTTGGGGATGTTGTGTTAGACTTGTATCAAGAAAATCGCTGTTCACATGTATCCTTCCCTTTCCTCCCCTCCCCTCCCCTTTCCCCTTTCCCCTTTCCCTTCTACCCTCTTTCCTTCCCTTATACTCCTTCCCCTCCCATTTAGTTCTCTAACTTTTTTGTTAAGCAAGATACCTTCAGATGCCTTTGATTCAAAACAAAGCTTTTGAGTAAGTCATTTCTGGAAATGATAATTGCTTTGCATTTTATAGATTCATATTTGTGTATAATTTTAATTGAATTCTTGTGTGTTTCACACAGAACATCCCAATCATCTCTGTATCCCTTTCTTCCATTGGCAGCCTCACATAGCCCTCCCCCAACTGGAATTCATACATTCTGTCATCTGTGTCAAGGCCCATCATGTCATCATGCTAGTGTCCCTAGACATCCCTCAGTGCAGGTCCATCCACTGGGGTCTAGTCAGCCTGTCTAGAGTCCCTCTCCTTAAGATCAGCTCTTTTTCATCTAGCAGTAATAAACTGCCAATAATTCTTTGGCTAAGATTGGGACCTGCTGTCCATTTCCATGATTCTGTGGTGGGCTTTTGTCAGGTTGAGTTTGCATTGGTCTTGTGCATGCTGACACAATTGCTGTAGGTTCACATGAGCAAGATTCCAGGAGCCTATAAGACTCTATTTCCATATGGTCATGCACCTCCTCCCTGGCTCTTACAATCTTCCCACCCCCTGTTCCACAATGGTTCCTGAGCCCTGGGTAGATGGAGTTTAATATAGGAGTTCTGTCTAAGGACCAGCACTCTGCAGACTCTTATTCTCTGTGCTTTGGCCATTTGTGACCATTTGTGTTCTTGGCCCTCTGTTGCATGAGGGAATCTCATCAATAAGAACTGAGAAATGAATTAGTATTCTCTTTACCCTGTGTTCTATGATCCATGAGTCTTAGGTGCAGAGGTTGTATCATAGATGTGCCACTTAGGCTTGGACAATTCACAGACAATTTCTAGAATTCTGTAATAATCTCTGTTGAAAAAAAAAAGCTTCTTTGATGAGTGATGACTGGGATACTTGTCTGTACATATAAGGATTCATATTTTGTACATAGTAAGAAATTACATTTGTCTAGGGATGTGACAGCAATAATTCTTGAGTGTTCACACACATAAACACAGATACACATGCACACAAATCTATACACACATACACATACACACATGATAATTTTGATGGTAAGGGTATGAAACCAATATTTTTTATGGTGCTGATCATGACAGAGGGTTTTTTATTTCATTACTTTTAGATTATTTTTTGAAGTGAGTGAAAGTTGTTTATAAAACATTATTCTAAATATGGCTATTCCTATTTCTCTAGTTTTCATATTTAGGATGGTTAGTCTGTCCTTGTAGAAAGGCACATTAGCTGCCTATGTCTTAAAAAAAAGAAATCCCATTTGCCATGATAACTGTGTCCCACTGTCCAGCTGGTTTGTTGCCAGCTCTCCACCACTTAACTGGGGCTGAATTAGACTAATAGTTTTGTGCACTGAACAGTGCAACTTTGAGCTGCTTACAATGATTCATGTGTTACAGCTGTGGCCCACACTCCTTAATAACATCTGACTTTCCAGTGAGCCACAGGACCGACTTCCTTTCCTCTCAGCTTATCTTTTAATGAAATTTCAAGTTTCGGTTTTCTGGATGAGCATATGAAAGTTAGTGAAATTCAAGAAATCATTACTCAGAATAGATTAGATTGTGAGAGGAAACGGCTATTCTAAATGTCTTCCTGGGACTGGAGAGATGACTCACCAGTTAGGAGCACCGGCTGCTCTTGCAGAGGTCCAAGGTTCAATTCCCAGCACCCACATGGCAGCTAACAACTGTCAGTAACTATTTTTCCAGGGCAACTGATGCCCTCTTCTGACCTCTGAGGGCATTATGCAGCATGGGTGCACTTATATACATGTAGGCAATAGACTCATACATAAAATAAAGTAATAAATAAAATAAAAATATTGTAAATTCTTCCTGAAGTTCACATTTAGAAAACTTTTTCCAGTTTTCAGAGAAATTATTCACATGTTCAATTTTGTGGTCTAGACTTACAACTTTATATTTCTTTTCCCAAAAGTTTTGTTCTAAATAATACAGAGTTGACTTTAATAATCTTAGGAATATTTATAAATATTATTTTTTCTTACTTTTACTTGGATGTCTTTATGTTACAGAATGTCTTATATAGGAAGGGACAATTGGTTCAAATGAAGTAAGAGGACAAATGTATACAGTCTCTATTAGTATCTTTGAGATACTCAAAATTAAAAGAACATGTCAAAGAATATTATATCATCTCATATTATGGAGTGTACATGTATCCTTAATCAAATTTTAAATACATCTTTGGTATAAAGATATCAGAATAATTTCAAATTTTGAACCACAAAGGAATTTGGTTAAACATAGAAAAGGAAATGATACAGCTGTTGTATTAGTTTTGAAGAAATAAAACACATGCTTGTCTAAAAGTGACTAAAGAGTCACTTTTGACAAATTACTTGACTTAAAAGAAAAATTGAGAATGTCTTCTCATTGAACCTTGGTGGTTTGGATGCTGTGTGCATTAGTAAGAGTTCTCTAAAGAAACAGAAGCAACAGGATGAATATATAGCTATATACAATTTATTGATTTGCTCACGTGACAGAGTTCAAGGAGTCCAACAGTAGCCGCGCCACACTGGAGAGGCTGAGAATCCAGGGAACTGCTCAGTCCGAAAGGCTGGATTTCTTAGTAGTCCCAATCTGGTGCTGAAGGCCCGATGGATTCCAGGAGATCTGTTGGTCTCAGTACACGCTGGGATCTGCAGGGTTGATCACAGCAGCAAGACAAACTCACCAGTGAGAGAGAGGCAAGCTGCAGGAAAAAAGGGATCAGCTCCCTCTGGCATGGCCTTTAAGACTGCCTGCCAGCAGAAGGTAACGCCCACATTTGGGGTGGGCCATCCAGGTTGAGGTAGTCCAATCCGAAGATCATTTTTCTCTTATTTGTTCCTTAGTCCAGTCGACACCCAGGATTAACCATCATACTGTGCTTGACCTGCTTTTCTACACTGCTGTTGAGGAGAACGTTCCTTCTGTCTGCAGCCTGACTTCTGAATTCATATATTAAAATTGCTGTGGTAATGGAGTGTGTGGGCCAGGTCTCTTAAATATCCATTCCACATCTTTCTTCTGTGGCTTTAAGTTCTCCACTGCCTGGAGTTTAAGCCATAAAATAAAACATTTCCCAGATAGTCTTGTGGCTAATGCTCCAGTTTTCATTTGAATTCCTCTAAACTGATACAGTTCTTGAAGACTTGGATTCCAAATTAAGTCAAGAGGATAAAAACCTTTGGAATTCTGCTGTTCTGTTTTGGTAACACAGGCAGCACAGGTCTAAGTCCCTGGCTTACAGAATAAGCACCTTTCTGCAGTGGCAGGTGCAGCTTCCTCCATCAGAGTAACAAGGCAGCAAGTTTTGGAGGTGAGGACTTTTTGGATATTCTACCTAGAACTTAATCTGCCTGTCTAGATCGTCCAACAATGTTTAAGCCATAGAACAGCTAGAGGTATGCCTCTGAATAGGTTTCTATAGTCTGTGATGGAACTTTGATCAATAAAAATTCTATTCAAGAGAATATTGATTATCCATTCCTGATGAATAAACCTATTGATATTTTCAGTTGTCATTTGACTCAATTTTAGGTAAACTTAGAAGCAAATAAAACAGGTTTGAAAGATCTTTTGGAGAGACAAATATGGAGATATAAAGGGAAATATGTTTTTTTCTAAACTTTTTAATAGGAAAGAAGTGTTAGAATTTTATTGCACATTCAAATAATCACATTAATTGAGCTAGTGAGAGAAGTTAATGATACAAGTAATTCAACATAAGACATTTGAGGAAGTGCAATTGATTATTCCCTCATTGTCCATATGGTTCTATGATATTTAGGCACCATTCCTAATGATCTAAGGTGCTCTGTGTGGAGAATCCAGTCCTGCTTGTCCTTGTAGGTGATTTTCTGGACCTGCTGTATATACCCTGTGACCTCATGATTCTTGAATTCTGCATGGCTGCAAAATGGCACCACATAGCTGATACCAAGTTCTGCTGTTAGCACAAGCTGTATTTGGTTCCCTTGGACTACGACTATGGCAATCTCCCAGGGCCATGCTGTGCTGAACCAGGGAAAATAGTCCATACACTGGTCTTGTTTGAGTAACACTCTGTAGGTTTCTCTATTCAGCAGTCATGCTTTTCCTATCATATTCTTTTCAAATGGAAATATTTCAAATGATTTTGTATTTTAACATGCTGGGGCCTTCAGTGGGAGGGTTCCTACAAATAAAGTACAGCCTTTCTTTCTTTCTTTCTTTCTTTCTTTCTTTCTTTCTTTCTTTCTTTCTTTCTTTCTTTCTTTCTTTCTTTCTTTCTTCCTTCCTTCCTTCCTTCCTTCCTTTTCTCTCTCTTTCTCTCTCTTTCTCTCCCTTCCCTTCCCTTCCCTTCCTTTCTCCTTTTTTTTATTTTTTTTTGAGACATGGTCTCCTTGAAGCCCCAGCTGGCCTGGAACTGGATATGTAGACCAGGCCGACCTTGAATTCACAGAGATTTGCCTGCCTCTGCCTCCTTTGTACTAGGATTAAAGGCGTGTGCTACCATGTCCAGCTCATAGTTTCATTTTAATAATTAAAATTACTTTGCTTATTCCTCCCTGTTGTCCACAGTTTTAAATTTTTTTTATTAATTTTTATTTATTTCCGTATGTGTATTAATGTACTGTCTGCATGCAAGTCCGTGCACCCGTGTAGTGCAATGCCGCGGAGGTCAGAAGAGGGTCTCGGATTCCCCTGGAACTGGAGTTCTCCTGGAATTACTGACTGACACCTTCCTTGCTAAAGTACATGCTTTCTACAGCTTTCTGGTTTGTCTTTTTTTTTTTTTTTTTTCCTGAAATCTCACTGAAAACCAGGCTAAAAGCAGCCAGGATCAACTTTTGGGAGGCAGATTTTTGGTTCCTGGCTTCCGAGGTCAGAGTTCACCATGGCGGAACGGACCTGGTGCTGCTCGCTGCAGCAGGAGCTTGGGGCAGAGGGTTCTCACAAGGAGGCTGGACCAGGAAGCTGTGAGGTTGGGCCAGAGACATAAATGAGTGTTCAAAAAATTGTTTTGTTTTTCTCGTCTTAAAATGGAAGTTTTTATTGGTCTTGCTCCACAGAGTATATCATACAAAGATTATGTGAAATTATGTGCGAACATGAGATGCCATTACTCTTAGTTCTTCTGCTAGATCGATTGCAGAATATACTTTTCTCTATTTGACAGCCATTTAGTAAATTGATCCTCTCAATAATACTACAAAGTGAGTGCATTGCACACAAAACAGAGAACAGATAAGCTTGCTATAGCCTTTGAACAACTCCTCCTCCTCCTCCTCCTCTTTCTTCTCCTTCTCCCTTCTCCTTCTCCCTCATCTCCTCCTTCTCCCTCATCTCCTTCTCCTTTTCTTCTTCTTCCTCTTCCTCTCCTCCTCCTCCTTCTTCTTCTTCATCTCCTCGTTCTCCTTTTCTCCTCCTCCTCCTCCTCCTCCTCCTTCTTCTTCTTCTTCTTCTTCTTCTTCTTCTTTTTCTTCTTCTTCTTCCATAATCACTAGGAATAGTGTTATATAATCCCATGACTTCTCATGGGTTCACCCATGGTGGGCAAGTGCTCTACCAAATCCTCACCATGATTGTTTTTTCCTATGGTAATGTGGCTGAAACCCAGGGCACTTAAGACAGAGCTTTACTGCTGAGCTCCATCTTCATTCCAAAAGACTTAATCACAACCCAAGTCCAGATCTGCCTTCCCAAGTCCCTTTTGGTTCCAGATCTGCCTTCCCAAGTCCCTTTTCCTATCCTGACCTAAAACTCACTTGTGAAATTTCCCGTATTTTTGTTTTCAGTGGGTTACCTGTCTTGCCTCACAAGCTCTAAATCTTGGGCTCCTGGACTCATCTTCTCACACCAAGTGTAGCCAGATTATTTTCAATTCTGCTTCAAAGTTTCTCATTACAATTTCTATTTTTTTCCTTCCTTCCTTCCTTCCTTCCTTCCTTCCTTCCTTCCTTCCTTCCTTCCTTCCTTCCTTCCTTCCTTCCTTCCTCTCTCTCTCTCTCTCTCTCTCTCTGTCTCTCTCATTCATCTTTTTGAGATAGGGTCTCTCTGTAGCCCCAGCTGCCCTGGAACTTACTATGTAGATCAGATGTAGACCAGGATGGCATTGAACTCACAGAGATCCACCTATCTCTGCGTCCTGAGTGCAGGGATTAAAGGGGTGCATCACCACCCAGCAACTATTTTCTATCCATAGCTACCTTACTGGGTCATTTTCTCAATTTTTTAGTAAAATAAATTTTTGTAGTGCCCCCCACACACATTCACCATGATCTGCTATGGTTCAGAGTAGATTTTAAAGGCTTCCTAACATCTGTATACTAAAGGATTTGTGACCAGCCCAAGTTTGGGCAATGGGGTAGAATCTTCAGGAGGTGAGGCTTAGTGGGACAAAATTGGGTCATTTGGGGTTAGTCCATGATGAGGGCATTAGCTCCTGGCTTGTATACTCTCTCTATTCTTCCTGGCTGCACGAGATGAGCAGCTTCGTTCTGCATGCTTCATTCTGTGATGCTCTGCCTCATCTCAGAGCCCCAAACAAAAGGGCCAATGTGCTAACTTGTTAGTCAATGGAAAGCTTTCTTAGCATTTTGTCACAGCTATAGAAAGCTAACTACAACACTTGTGTTCTGGACCATCAACAGAAAAATAAATACTACTTCATTATTCAGAAATATTCATTGTACTTCAAGTTTGTCTGTATTTACTACAGGGTATCCCACTGATCTGGAACTCCCTGTACAGACCAGGGAGGCATTGAATTCAGATGTCCACCTGCCTCTGCCTCCCGAGTACAATTAAAGGCAGGTATCTGGCATTTTTTCAGTTTGTTATAAGTTCATTATCATTGTATATATCCAAACTTAACACCTCCTATTGAGATTTTTACCCATGCATCTTATACTGTAGGCTCCTGCTGGTAGCAGTTATCATTGGTTTTCTGTAGGAATCATATTTCAAATAGTGGTACTCTGGTCTCCTTCATTTGTAGGGATACTTGTATTAATCAGCTTTCTATCAGAGACAAAATTCCTGGAAAAAAATCAGCTTTAAAGAGAAGAAATATTTCTTTCTGTCAGAGTAGGAATTAATGATATCTTATCTGAAATAAAAAACACCTTCGTATTTATGATTGCCTGATGAATTATTAGGGCTGGATTTTTTTTAACTTTTTAATTTTTATTGAGCCCACTTAGTACAACGTTTCTTAATCAAATTTAGACTTGTTCCCCCATCCATGCCCACCCCTCATGCCCCCCAACCCCCCACCAGAGCTCATGGATTTTGTCATACAGGTTAAGTTCTGTCTTGAATCTTTTTCTCAGTCTTTTATAACCTTTTCCATGCACAAGTTTACTGTTTAGGTCAGTTCTTTGAATAGGTTTTTCTCTCTTTTTTTTGTTCCCTTTGATTCTATATTATTCTGAAATAAGCATATATACACTCCACACATAAATCAAAATTACAAAATCTGAAAATAAACTTTAGGTTAATTCCAAAGCACATATAGAGATTCACATTTTTTTTGGTATTTTCGAGACAAGGTCTCCCTGGAGCCCCAGCTGTCCTGGAACTCACTCTGTAGACCACGCTGGGCTTGAATTCACAAAGATCTGCCTGCCTCTGCCAACTGAGTGCTAGGATTAAAGGTGTGCGCCAACAAGCCCTGCAGAAAGATTCACATTTTAACAGTAAAGTTGCATGCAGGTAAAAAGAAATATAACTACATTCTCTCTTTTTTTAGAATATGAATATTAATATTCTTATATGATAGAACACACCATAGGATTACATAAGGATAAATTATGAATGGTTGTAGCTTGTATCAATAAAGAGAGAAAATATTATTTTACAGAATATTTTTAACTGTTAAATATAATCTTTTTTTTTTTTTTTACCAAAAGGTGTGATGTTTTCCCCAAGGAAGTGCTTGAAGGTTCCTCCTTGGCAAACCCAAACAACCATCAATCCTGCCCCTGTGCTCCACACTGGGGTCCCTCCCCACTATGGTCACCCAAATGAGGTCCAGCAAGTAAGTGTCCTGTCTTGATCTTCCTGCACTGGCCTCTATGACACAGCCTGGGTAGTCTAACAATGGCAGTCTACACTCTGAAGAGGCTGAAATCTCAGTAGCCACTCAGTCTACAATCTGGATATTTTAGTAGTCCTCATCTGGCATTGAAGTTTTGGAGGATTCTCGAGTTTTATATCTGAAGTACAAGTTTTCAGACCTTACTGATTATTATTTCTGGTTATACTTTACTTTTGGATGCTTAAGGCCACACAGTTAGCCCAGATTAACCCAAATTAAAAGGTTTTTGTTTTCTCAAGGTCAGTTGAGGATCTTGTCCTCAAGGGTCACACGGTATTTATTTTTTGGGGGTGGGGCCCTTGCTCCTTTTGGTTTTTCAACCACCAGTCCCATCCACTCGAGGACACAGTTAGGTCTTGCTAGACCAGGCTTCTCTTTTTGAAGCATGACCAGACTTTCCTCTTTATAGGCTGGACACTGGCTGAAGTCCCATTGGTGGATCTCTAAGACCTCCCTGCACAGGAAGACTGGTGACTCACATTTGCAGGACATTTCAAGAGATGCCCCCATGCATATTCCCCTGAGACTTAGTTGACCTCTGAGGGCAAGGAGCAAAGTTATCCCTTAAGTCCCTCTGGCAAATTGGTATGGCTATTAATTATGGTCTTTAAGCACCCAGAAGGGCTAAGTTACACAAGTAGGGCTGGATTTTTATAAGGACATAAATATGTAGGCCGCTTACAGTCTTCCAGCCACTTTATTATTATTAATGAAAGAAAATATTATTTCACAAATTTGTTTTAGGTTAAAAACCTTGTGGAAACCATAAGCCAGATGTAAGGATTGTAGCTTTGATTTTCTCCTAGGTGTTATTTGACATAGGTGCCACTGAACAATTAAAATATTGACTGAGCAAAAAGGATAAGAATATCCCCGCCCCCCAAGTCACAGTTGAAGAGTTCCCTTCTTAGTACTGAGGCAGACTTATAAATAGCATGCACAATTAACTATACACACAAGATGTCCCTGGGTGTTTATAGAAACAACTACTTGACTTGTGTTGTTTAATAACTTATCTCTCTTGAAGCTCTTATCTAAAAATACTGGTAATTTCTTTTTTTTTTTTAAATTTTATTTTATTTCTGTATGTGTATGAATGTACTGTCTGCATGCAAGTCTGTGCACCCGTGTCGTGCAATGCCGCGGAGGTCAGAAGAGGGCGTCGGATTCCCCTGGAACTGGAGTTCTCCTGGAATTGGAGTTTCAGACGGTTCTCAGCCGCCATGTGGGTGCTGGGGATCGAACCCGGGTCCTCTGTAAGAGCGGTCGGCACTCTTAACCGCTAGGCCATCTCTCCAGCCCTGGTAATTTCTTTTTACAATCATTTGCTTTTCTCACTGTGATGGTTAATCCTGGGTGTCAACTTGACTGGACAAAGGAACAAATAAGAGAAAAAGGGTCTTCTGATTGGACCACCTCAACCCAGATGGCCCACCCCAAATGTAGGCATTACCTTCTGCCGGCAGGCAGTATTTAAGACCACGGTAGAGGGATCTGGTCCCTTTTTTCTCCTGTGGCTTGCCTCTCTCATCTGGTGAGTTTGTCTTGCTGCTGTGATCAACCTTTCGGATCCTAGCATGTACTGAGACTGGCAGATCTGGAATCTGTTCGGGTCTTCAGCACTAGATTGGGACTACTGAGACATCTAGCCTTGCAGACTGAGCAGTTCCCTGGATTCTCGGCCTTTCCAGTGTGGTGCAGCTACTGTTGGACTGCTTGAACTCTGTCATGTGAGCAAATCAATAAATTGTATATAGCTATATATTCGTCCTGTTGCTTCTGTTTCTTTAGAGAACCCTGACTAATACAGATTTTGGTACCAGGAGTGGTTCTAGAGAAACAGAATTGAAAGGATGAATTTCTTTAGTGGGCTTGGTAGTCTCTGGAGCCAGATCTCCAAACCAATGAAGCCTAGAGTTACTGAAGGCTTTCCTGGTGGCATGAAGAGGAATAATAATCCTTGGTGCAGACTATTTGATGTAATTATGAAGATAGATCCATTTGACTCACCTAACTTGCCTCTTGTGAGAAGCAAGGAATTTAGTGACTCTATATATAAAACATTTGAGAAATTGCAGAAAAATAAGGAAAATAATGATGTTGCCTTGTTGCTCCTAGCATGTCTGGATAAAGTGATAGAGGAAAATAAGGAGCTCAGTGATAAAAATGACCAGCTCTGGATTTGAAACAACAGTTTAAAGGTTTCCAAGTGTGGTCTGGAACAGAATCTTCTCTCCAGCAACCAAAGAGCTAAAGCGGAAGAAAATCAAGCTGGAGCCCTTATTATATGTTTGGCTGATTTACAACGCAAATTTAATTCCCAGCCACGAAGAGTGTCAACAGTTAAAGTGAGAGCACTGGTGGGGAAAGGGTGGAACCCTGAAACTTGGGATAGAGATGTGTGGGAGAACCATGATGATGAGGATTTTGAACCCTTGGATTCTGAGGGATTTTCTTTATTTGAGGAATTAATCTCCCCACCCTCAGCAGAGAATCCACACACTGCAGATCCCTCTTCCCCACCTTTGCCTGAGGAAACTAATCCCTCCTTCCCAGTGGGAGCTAATGTCCCTCAGAGCCCAACAATTGTTGCCTCTAGACCTATACAGATTTAAGTCTAAGCAAGCCCCTCAAGGTGAAAGTGTGGTCCATGAGGAGGTGTGCTACACCACTAAAGAAATTAATGAGTTTGCCAATTAATTCCAGCAGAAGCCTAAGGAATATGTGTGGGAATGGATTTTAAGGGTGTGGGATAATGGTGGAAGGAATATAAAATTGGATCATACTGAGTTTATCGTTATGAGCCCATTGAGTAGAGATTCTAGGTTTAACATGGAAGCTCGAGGAGTTAAAAAAGGTGTTAAAAGTTTATTTGAATGGTTGGCTGATGTATTTATTAAAACATGGCCTACTAACAGTGAGTTAGAGATACCTGATATTCCTTGACTTAGTATTGATGAAAGGATTGTGAGGGTCAGGCAGATGGGCATGCTCTAGTGGATCGAAGCTTCTGCCAAACCTACCATCCAGGGACTTATAGAATGCCTTATCTACCATCATGGTATTCCTCACAGCATTGCTTCTGACCAAGGAACTCACTTCACAGCCAAAGAAGTGCGACTGTGGGCCCATGGTCATGGTATCCACTGGTCTTACCATGTTCCCCACCATCCAGAAGCAGCTGGCTTGATAGAATGATGGAATGGCCTCTTGAAGACACAGTTACAGTGCCAATTAGGTAGCAATACCCTAGAGGGCTGGGGCAAGGTTCTCCAGCAAGAAGTATATGCTTTGAATTAGCGTCCCCTATATGATACTGTTTCTCTTATAGTCAGAATTCATGGGTCCAAGAACCAAGGGGTGGAAGTGCGAATGATTCCACTCACTATCACCCCTAGTGACCCAGTAGGAAAATTTTTGCTTCCTGTACCCATGACCTTGCGTTCTGCTGGTCTAGATGTTTTGGCTCCAATGGGGGGAGTGCTTTTGCCAGGAGATACAGCAAACGTTCCATTGAACTGGAAGATAAGACTTCCCCCTGGCCACTTTGGGCTTCTATTGCCTTTAAGCCAACAGGCTAAGGAAGGAATAACAGTAGTAGGAGGAGTGATTGATCCAGACTACCAGGGGGAAATTGGACTTTTTCTCCACAATGGGGGCAAGGAAGATTATGTCTGGAAGGCAGGAGATGCTGTAGGGCGCCTTCTGGTGCTACCATGTCCTATGATTAAGGTCAATGGGAAACTCCAACAACCCAAACCAGACAGGACAATAAATGGCCCAGACCCTTCAGGGATGAAGGTATGGGTCACTCCTCCAGGGAAAGAGCCAAGACCTGCAGAGGTGCTTGCTGATGGCGGAGGAAATACAGAATGGGTAGTAGAAGAAGGTAGTCATAAATATCAGCTGAAGCCACGGGACCAGTTGCAGAAACGTGGATTATAATAGATATTAACCTTCGTCCTATTTGGTTAAGAATGTGCTTGTNAATACTGGTTCATAAGGACCACCAGAAGCAATTTGCTTTCAGCTGGCAAGGCCAACAGTATACCTTTACTGTCTTACCTCAGGGGTATGTTAACTCTCCAGCCTTGTGCCATAACTTAATTAGAAGGGATCTTGATCGCCTGACTCTTCCACAAAATATCACACTGGTCCACTATATTGATGATGTTATGCTGATTGGACCCAGTGAACAGGAGGTAGCAGCTAGTCCAAACTTGTTGGTAAAACATATGCACATGAGAGGATGGGAAATAAATTCAATTAAAATTCAAAGGCCATCTACCTCGGTGAAGTTTCTAGGAGTTCAGTGGTGTGGAGCATGCAGAGACATTCCTTCTAAGGTAAAGAATAAGTTGTTGCACCTGGCCCCTCCCTCCACCAAGAAAGAAGCACAACGTTTGGTGGGCCTTTTTGGATTCTGGAGGCAGCACATTCCTCATCTGGGTGTGTTACTATGACCCATATATCAGGTGACTTGGAAGGCAGCAAACTTCGAGTGGGGCTTGGAACAGGAAAAGGCTCTTCAACAGGTCCAGGCTGCAGTGCGAGCTGCTCTGCCCCTAGGGCCATATGATCCAGCAGGCCCAATGGTGCTTGAGGTATCAGTGGCAGATAAAGATGCTATCTGTAGTTTGTGGCAGCCTCCCATAAGGGAATCACAGCAGAGGCCCTTGGGATTTTGGAGCAAGCCAGTGAACAGTACTCCATGGCCTGTGCTTCAGCTCCTGCCTCCAGGTTCCAGCCCTGAGTTCTTGCCTTGGGCTCCCTGAAAACTCTGACCCAGGAGATATAAGCTGAATAAACCCTTTCCTCCCCAAGTTGGTGTTGGTCGGAGTGTTTTGTCACAGCAATGGAAGACAAACTAGGAAACTCACAACAGATTAAATTTACTACATTAGAAGTTGGATAGGCATCTTTTGACTGAATATGTCCCATTTATTTATTTTTCCTAAGAATCTTTTCCTAAATGAATGTTTTAAGATCCTTGTGTTAGCCAAAACCACGATTTCAATAAACTCCAATAAAAATCGATTTATGCTTTAAGTTACCTTGAAGTTGTTTATAATTTTTTCAATATTTAATTTGTAGTTTCAAATTTACTCTCTCTAAGGGTAAATCATAAATCAAAGAGCTGGAGGAGACTTTTTAGACTGATTTCCTTAGACATGCATAAGTCTGACTTAGTCTAAGTTGAACTTCTCATTTTGATCCTCATGAGTCAGAAGGACCACAGTATTTTTTTTTTTTTTTTTGCCTTTCTGAGACAGGGTCTCCCTGTAGCTCCAGCTGACCTGGAACTCATTCTGTAGACCAGACTGGCCTTAAACTCACAGAGACCCACCTGCTTCTGCCTTCTGAGTGCAGGGATTAAAGGTGTGCACCGCCACACATGGAAGGGCCATAATCTTACCTGAGTGGTTTAACCAAATTTGATTCTTTTGCTGTAGTCTAATACCCCTTCAGTTTTTTACATGCATTCATTGGCTGCTATTGATTGATTGATTGATTGACTGATTGACTGATTGATTGATTGAGACAGGGTCACCCAGTAGCTCCAGCTGGCCTGGCCTGGAACTCACTATGTAGACCAAGCTGGCCTTGATCTCATAGAGATCACTTGCCTCTGCCTCCCGAGGGCTGAAATGAAAGGCGTGCCCCATTGCACTTGGCTCTTGATTACTATTCTTCATTAACCTGAAGGCAATCAGAGAACTCTGTCATTTTTCTATGTAAGAATAAATAAACCAGTAAAGCCAAAGTCTGATTTGAGCTCTTTCTTTTAGAATTTACTTTCCTACTTCTGACATACATTTTGTTTCTGCCAAATTTAAAATGCATGAGAGGAAGGTAAGGTCAAGATGTGTTGCTTAAATAGGCATAATTTGGAGTAATACAAATGGGAGGGAACAAAAACACAAGGACTGGGTCAAAGAACTGACTGATACAGTTAAATTCTTCTCAAAACAACAAGCCTCTGCAGAAAAATCCTTGGAAACACTGAGAAAGATGCAAGACATGTATGGAAGAATGCATAAAATGGGGTGGGGGGAGGGACAGGGAGAGGAGGATGTATCCAAATTGGACTGAAAAATGATGTATGGAATATACAAAATGTCAATAAAAAAGAACAGAATTAAAAAAGAAAAAGAAATGCTTGACCAGATAGGACTTAACATAAATGACAGAATATCTGAAATCTGGTGTGGGGAGGATGTGGAGGGTGGGGAGGGCATCTAAATTTAATTTAGATGCATTATATGAAATGCACAAACACTCAATAAAATATTGAAAATGAAAAACAAGAATAAACAGATTTCTATTTATTTGGAAATACTCCATGAAACCTGCATTCTGTTCTGAGTCCCTATGTTGTTTAATGAAGAGGCAGAGCTGAATGGGCAAAGCTTCACCCTGTAAGAGATAACTGCCTTCTGCTGGGTGGCAGAGAAGGAAGCAGGTTATTCAGAGGGGGGTAAGTGTCCTTCTTATAGCCATGGGATGTCCACCCACTCCCCTCACAATGAGCCTGTCCTTATTTCCTTTCTTGTTGCTATGACAAAATACTCTGAAGAAAGAAGCTTGGGGGGAAAAGGGTTTATTTTAGCCCATAGTTCCAGGGTTCAGTCCATCACTGTACAGTCACAATGTCAGGGTTGAGACACCTGGGCCTATGGAATCTATAATCAAGAAGCAGAGGGAAAATCAATGCATGCTTGCTTACCAGCTGACTTTCTCTACTCTTATGTAGTTCAGGATCTGATGTCTAGGGAGTGGTGTCATCCACAATAGGCAAGCTTACTGCCTCTGTGAACCCAGTCAAGATAATTCCCTATTGTTAGTCCCAGGACAACATAATCTAGACAATGCCTCTTGAGACACTCTTTCCAAGTGATTCTAGATTGTGTCAAACTGAGAATTTAAACCAACCATCAGAGGGCCTTTTCAAATAGCAGGCACCTAAGTGGAGAAGGGCTAGAGGCAGGATAAGCGGTCACTGTCATATTGTATATGCCCCTTATCTAGAAATGTCCTTGGGATTTTTTCAAACACCTGCTTTAGCCAGAAATATAAACAATATGGTATCTTTTAGTCTAGTTTGGTGATATCAGCTGACCTTGATCTCATTTCCTAAAGGTATAACACCACTTCCCACTCTATTACCTCACAAGGGTCTTTAAAAGAGCAAGGTCTGTTCTTACTAGGTGAAGATTTTTACTTTATATCTCTCTGCTCAGTCCATAGTGCTTAACTCTTTTGCCTAAAAGACAATCCGACTCTGTGTCTCATTCTGTCTTGAACCTCATATCTCCACTAAAACCTAGCAATGAAAAAAAGCATTTTAAAATACCATAACATGTAACAAACTTCTTGTTATAATTTTACAGTTGATTTGTAAGTCTGTTGTAGTTTATTGTCAATCTCTAAATTATTAGAAATGTGTATTCACTTGTTTCCTTATGCTAATGACACAGTCACAGACTGGGCAACTTCTGGAGGAAAGTGATTTATTTTGCCTCATAGTTCTGGTTCAAAGGCAGGGACCCTTTGTAGGACTTGGAGTTGGCCTTCCTCCTGCCAGAGTCCAAAGATGTGCAAGGAATCCCATAGAAGAATCAGGGTGTGTATGAGTTTATGTCTGGCTGTGCTCTCTCTTCTAATAAAGCCACTGGGATTCGATTATGGGGTCTTTGTGCTAATGGTAGTAACACAATCTCAATGGTCTCTCATTTAAATAGCACAATCAGATTAATGTTTCTGCCCTCTTAATACTTCACAATGGTGATTACGTTTCTTTTTTATAAATATTTTTATTGAAGTTTTGTGCATTTTATATATTTCTCAATCCAATTTAGACTCATTCCCCCTTCCAAGCCCTTCACCCAACTGGAGCTTACGCATTCTTCCACACATGTCTCGCCTCTTTTTCTCAGTCTTTTAAGTTTTTCTATGCAGAGGTTTACTGTTTTGGGCAGAAGTTTACTGTTTCAGTCAGTTCTTAGACACATTCTTTTTGTTGTTTCCTCCAATTTGTATTGCTCCAAAAAAAAGAAAAAAATATATGTGTCACACATATACCAAAATTATGATGTTTGAAAATAAACTATATGTTAATCCCAAAATATGTTTAGTAATTCACAATTTTCCTTTTAATTTTATATTACTCTAAAATATGAATACATAACCTCCACTCATATACCACAATTACAAAGTCTGAAAATAAGTGGTAGGTTAATTCTATAGCCTGTTAAGGGATTCACATTTTAATAGCACAGTTACTTTCAGATAAAAAGAAATATAACATTAAAGTTGCTCAATTTGCCTTACAACTAGGTACTCATCCACAGACAAGGGACACCATTTGTCCTTTGATTTTTGGGACTGTGTTACTTCACTTAGCATAATGGCTTCAAGTTCCATTCATTTACCTCCAAAATTCATGATGTAGTCTTGCTTTTTTTCAATAAAATATTATATTAAATTTAAAAAACAGGGGCTGGAGAGATGGCCTAGCGGTTAAGAGCACTGACCGCTCTTACAGAGGACCCGGGTTTGATCCCCAGCCCCCACATGGCGGCTGAGAACCGTCTGAAGCTCCAATTCCAGGAGAACTCCAGTTCCAGGGGAATCCGAGACCCTCTTCTGAACTCCACGGCGTTGCACGACACGGGTGCACAGACTTGCATGCAGACAGTACATTCATACACATACAGAAATAAATAAATAAAAAATAAATAAATAAATAAAAATAAAAAAAATAAAAAAAATTTAAAAAACAAAAACAAAAACAAACAAAAAATGGTTTCTGAAGAAAATGCCCTAAGAAATTACACAAACCATTGGTTACATCANACTTTTTGCAGTCTAAAGGTCTGTAATTACGCCGACTTTTCCAAGACAGGATTTCAGAACCTATTAATAGTAAAGACAAAATTTTGTCAGCATTCAAAAGAACTAGTTCTTTAAGGAAAGGTGAACAGTGAAGAATTAAAAAAATAAAACCTGAATCTTCATTTTTCAAAATGTCTCGCATCAAAGAAGCACAACCATCCAGACCCTGTACAGTTTCAGCCTGTGAGAAGAAAGTCACTCAATGATCAAATACATTATGCAGTTTTAAATGCATTTCTTTATAAGCTATTTATTTGTTAGGGTTTTATTGCTTTTGTTTTTGTGTGTTTGTGTCTTTTTTTTGGATACAGGGTCTCACTATAGCCCCAGCTGGCCTGAAACTCACTCTATAGACCAGGCTGACCTTGAACTCACAGAGGTCCATCTGCCTCTGCCTCCTGAGTGCTAGGATTAAAGGTGTGCACCACCACGCCAGGCTTAATGAGAGTTCTTATCCACCATTTGGGTGCTGAGAATCCAACACAAGTCTTCTGCAAGACCAGTCGGCACTCTTAAACACTGAGCCATCTCTCCAGCCCATTTTTTAACAGTATATTATCCTCTATGAATGCAAAAAAAAAACCTAGTACTTTTATAATTAGATTCAAAGTTATCTTGAAATTAGTGACAATTATAATTACATACACTTCATACTTATGAAAGCAGAGATGAAACCACTGCTAATCCCACTATTTTGAAATTCTCATGTACAATAGTCATCATCTGTGCAGCTCCTGAGATTTAGTCTAACAGTAGCAATGAAAAAGCAGTCATTACTGACATCAAATATTGGCTCCAAAGAAATCTTCCAGTCTCCTTCCAAAAATTGGCTGAATCCAAATTTCATGATAAGCAAGATGGAGCAATACCTTCTGAGATCTTTCTATGCATTATGAAGATCACATGAGAGTTTCGGTTAAGTAGACTGTAGAAATAACAACATTAATTAATTTTCAGTCATCATCTGAGACTGATATTTGATCCTCTTCCTTATTTCACTGGGTAATGCAATATTCTTTAGTGAAGCATGATTCTGCTACAATGGTGTCTAAGATCCACACTCTTGACAAATCAATAACAAGTCACTCATCAAGTCTGCTAGGAACAAAGAGTTTTATATGGCTGCTTAACACTACCATGATGTTGATAATCAAAGATGAATATAAGCATGAGTTGTCTTCTTCACATTTCTTGCTGTTTAAATGTTCATTTTCAAATGCCCTTATAAAAATACAAAGGCAGACAGAAGAAGCAGTCTTTCTCCTTTCTATTTTTAGAAATGTTAAAATGTTGACATATTCTTCCATTTCTCTATTTGTATAAATCAATCTAGATGTTCCCATACAGCAATTATTAGATATGTATACATTTTACTTTTTCACCAATTTGTACAAATTGTCAAACTTTAAAGGTTCTATACCTACATGCTTGCTCACTGCTACACTAGAATAATACTGAAATGGTTACATTATATTTATCTTAATTGATTATATACCTTATGAATAATCTTTCATTAATAGACATCTGGATGTAGTCTTTCTTTACCCCTGCATGGAACTCCAATTGTGTAGCTGTACCACATTTTCTTTATCCATTCATTGGTTGAAAGACACTAGGGTTACTTCCAGATCTTTGCTATTGTGAAGTTAGCTGCAATAAACATAGATGTGTGTGTATCTCTGCGATAGGATGAGTCTTGCGGGTATATACCAAGGAGTGGTATGACTGGGTCAGGTGGTAGACTCATTTTGAGTCTTTTAAGAGTTCTCCACACTGCTTTCCATAATGCTTGTACGAGTTGCATTCCCACCAGCAGTGGATGAGTGTTCCCCCTTTCCCCACACCTCTATAGCATTTAGTGTCTTTTGTTTTCCTAATCTTAGCCAGTCTTCCAGGGAGTAAAATGAAATCTTAACCTGGTTTTAATTTGCATCTCCTTAATTATTAGTGACGTCGGACACTTTCTAAGATGTTTCTCAGCCATCTTCACTTCTTCACTTGAGAAGTCTTGGTTCAGCTCTTTACTCCTTCTTTTGATTGACTCATTTGTTTTTTCACTCCTTTGTTTTTTGAGTAATTTATATATTCTGGATGTTAAGCCTCTGTCAGATGTGTACCATCAACACACACATATCACACACACATACACACACATATACACACACATATACACACACACATACACATAAAATAACAAAATAATTAAAATTTTTAAAAAAATTTAAAGATTTTTAAAGTTAAAATTTACCAATTTTTGGAATTGTAACTGGATTTTGAGATTATAGTTGCATTCTTCATTGTCATAATTAGTGTATTTCAAAAGTTCTGAAAAAAAGTTAGGCTTGATCTCATAATTTATTTCACCTCAACATCCTTTCTTATTTCTTTCAAAAACAAACAAACAAACAAACAAACAAACAAAAAGCCAGGTGTGGTGGTGCATGCCTTTATATTTTTTAAATTTATAATTATATATATATATATATATTGTAAAAGATTATGTTACAAATTGAATCAAGACATGTGCCCTCCTCCCAATCCCCCCACCCCACCAGATTCACCATTTCAGTCAGTTATTTGATGCAGTCTTTTTGTTGAGGGTGGTGTTGTTGTTCTTTCCAATATGCATCACTCCCAACAAGAAATATTTAAAACTAGGTTATTGGCGCTAGCATCCACAGATGAGGGACACCATTCGTCATTTGTTTTTCTGTGCCTGTGTTACTTCCCTTAACATCATGTCTTCTAGTTCCATCCATTTACCTGCAAGGTTCATGATGTTGTCTTTTTTTTACTTCTGCATAGATCTCCATTGTCGGGGCAGAGCTAGCTGTGCTCCACACAGCACAAGACCAGCATGTGCCCCGCTGGACTTCAACTGTGTCCTGCAGAATGCCAACCTGCAAAGGACCAGGTGAGGGCTGCCTTCCTGGGGCCTTTGGGCACCCCTGTACCCATAGAGGCCTGGTATCGCCTGGGACCTTCCAACCTTCCTGCCCCAGCATGTGACCTGAGCAGAGCTAGCTGCACTCCACACAGCACAAGACCAGCGTGCACCCTGCTGGGCGAGCAGACTTCACCCACGTCCTGCAGAACACCAACCTGAAAAAAGACCAGCCTGGGGAAGTGGTGGTGCAGAGGATCTATCTGTGCAGCCAACATTGAGGCACCCAAACCCAAAGAAACAAATAAACAAATCCACATGCCAAAGATAACACACACACACACACACACACACACACACACACACACACACACACACAAAACCAAAGAAACATGGGAAAGCCTCATAATAAATCCACACCAAACTCTTCCAACCCTACAGAAGACTCTGACAATGAGATCTCCCTCGAAGGAAGCCAAAACACAGACTTTAGAAAAACAGTGGTGGACATATTCAAACAAATTAGAGAACTAATGGAAGAGAATGAAAACCTCAAGAAGTAGCAAGAGGGTGATAATGACAATCGTTGGAAAGAACTAAGGGGAGAGACTGAAAAACTCAAGAAGGGCCTAGAGTGAGATAATGACAAATGTTGGAAAGAACTAAAGGGAGAACATGACAAACTCCAGAACGAAGTAGAAACACTGAAAAGATCTGAGGCTGAAAGGGAAAAAGAAAATGACCAATGAACCAAGGAACTACAAGATGAGAATGACAGGCTCCAGAAGGAAGTGGAAACACTAAAGAAATCACAGGATGAGATGAAAAAGGAAATAGAACATTTATCCAATCAACAGGAAAGGATGGGAATAAGCCTCAGAAGCAGAATGGAAGAAGCAGAAAAAAGAATATCAGACATGCAGGATAACATGGTCCAACTGGTATGCTCAAGTAAAGATTGTGAAAAATTAAAAAAAAAAACACAAGAGTGGAACAATCAAGAAATGTGGGATACTATGAAAAAACCAAACCTCTGCATCATAGAGATAGAGGAAGGAGAAGAATCCTAAGACAACACTATTGACCAGATCTTCAACAGGATAATAGAAGAAAATTTCCCCAAACTGAAAAAAGATAAACCCATACAAATACAAGAAGCACATAGATCACCAAACAGACAAGACCAGAAAAGAAATTCCCCACACCATATAATTGTTAAAACACTAGATGCTCAAAACAAAGACAAAATACTGAAAGCCACAAAAGAAAAACAAGTTACATATAAAGGGAAACCCATCAGAATCAGAGCTGACTTCTCAGCACAAACTATGAAAACTAGAAGAACATGGACCAAAGGATTCCCTCTACTAAACAACTTTAGATGCTGACCCAGACTACTATACCCAGTAAAAATGCCAATCATAGTTGAAGGAGAAAGAAGAATCTTTCACAACATGAACAAGATGAAAGAATACATGTTTGAGAAACAAACACTTCAGAAAATCCTCAAAGCAATCCAAAGAACAGAGGAAAGAAGCAACTATCAGTAAGCAATTAAAGAGAGAAAGCAACAAAATCATAACAGAGTAAATATGAACCTAGAACAAGAATGCAAACAAAAAATAAGGTAAAAAGAAGCAACACACATCTCTCAATAACAACCTTAAATACTAGTGGTCTAAACTCCACAATCAAAAGGCATAGACTGGGAGAATGGATTAGGAAAGTGAACCTTTCTATATGCTATCTACAAGAAATCCATCTCACCCTCAAGGACAGACACCACCTTAGAGTGAAAGGACGGAAAAAGTATTCCAAGCAAATGGTACCAAGAAACAAGCTGGAGTGGCTATTCTAATACCAGACAAAATATATCTCAAAGTAAAATTAATCAGAAGAGACAAAGAAGGCCATTACATCCTTGTCAAAGGAACAATGAACCATGAAGACTTCACAATCCTAAATGTCTATGCACCAAACTATGGTGCACCTAGCTTTATAAATACAACTCTTCAGGACCTTAAGACACAGATTAATCCTAACACACTGATAGTGAGAGACTTTGACACCCCACTAAGCCCCTTGGATAGATCAACAGGACAAAAAATAAACAGAGAGACATCAGAATTGAACAATACAATACACCAAATATACCTCACAGACATCTACAGAGTATTCCACCCAAATACCAGAGAATATACTTTCTACTCAGCACCTCACAGAACATTTTCCAAAATCAACCACATACAGGGGCACAAAAGGAACCTCAATAAATACAAAAGGATAGAAATTATTCCATGCATTCTATCAGACCATAGTGCAATAAAGCTCAATATGAACACCAGAATAAGTACAACTAGCTACAAGAACACATGGAGACTAAACAACACAATCCTGAATAATGAATGAGTCAGGGAAGAAATAAAGAGTGACATAAAAGTATTCATGGAACTGAATGAAAAAGACAATAGAGCACAACAAAACCTGTGGGATACTTTAAAAGTGGTCTTGAGAGGGAAATAAAAAAAACAGAAAGGGAACAAATAAACGACCTGACACTGCAGCTACAATCACTTGAGAGACAACAACAAATGAACCCTAAACCGAACAGACAGGAAGAAATTACAAAAATCAGAGTGGAAATCAATGAAATAGAAACAAAGAAAACAATACATAAAATCAATGAATCCAAAAGCTGGTTCTTTGAAAAAATAAAATCGACAGACCTCCATCCCAGTTAACCAAAAATGAGAGAGCAACTCCAAACCAATAGTATTAGTGATGAAAGGGGAAACATCACAACAGACAAAGAAAAGATCCAGACAATCACATGGGAGTACTTCAAAATCTATACTCTACTAAATTTGAAAACCTAAGAGAAATGGATGAATATCTGAAATCCTGGGAACCAACAAAGCTTAACCAAGAGGAGAATGACAGTTTATACAGACCCATAATATTTGAGGAAATTGAAGATATAATTAAAAACCTCCCAATTAAAAAAAGCCCTGGTACAGATGATTTCACAGCAGAATTCTATAAAACATTTAAAGAGGTCTTACAACCATTGCTACTCAAACTGTTTAGAAGGATACAAACAGAGGCAATTCTCCTAAACTCCTTCTATGCATCCAGCATCACTCTAATACCAAACCCAGGCAAAGATGCAAGCAAAAAAGAAAGCTATAGACGCATCTCAGTAATGAATATAGATGCAAAAATTCTCAACAAAATACTTGCAAATCACATACAGACCCACATCAAAAAGATCATCCATCATGATCAAATTGGATTCATATCAGAGATGCAGGGATGGTTCAACATACGTAAATCAACAAATATCATAAAACATATAAATGGATTGAAAGACAAAGACCACAGGATCATCTCAATTGATGAAGAAAAAGCCTTTGACAAGATCCAGCATCCCTTCATGTTTAAAGTCCTAAGGAGAATAGGACTGAAAGGAACATTCCTCAACATGATCAAAGCCATATGTAGGAATCCCACTGCCAAAATCATCCTAAAGGAGAAAAATTGGAACCATTTTCCTTAAAGGCAGGAACCTGGCAAGGCTGCCCCCTATCGCCACTCCTCCTCCGCGCTCAAAAAACTTGCTAGGGCAATGAGACAGGAGAAGGAAATTAAAGGAGTATTAATCAGAAAAGAAGAAGTTAAGCTGTCCCTTTTTGCAGATGATATGATAGTTTACCTAAGGGATGCTAAAAACTCCACCAGAAAACTTCTAGAAATGATTAAGAATTTTAGTAAAGTTTCGGGCTATAAAATCAACCTAGAAAAATCAGTAGCCTTCCTTTTTTATTACTTTTATTTATTCTTATATGTGTATGAATGTCTGCGTGTAGGTTTGTGCACCCGTGTCATGCAATGCTGCAGAGGTCAGAAGAGGGCATCGGATTCCCCTGGAACTGGAGTTAAAGACGGTTCTCAGCTGCCATGTGGGTGCTAGGGATTGAACCTGGGTCCTCTGCAAGAGCAGTCGGCCCTTGTAACCACTAGGCCATCTCTCCAGCCCCTTCAGTACCCTTCCTTTACACCAACAATAAACAAGTGGAAAAGGAATGCAAGAAGACCTTCCCACTCACAATAGCCTCAACAATAATAAGATACCTGGGAACAAACCTAACCAAAGATACCAAATACCTCTACAACAAAAATTTTAAACCCCTGAAGAAGGAGATTGAAAATGACATCAAAAGATAGAATGACCTCTCATGCTCATGGATTGGGAAAATTAATATAGTAAAAATGTCCATTTTACCCAAACTGATATACAGATTCCATGCAATCCCAATCAAAATCCCTATGAGCTTCTTCACAGACTTGGAAAAATATCCTTAAATTCATATGGAAAAACAAAAGACCCTAAATAGCTAAAGCAACCCTGAGTGAAAAATGCAATACAGGGGGGAGTGCCCTACCAAACTTCAAAGTATATTACAGGGCCATTGTAATAAAGACAACCTTGTACTAGCACAAAAACAGACCTTTTGACCAATGGAACAAAATTGAAGATCCAAATTTGAGCTCATACAATTTCAGCCACCTCCTATTTGACAAAGGGGCAAAAAACGCTCAATGGAGGAAGGATAGCATCTTCAGCAAATGGTGCTGGCAAAATTGGATAACCATCTATAGAAGAACAAAATTAAACCCCTACCTCTCACCCTTTACAAAAATAAACTCCAAGTGGATCAAAGATCTCAACGTGAAGCCTGAAACACTGAAGGTGATAAAAGAAAAAGTTGGCAACTTATGGCTGTGCAGGATGAACTGGGGAATGCCAGCAGAGAGGTTGACCCATCTGAACATTAAGGAATGAGGAACCTCAGACTGCCTGAGTCAAGGACACTGAGCATCTCTCTGAATAATAATGGGGTTGACTGTTTATAATGGACCCTAATGAAGTTTACCTTCCAGATGCTGAGAAAACTTCCTACCTCTCCCCTTTTTTTAGGAAAAAAAAACATGATGGTAATGAAACCACTCCCTAACTGTAAACTAGAGCCAATTGTTACAGTGGTAATTTCCTATAAAACAGGCATAACGTATTAACTGATTGATAGGCATAGGAACTGTGAAAGGATATTTCCCTAACTAGAGCCAAATTCAATAGTAAAGTGTTTATAAGTTGTGTAATTAAGCAAAATATATTACTACAGGAAAGCTCTGACATCAGCAATGAATTATTCTGCCTAGGAGATTTGGCTAGGGGAGTCAAAAAGCCCTCCCCCCAAATTATAAAGGCTTTTGGCCTATAAGTGGGATATATGCAAGGAGAAAGCAGTAAGTCCCTTTGTTGTCGAAGACCTGGTGTGAGCATGAAAAATGTTATGAGACGCACTTGCTGTGACAACTGGCCTCCGAAACGTTAGAGAGTGTACCAAAGGCAATAACGCATACACAGCAAATTGGTCCCCTTGAGCAAGCAAGTCTCCTCTGTCAATATCAGCTACACCTCAACAGCCTGGAGATATTGTACAACAGTGGCAGCCAAATGTATATATATATATCCCAAACTCTACTTGGCTGATTTCAGCTCTCTCCTTGGAGAATAACTCACATGGATGCCACAACTTGTGTTCCTCTGGTGGTTGCTGGGCGATGTGGTGACCACAGGAGAACTGGTCCACCCTTTATAGAGAAACCACAGTTTGCGGGATTAGCATGGCCATCCAAGCATCTGTGTCTATGCTCACAGCTTAGCTTGACATAATAAGTGGTACTGCTTAAATTGCCTGTACATCCAATAGCTTTTGCTTTGCTAAGATGACTAAAAAGGGTATCACTGGGAAAGCTGTCAATCCATGAAGGGAAACAACCTGAACAGACTGGAGTCCAAAATGACAACGTCCAAATAAATTTAAGACTGTTTTCTTCTCCCCCACTTGTGCGCCCCTTTCCAAAGCCTATGGAACAACTGCAGAAGAGGAGGCGTGGTAGATTGTAAGGGCTGTGGAGAGATAGGGTGTGAATCATGAGACTACAGAATATAGTCTGCGCTCTATTTGATCAACATGTCTGTGCAGTACAAGCTTCTCCAACTGGTCTATGGGAACCTTGGGTTGTTCAAAAATTGGACATAGATACTTGCAAAATACACCAATACCCTATTGTATGACATATGAGTGACATCAAATGCTATCTGCAAAACACCTGTGCCATTGTATTGTAGAATCCCTAAAAATAAAAAAAATAAATAAAAAAAACGAAAAAGTTGGCAACAACCACAAGACATTAAGGGTAGGAAAAGGACATTTCTAAATAGACAGCAGTGCCACAGGATAAGGTCACAAGTAGACAACTGGGACCTCTCATCATAAACTACTTCTGAACAAAAGAACACAGTAACTAAGCTCTGTACAGCCAAAAGAAACAATCAAGATTTTAATACTCAAAAGCTTCTGTACAGTAATAATTGAAAACTCAAAAGCGGGAATCAAAGAAACCATCAAGGGAAGTGAAGAGAAATCCACAGAGTGGGAGGAAACTTCACACAGAAACACCTGACAACAGCCATTGATTTCCAGAATAAAGTCAAAACTTACGTCATATAAAACAAAAGAAGAAAGAAAACAAATGACCCAACATCAATAATGGATCAAGAGCTGAACAGAGACTTCATTCACAATTGAGGAATTAGAAGTCGTGAGAAACACTTAAAAGTTGTTCAACATACACTATATCATTAAGGTAAATGCAAATCAAAACAAACCACTTTAAGAGATCATCTCTTCATCTTAGTCCATCCAATAAACTGCCTAGAGATCAAAAAAACAAATATACCAAACCAGTGCTGGAGAGGGTTGTGGGGAAAGGGTAACACTCATCCACTGATGGTGGGGATGTAAAGCTAGCTTGCCTGGGTTTGCATTAGGGAGTCGTTGTCGTTGCGGTCGTCGTGTAGAAAGCAGTGTAGGAGAACCACCATTAACCCGCTTTAGGGTAGAGACTTTCGGTGGCTTGATATGGAGAATGAACTCTTCTTCTTACTTAACTTTACGATCGAACATTACTGGCTTTGAACTTTACTTGGCAATTGAACTGTCTGGGAAACTTTTGGCTTTGGGTCTGTAGTAACTGTGCCGTTCTCTATAGATCGCTGCCGGCAGAGCTCAAATGAGCGTTAACTAATCGCGGTCTACGAGGCCGGGGCCGGTTGGATTGGTGTCTACTCTAGGGGCTACTCAATCAGCCTGCGATATTGCGTGTCATTTCTTCTCCCTTCCACGTCACGATCTAATCTTATTTTTTTCCACTCACCCCCTTTCGCTACTCCCCTCCTCCCCTTAACCAAGTGGCCTCAGTGAGTAAGTTAACGTTTTGCTCAGAGCACATCTAATCTTTGTCATTGTTTCTGAGTACCTGGGTAATATCTTAGCAAGGCAAGGGCACCAAGACATGTTCAGCATTGTGTGCTGGGCCCCTGTGGGTGAGCACATGGACTTGAACACATGTGGATAAAGCAGCGGTGTAGGATGGGGCCCTGGGTCTCCCACCAGGTCCTACCCAGGTTGGGTTCTGGGTCCTGGGCTTGTTTGTGTTGTGCATCTGGAATCTTTTTTTCCATTTTCTTCTTTTTAATTTAAATATTTTTTTGAGATTTTCCATGCAGAGCACGGTATGCGCATCACTTTCTACCCCTTCGCATCCCGTTCCGTCGCCTCCCGTGTTCTCTACCAAGTCCCACCTCAAATTCCCGTGACCTGAACTGCATCATCTCAGACCCTTCCCCTCTCTCTGTCCCTTCGAGTCCCTTTGGAAATACAACAGTGAAATTTTTCTCCCATCTCTATGGAGAGTTTTCCTGGCTTCGGAAGGCTTGGTTGCCATGGCTGCCAGCCTTCTCTGCCCAGAGCCGGAATGAGGGGCTTGTTGAGGGAGGAGGGAAGGGATGAAAAGTCATTAAAGTCTGCCAATTAGCATGCAGCAGAGAGCCCCTTCTAAGCCTCCTAGCAGGAGGAGGAGCAGCTGGGCTCCTGAAGCCCCGGCCAGTGAGGCCGGCTGGAGCCAGAGCTCAGGCTGTCCAAGCAGTGCACCTGCCTGAATGCACCTCTCTGCAGGAAGCCACCACAGGCCCACCCAGCCAGGCACAAGTCCCTGCTGCCAAGCTCCCACAAGTGCCCAATCCCTCCTTTGACCCCCTCCTCTCTTTTGCTACTCACCATCTTTTGAAAACAGAACCTCATGGAATAATCTCAACTGGGGAGGAGCTGGAATGTGGGGTACCAGTGAAATCCATCTCTCAAGTTCTCATGTATTTAGTTATTTTTTCTGGTTGTCTGCCATCCATCAATTGCAGAATAGGACAAAATACAGCCTGTCCTAGGATAATGTTGGCTGTCTGATATCTGGAGGTAGCAAGTAGGGGTGGTGCTGGAAGAAGAAAGTGACCCAATTTACATAGGCCTTATTGACGATTTACACAGCCCAAATAAATTCTGCTTCTTGAGATTCAAGGAATGCAAGAAATAGGGTCATCTTAGAGGCAACGGAAATGTCAGCAAATAGAATTCTGAGACCCTGAGAGTCATTGCCCTCCATCTGTGAAATGGGTGCTTGTAAAGGAATGTCCTCCCAAAGCCCTCACTAAGCAAAATGAGAACTTCGTAAAGATTTTGTCGGCATGTCGTCACTGAGAATAAAGCCATTGTCACTTGTAAATATATTGTGGGCTCCCCACACAAAAGTGCTTTTTCTCTTAACAGTATCCAGGATCTGAGAGTATTGAAATGACAAGCTTCCTCATCCTACAAATACTTCCTGAAGGGAGAGTCTCCATGTGTCTGTCGCTGCATGACTGCGCTTCTCCTGCTACTAGGGGACATTGGGTGTTCCAGATGGCTAGGCTACTAGAGTCCCTGGTCCTCAGCCTTGTGCAGCCTCTGAGACTGGGTTCCACTTCAGAGACAGATGTTTACTCTCTTTCTCTTGTGGATGTGAAGGCTTCTTTCCCAAAAAGCCAAAAACATGGGCCACACACTGTCCCCAGGTCCCACTCGCTTTATCTGGCAAGTGTCATGTCCATGTGCATGTAATGGTAGCAGTGCGTGACACAGATCACTGTTCAATAAACATCTAACTCTCATTTCAGCTTCTTTTTGTTTCCCTTCCCTGTCAGTCCACACTGCTTGACCTTCTTCTGGGCCCCTGCTTTCCTCAGCATGGCTTCTTACTATAATAATCTGGAGCAAGGCCTGTGGTGGGTTCTGTGGTCATGTGCCAGTGTTTTCCTTTTTCTTTGCTTTGTGGCCGTTAGCATGTTGTCACTGTGTAGGATGCTTCCACCTGGGGACACAGGGGTGTGGAGGGTGGACAGGGAACCTCTCTGGGTTCTGCTGTAATTACATATGCATCTGTAGTTTTTTCAAAATACAGTGTTAGAGAAAACCTATAGCCATGCCCACTCAGCCTTCAGTGAGCCCTCTCTGGAGGTCAGGCCACAGGCGTTTTCAGTCCTCATCCCATTTGACGTGTTCTTCTCTTGGCTCTTGGCTTGCATGACAGCAAGCCCTGCTTGCCCTGCTCTACTTTAGTCAGCTTCTCAGTCTCTTTCATGGGCAAAGACTAAGAGAGCCAGCGGCAGAGAAGGCCCAGGGAGCCTGCAGAGACTCCTAGTCCCGCAGCCCCTCCCAAGATCATCTTGATGCTACAGAGATGACTCAGGAATGCCCACCTGTGGTCCAGGCCACTCTCGTATGCCCAGGTTTCAACTAGGACAGTGTAGAGACCCCTCCATGTCAAGACAGCCTGTCTCCCAACAGCTGCTCTCCCACCTTCCTTCAACAATGTGCCTCAGGCTTGTTAAGCATTTTCCAACTCAGTAAATGACCAGCATCTGCCCTTTGCCACTCTAAGCCCTTTCTGGGTAGCCCCAGCTGCCACAGCCCACCCAGTGCAATGTGTCCTCTGCACAGCAAATACAATGTTATTTGTAAAATTTAAATTTGGCCCTGCTGTTTTTAGCTTAAAATCTTTTATGAGTTCCCATAGCACTCACAGAAAAAGATTGAAATCTTTGCACTGGCCTAAAAATCCCTGTATGTGCTGCTGGCTCCTGCGCCCAGCTTTATCTTCCATTCCTGTTCTGTTTGCTGATATATACCAACCATGCTGTACCCTTAAGTATCTCAAACACGTGTTGTTGCTTCCTCTTCTCACAGGGATTTGTACATGCTGCAGAGGGTAAGCAAGAATGAACTAAGTAAAAAGAGAAGGACTGCCCTTCTCTTTTTACTTAGTTCATTCTTGCTTACCCTCTTGTCATTGTTTTTTGAATGTCACCCCCCCAATCCTTTTGCCAATATTCCAGACCAGAGCAAATCATTCCATCGTATCTAAAACTCTGATTGTAAAAATGAAAATATTTTTCCCAAAGTTGGCAATTACTACCTTCTGAGTCGCTTCCCTCAGCCAGTAAATGACTAGACTTCCAGACCAAAGCAACGAGGTTGCCTTCTTTGATATTTGAATGTCTCTCCATTTATTTTAAGTTTTAAACTTTTAGTTTATTGTTAATGTGTATAGGATTTCTGTCTATGTGAGTGGGTGTGTGGGTTGTGTGTGTGTGGTGTGTGTGTTGTGGTGTGGTGTGTGGTCAGAGGTCAAAGGACAACTTTGAATGATAGGATTCCCTGTCCTTCTGCAGTGGGATCAAGGATGGATCTCAGGCCACTGAGCCATCTGCCAAACCCCCTCTCCTATTCTATACTCAGGATTTTATGATTGTTTTGAAAATTTTTAAATTACTTATTNTGTCTGATTTAGGAAGCATTTTCCTAGGCCTATGTCTTGGAGTCTGCTGCCAACTTTGTCTTCTATCGCCTTCAGAGTTTGGGGTTTCACATTGAGGTCTTTAATCCATCTGGAGTTGACTTTTGTACAGGGCTAGAGGTAGAGGTTTAATTTCATTCTTCTACAGGTGGTGATCCAGTTTTTGCCAACGCCACTTGCTGAAGATGCTGTCTTTCCTCCATTGTGTCTTCTTGGCCCCATTGTCGAATATGAGGTGGCTGAAATTGTATGTGCTCCAGTTTGGATCTTCTGTTTTGTTCCATTGGTCAACAAGTCTGTTTTTGTGCCAGTTCCAAGCTGTTTTTATGACTATAGCCCTGTAGTATAGTTTGAAGCGTAGTATAGAGATCCCCCCTGTATTGTTCTTTACACTCAGGGTGGCTTTGGGCTCTTTTGTTTTTCCAGATGAAATGAAGGACTTTTTTCCATGCCTGTGAAGAAACTCTTGGGGGTTTTAATTGGGATTTCATTAAACCTGTACACAAGATTGGTTAGAATGGACATTTTTACTATATTAATTTTCCTAGTCCATGAGCATGGGAAGTTTTTCCATCTTCTGATGTCTTCTTCAATTTCATTCTTCAGGGGTTTAAAACTTTTGTTGTAGAGGTCTTTATATCTTTGGTTAGGTTTGTTCCCAGGTATCTTACTATTTTTGAGGCTATTGTGAGTGGGAAGGTCTTCTTGTATTCCTTTTCCACTTGTTTATTGTTGGTGTAAAGAAAGGCTACTGATTTTTCTAGGTTAATGTTGTATCCTGCCACTTTACTGAAGCTCTTAATCATTTCTAGGTGTTTTCTGGTGGAGTTTTTAGCATCCCTTAAGTAAACAATCATATCATCAGCAAAAAGGGTTAGCTTGACTTCCACTTTTCCAATTAGAACTCCTTTAATTTCCTTTTCTTGCCTTATTGCCCTAGCAAGTGTTTCAAGCACTATATTGAAGAGGAGTGGTGACAGTGGGCAGCCTTGCCAAGTTCCTACCTTTAAAGGGAATGCTTCTGTCATTTCCTCATTTAGGATGATATCGGCTGTGGATTTCCTGTATATGGCTTTGATTACATTGAGGAATGATCCCTTGAATCCAATTCCCTCTAGGACTTTAAGCATGAAGAGATGGTGGATTTTGTCAAAGGTTTTCCACATCAATTGAGATGATCATGTGGTTTCTGTCTTTCAGTGCATTTATATTTTTATGATATTTATTGATTTTTGTATGTTGAACCATCCCTGCATTTCTGGTATGAATCCATCTTGGTCATGATGGATGATCTTCTTGATGTGGGTCTGTATGCGATTTGCCAGTACTTTGTTGAGAAGTTTTGCATCTGTGCTCATTAATGAGATGGGTCTATAGTTCTCTTTTTTGGTTGTATCTTTGCCTGGTTTTGGTATTAGAGTGATGCTGGCTTTGTAAAAGGAATTTGAGAGAATTCCCTTTGTTTGTATCCTTCTGAAGAATTTTAGTAATAATGGTTGTAAATCTTTTTGAAATGTTTTATAGAGTTCTGCTGTGAAACCATCTATGCCTGGGCTTTTTTTTAGTTGGGAGGTTTCTTATTACAGCTTCAATTTCTTCATCTATTATGGGTCTGTTTAAGCTGTCGATCTCTTCTTGGTTGAGCTTCGGTGATTTCCAGGATTTCAGATATTCATCCATTTCTCCTAGGTTTTCAAACTTAGTATAGTATATGTTTTTGAATTATTCCCATATGATTCTCTGGATCTTTTGTCTGTTGTGATATTTCCCCTTTCATCATGGATTCTATTAATTTGGAGTTGTTCCTTCTTTCTTTTGGTTAACTGGACTAGAAGTCTGTCTATCTTGTTTATTCTCTCAAAGAACCAACTTTTGGATTCACTGATTTTTTTGTATGGTTTTCTTTGTTTCTATTTCATTCATTTCTGCTCTGATTTTTGTAATTTCTTCCTGTCTGCTGCATTTAGGGTTCATTTGTTGTTGTTTCTAAAGTGTTTTTAGCTGCAGTGTTAGATCGTTCACTTGTGCTCTTTCTGTTCTTTTGATATAGGCACCCAGGGCTATAAACTTCCCTCTTAGGACTGCTTTTAAAGTGTCCCATAGGTTTTGTTGTGTTGTATTATCATTGTCATTTAATTACAGGAATGCTTTTATTTCTTTCCTTATCTCTCCCTTGACCCATTCATTATTCAGGAGAGTGTTGCTTAGTCTCCATGTGTTCTTGTAGGTTGTAGGGCTTATCCTGGTGTTGATATTGAGCTTTATTGCACTGTGGTCTGACAGAATGCATGAAATTATTTCAATCTTTTTGTATTTGTTGAGTTTTTTTTTTTGTGTCCCAGTATGTAGTCTATTTTGGAGAATGTTTGATGGGGTGTGGAGTGTATTCTCTGGTATTTGAGTGGGATATTCGGTAGATGTCTGTGAGGTCCATTTGGTGTATCGTATCATTCACTTCAGACGTCTGTTTATTCTTTGTCTTGTTGATCTGTCCAAAGGACTTAGTGGGGTATTGAAGTTCCCTACTATTAGTGTGCTGGGGTTAATCTGTGCCTTGAAGTCCTGAAGAATTGTCTTTATAAAGTTTGGTGCATATATATTCATGATTGTGAAGTCTTCATGGTCAATTGTTCCTTCGATAAAGATGTAATGGCCCTCTTTGTCTCTTTTTATTTCTTTTACTTTGAAGTGTACTTTGTCTGATATTAAAATAGCAACACCTGCTGTATTTTTGGTACCATTTGCTTGGAATACTTTTTCCATCCCTGCACCTTAAGTTGGTGCCTATCCTTGATATTGAGGTTGGTTTCTTGTAGACAGCATACAGATGGGTTTTGTTTCCTAATCCAATCTCTCAGTCTGTTTCTTTTGATTGGGGAGTTTAGTCCATTAATATTTAAGATTATAACTGAAAGATGCATGTTGCTTCCTTTCACCTTATTATCCATTTGCATTTTTAGTCTCAGTTTCTACTTATGCAGATATGTTTTTATTAGTTGCTCTTTCTAGGTGCTTGGGGATAGTTGCTCTTCTCTTCTGTCCTTTGAATTGCTTGAAGTTTTTTTCTGAAGGGTTGGTTTTCTGCATATGTGTTCTATAGTCTTGTTTATGTCATGGAAGATTTTTTTCTCTCCTTCAACTATAATCGACATTTTGCTGGGTGTAGTAACCTGGGTTGGCATCTATAGTCCTTTAACACTGGGAATGCTTTGCTGTCGATGTCTAGTGCGTTGCTGGACCCTGGATATGATCGCAAATTAACCGGGACACAGGGGATGCAGATCAGAATAGGCAAGAGTCTGTGCAACTGCATGCCATGCTTTATTAATAACTTGCTTTTATAGACAACTAGGACAAAGATTACAGTCTCTAAGGAATGAAGTGATACACAAAGTCTTGGGATACAATCTCTAAGGAACCAAGTGCTACACAAAATCATGAGATGCAATCTCTAAGGAACTTTTTAAAACAATGTCAGATATTAATCACTTCTTCTTGGGAACAGAACATGCCTAAGAGCCGCTTCCTTATCTCAGAGAACATCTTGCAGGTAAACACTAGAGAGAACAGTGCAGGAGGTATGCCTCCTGCTATGCTTGGTTTGCCAAGCATTCTGTTTCCCATAGCTACACCCGAAATGACCTCAGATAGAGCCTGCACCTCAAGCCATGTCTGTGTTTCCACACTTTTCTCCATGTTCTTCTTGCTTTCATGGTTTGTGCTGAGAAGTCAGTTGTAATTCTGATGGGTTTTCCCTTCTATGCAACTTGTTTTTCTCTTGCAGCTTTCAGAATTTTGTCTTTATTTTGGTCATCTAGCATTTTAACTATGATATGGTTTGAGGAGTTTCTTTTCTGATCTTGTCTGTTTGGAGTTCTATGTGCTTCTTGTACTTGTATGGGTTTGTCTTTTTTTTTTAGTTTGGGGAAATTTTCATCTATTATTCTGTTGAATATCTGATCAATACCATTTTCTTGGGATTATTCTCCTTCCTCTATCCCTATGATGCAGAGGTTTGATCTTTTCATAGTGTCCTACATTTCTTGGTTGCTCCTCTTTTGTGTATTTTTAAATTTTTCATAATCTTTACTTGAGGTTTTTATTGTTCTGTGTTATCTTCCAGGTCCGATATTCTTTTTTCTGCTTCGTCCATTCTATTTCTGAGGCCTTTTCCTTTCCTCTTGATTGGATGAGCATTCTATTTCCTTTTTCATTTCATCCTGTGATTTATTTAGTATTTCCACTTCCTTTTGGAGCTTCTCAATCTCTTCTTGATGCTCCTTAATTTGCTGTTTGGCTTCCTTTTTCAGTGTTTCCACTTCCTTCTGGAGTTTGTCATTTTCTCCCTCTAGTTCTGGGGCTTGTCATTCTCTCCCTTTAGTTCTTTCCAAAGTTTGTCATTGTCTCCCTCAAGGTCATTCTTGAGTTTTTAATTCTCTCTCCTTAGTTCTCTGACTTGTTCTTTATATTCTTTAATTTCTCTGAATGGGTCTGCAATTGTTCCTCTATGATCTGTTTCTTGGGTCGCCCCCAGGGGGATCCCACTGTAGCAATCTCCTACAGAGTTGGTAGAGCTTCATGTGGAATTATCCTGCACCTTTCCCATGTTGTCCCTGGCATATGGGTTTCCTTTTTTTGCCTGTATTCCACTGCGAATCACAAATGTCTTTTCACTGCGTTGAAGGCTTGATTTGCTTGCCTCCTTCAGATGCCTTTTTTTTTCTCCTTGTTTATGGAGTGTTGACTTATCTAGTTTTCAGGCTTTCAATTTCGTTTATATATTGGAAGTCAAATTCACTCTTCCCTTTCTGTTCTGAAGGTTCTCCAAAAAATCCACTTGGACAGCAACAGAAAGGACTGCATCAAAGAACTAACTGAAACAGTGAACTTCTGCTCAAAACAGTCAACTTCCACATGGAGAATATTGAGAAAGACTGAGAAAGAGATGAAAAGCATGTTTGGCACAATACATGAGCTCTGGTGGGGCGGGAGGATAGGGTGGGGGACACCGGTCTACATTTAATTAAAAAAAATATGTATCCACTTGGACACTCTCTCAGCAATTCCAATTGGCGTGGGGGGGGGCAGTTGGTGTGGATATGCCTCTCTGCTTCAGATGGTCCTGGGAAGACAGTCAAGTCTCACAGTGGCAACAGGCCCACTTTTGATACCAGCTAGAAGGGCGACTCCACCCTGACAGCCACACCAGACAATGATTTAACAGGCCCACCTTCAATCCTAGCTAGCAGGGCAACTCTATCCCACCAGCCACGTAGGAGAAAGATTTAGCTATCCAATGAACCAACAAATTAATTATCCAACAACCCAGGAGTAGATATATCCTAAAATCTGCCTGGCTGAAGTGCCAGGCTCCTACCTGTGCTTCAGGTGGTCCTGGGAAAGCCCTGATCTAAGCACTGCATACTCTGGCACACGCCTTTAATTCTAGCACTTGGGGGGCAGAAGCAGGCAGATCTCTGTGAGATTAAGGCCATCCTGGTCTACAGAGTGAGTTCCAGGGCAGCTGGGGCTTCAGGGAGACCCTGTTTCAAAGAGACAAAAAAATTTTATTTATTATTTGAATTTTCTCTGTATGAGTGCATTGCCTGCATATGTGTAAGTGTGCCTGTGTCATGCAATGCTGGTAGTGGTAGGAAGAGGGTGTGGAATTCCCTGGAACTGGAGTTCAAGATGGTTGTTAGCCACCATGTGGGTGCTGGGACTCGAATCCAGGTCCTCCAATGAACCCAGGATTCATCCTTTATTTGGTAAATTTCTCTATGTATTTTCATTTCCTTCTCCCAGTCACATTGGCATGTCAATTAAACTCTTTGACTTGTATTCTCTACCATAGATTTTCCAGACAAACAGATGGGGGAGTACAGGCAAGGCTATAAAAATTCATATAAGAATGTTTCACAATATGAGGGTGATGTTGTGGCTATGAATTCTTAGCAGAGCCTGCCTCTCATTTTGTTGCAAGCCTGGACCCTGGCCATCCTCACGTGTAGCCAGGCAGGAGACAGCCAGTGTTTCTTGGCTTCTACTGGGCCTCAGGCTTTCTTTACTTTACTTTTGTGCTGATTATAGAGAATCCTATTAAGTTTCCCAGTTTGAACATTTGCTCTTCATTATCACCTGTCTTTCTCTGCTTGCTGTGCATCATTAAATGAATGAAGCACAGGTGTCCTGGGTCAGAAAAAATATACCTTTGGCATTTGCCTTATCCCATCATGTTTCCTGTATAGCCAGGGACAGTTCCACGATCTGCTTTGCTTTCCCTCCCTCCCTCCCTCCCTCCCTCCCTCCTTCCCTCTTTTCCTTCCTTCCTTCCTTCCTTCCTTCCTTCGTTCCTCCTTCCTTCCTTCCTTTCTTCTTTCCTCCCTCCCTTCCTCTCTTTTTTGTTTAAAGTGTATTTATTTATTTTTATGTGTATGAGTGTTTTGCATGCATGTATGTACATGCACTAAGTGTGTACAATGCCTGTGGAGGCTAGAGATGGGGTCAGGTTTCTTGGAACTGCAGTTACAAATGGTTATTAGTATCAATCCGGGTGCTAGGAACCAAACCTAGCCATCTATCTAGCCTCTTGTTTCAATTTTTTTTTAACTGAGCAATGCATTAAAACTTATATACATATTTTGCTATTTATTTAGCACCTTAGTTGATTTTGACTGTGTAGCATTTCAGGTAATCTGGTGCTGCTAGAAACAGTTTGGAAGTGATGTTCTTGTCTATTTTTTCATTTCCTGTACAGTCATTATTCCTTACTGATTTGTGTTTTCTTGGTGGGTGGCTCTGTTGCAAACTGACATCATCAACAAACCCAGGGAATGAGTCAGCTAGTCAGAGGTTGAAGGGAGAATTATCTTTCCTCTGCTTGAAACTTAACTTTTGAAAGAGATAATTTCATATCTTGACTGAAAAAATCCATTTATGTATTTTACAAGCAGAGTTGTTAACTGTGCTAGGATTCTATTTCTCTTTTTTATATTTAAAAATTTATTTATGCTTATGTTTAAATCATGGTATTATATCATTTTATGTTTTATTTCTGTGTCTGTGTATAGTTTATGTTTTTAGAACACTGTTTTTAGAACACAACATTTTTTCTGGAAAGGTTAGCAGACCTCCCCTGGTACCGTATCTGACATTCAGACATTCTGACTTGTTGCAAGGACCAAGGAACACACGCGTATAGCAAGTCTGTGCTGTGAATCCTATAATGCGTCACGATGCCTGAGCTTTGCTCCAAAAGATTTCCTGTTACTTATTCAACCCTTAGGGACTAAGTTTTGTTAAATTTGATTGACTTAACTTCTCTAGGGCAAAAATTAGCAACTTGGTTTGTTTATAGAGTGCAGATCACACTTTTGATTGGCTAGTAACAAAACAAAGCTATACTATGTTGGTGTTCCCAAGATCTCACCCAGAGGACAGAAGAGTTCTGTGATCCCTAGTCCTAAGCAAGCTAGTCCCAAGAAACCCTGCATAGTATGTGTGTGGATGGAGGCAGCTCTGGACCTAGGGTGGCCCCCGGAAGGCAGGAACATGAGGCTCAAATACAAATGTTTTCCTGCAGATCTTACTTTTGCCAACAGTTTCTTTGTCTAAGAAAGTTATGGCTTTTATCTTGATATACTCTCTACGAAATGAATTTTAGCTTTTTAAAATAGAAGATCAAGCTTCAGGGAAGAGGAGTGCACCAACCTGGCTACTATGGAGAAGAGATGGAGACCATACATGAATCCCTCCCAGCCACATGCTGACAGATTAGGTTCCTTGTCACGGATCTCTGAAATTTTCCTGATCAGCTTTTACTTTGTATAATTTGGTTTATGGCCACAGTGATATGACCAGTTAAAAATGAAAGGAAGGAGAGAGGAAAAGGAAAAAGAAAATTTTTACAATATTTTCATAAAAACATTTTATTTATTATTTTTATTTTATGTGTATGAGTGTATTGCCTGCAGCTATATGTCTGCCTGTGTCATGCAATGTTCCTGGAGGTCAGAAGAGGGCACTGGATCCCCTGAAACTGGAGTTATGGGTGGTAGTTAGCCACTATGTGGGTGCTGAGAATGGAACCCAAGTCCTCTGTAAGAGCAGCCAGTGCTCTTAACTGCTGAGCCATCTCTCCAACCCCTATTTTTAAATTTTTTAATTATCAAGTATATAGTTATTATTTAAAGAGCAATCACAAAAGACTTTGTACAAGCCTGGTAGCCATTTTCTTACATTCACTTTACTAACCTATCCAAAAAAAGGTGGGGGGGTCTTCGTCTTCGTAATCCTTTATGCATATATGGGGATTGGATGAAGAATAAGAAACCTATCCTTGCTTTCCCCCCTCTCCTCCCTTCTTGTTTGTGGTTAACAAAAACTTGAGGACTTTTCACTTAGAAGTCCTGCAATCAAGCTGTGCCTAAGGTGGTTGTGCAAGTTTACAGTTCTTGGGAGGCCAAAGCAGGCAGATCAAAAGTACAAAGCTTGGCTGGGCTGCAGCAAGAAGTGGAGGTCAGCCAGGGCATTTTACTGAGACCCTGGTTCAAAATAAAAATAAAGGAGGACTGGGGATAGAGCTCAATGCTGAATGCATGTGAAGAAGTAGATTCAGTCCAATCCCCAATATGAAAGTGATACAAACAAAAACAAAGCAAACAGCCCTTGGATTTAGGCTGCAGCTCAAATGTTGCCTCTTCATTCAGATAATTTACCTTAAATAATATACGTTGGGGTAAGTGTAAGTTATCTGTAGTTAGTGCCTTGATAGAGAGTATTAATTAGTCCACGAATTCCTTCTTTTAAATGGAATGTCTTAAGATTCAGTGGTATACTAAAGCAATGGTTTGTGACACTGGAATGCTGAGATTGGTTAGGATGGTAAGAAACAGGCCTAAATGTACAGAGCAATCCAGAGCCAATCCACTGCCAGGCAGTGTGCACCTGTGAAACAGAACTCGGGTGGCAGCTGTTGGCTCTGCAGGTCCCCTTGCTCTTCTAGAAGGCAGATACCAGATGATGCCAGGAGGAGGCTCTGAGTCTCCTTTGAGGAGGACATGCCTCACAGAGAGTTGCTGTCTGTTTCCTAGTCAAAGAGGAGGTACTCTACAGCACTAGGAAAGCCCTCCCTGCTTGTGAACAAACGCCTTTGTGTTTGCAATGATTGATCTGAAGTTTTGGACATTGCCCTAGGTTCCTTGGAAGGAAAACTGCCTTCCTTCCAGTACCCACCACACAGAACTTGACACTTGTCTGGGAGCCTGCCTGCCTACCTCGCAATGCCTTAGCTTCATATCCATGTACGTTCTCGCCTGCTTCTCCACCTATCAGAAACTGTCTGAGAGCTAATCTCTGGAAGATACAGTTTGCAGCTGGGGTATCAAGGTTCTGTTATGACAAGCCTGCTGTGGTAAACTTCCACACATTTTTTAAAGACAGTTTTGACTTATTTTCTAGTGGAAAGAAATGAAACAAAACAAGCAAAGAAACCTGAACCAAGAAATAGCACGTTTCTTTCTCTGGCTCGCAGTTATGCTTCCTTGGCTGTGCCTTTTTGGGTACTTGTCCTTTCCCTTGACTTACACACTAACTTCAGACCAAGAGATACTTCTTTATGCCCATGTTCATATACTAAATTGTGACACATTAGTTTGGTGTTTTGTAAAACAAAAAGTCCATGAGTGGCTCACTGTTCTTTGCAAATTAAATATGGCTTATGTCATAAAAGCCACTGTGTGCTTCATCCCTAAGTCACCATATTATTAATTTTTGTGCGTAGGCACTCTCTTCAACTGTCCTGTATTTTTTTCTCTCAAATCTCACAGTGCTTTGTAGAAAATATGTAAAATAAACCTTTGTTCTGAAAAAAGCCACCCATTGAGTAGGAGTGTGAATTCAAATGTTAAGGTCACCATGGAATTCTATAGCTATTCAGCTCAGTAAGATCTATGTGACATCACACTTTTGTTAACTATCTTAGGGGAAAGGGAAGAAAAGAGGCCAACACTTGCCTCTAAGAACTGAATGAACCTTTGTTTCCTTCGGTTTAAATCCTTCCCTCTCTTACCAACCAAGGCAAAGGAGCACTTCCCAGCATGCTGAGCTTATGCATATATTCTATGAAAGTGAGTTTGATTAACTCACCTCAGGCTTTTTAGTCATGGAGATACTTCTTAGAGGTTTTCCTGTCTTTCATGTGCTTTTTGTCCATAACATTTGGCCTAGCTTGACATTCTCAAGTAAAAACACATATAGTCTGTCTCAGTCTTCACAGTCTTACCTTCTTTCATCATGAACTCCAAAGTCCAAAGTCTCATGTAGACATCTATAGATGATGCTCAAGGTACTCAAGGTATATTTAGACACAAACATTACTGTATGGTTCTGAAAGTGTGAAAACAGATAATTTATGTGCTTTCAAAATACAATGGAAGGACAAGCACAAAAGAGACATAAATAACTGGGTCCCATATGAGTGTAAAACTGCACAGAATCCCATGCCACAGAATAATTGGCTTTGTTTACATGTTTGCTTTCTGGACTCACTGGGGCAACAGACATGCCTCCCTGACCACTGGGTTAGACAGGAACTACTTCCCACTATTTAGGGTAAGGCCTGTGGTGGATCGTGAACTAGTCAAGTGTGAGCACTCTCCTGGCTGCATCATCTCTTCAGTTGGACTGAGGAACGATTCACAAGGCACATGGTCTCCTTATCAGTTTGGCCTGTGGTATGCTAAAAGATGAGCAATCCCAATAAAGAATGCCTCATTCTGCACCGAGTTCTTACCATAAGACCTATGAAAGACCACAGGCAGGGCAGGACTACTTTCCTGATATCCCTCCAGTCCCTGGAGCTTGTTCTCACGTCCCTTAGGAAATCTACACCTCCTCTCCTTGCTCCATGTCCATGTTTCCTTATTGTTTGGGGGCTCGAGATAATGGATTAAAAAAAAACTTTCATTATTTTTATTTTATGCATATGAGTATACTGCCTGCATGTGTGAAGGTGCACCCAAGACATGTAGTGCCTTCAGAGGTCAGAAAGGGTGTTGGGTCCTCTGGAACTGGACTTATGGATGATTGTTAGCTGCCATGTGGGTGCTGGAAATTGAGCCTGGGTCCTCTGCAAGAGCAGCCAGTGCTTTTAATTGCTGAGCCATGTCTCCAAACCAGAGACAATGAATTTGAAAGCCATAGGCTTGGAGTAGCTTTGGTGACCAGTTGGTCACATAGCACCCTAGAGTTAAACTCACCAGAAGTGACAACGGCTCAAAGAACCCACATGGGAGGGTCTGCACCATTATGCTTTTCCTAGGTAGGGGCCTGGTTCTCGGTAGCCCCACATCATGGATCTTCAGGGTGCCCCCATTTTAAAGACCTGACGGGAGGCAACCTGACTTCTAATCAACATGCAAAGTGGGGCCTTGGAGATCTCTGAATCACATTCAGGGCCACTGTTTCCTTCTCTTGAAGAATCAGAAATGCTTTAATCTTTACAGTTCCATTGTCCCAGTCTATTAAGTCAAAACTGTTAGATAGCTTTCCTTCATTTGATCTTTTCTGTCTTTTCTAGTTAAATTGGCCATGTCTTTACTTGTGTAACTTCATGACTCTTCCTGGTCTCCATTAAGACAGCTTTTCAAACCCACTGGTCTCATTCTTTGATGGCATTATCAAATGTTTAGCTACATTCTTAGTGCTTTCTTCAGATCAAACTTCTCACTGTTTGCAATATTGGAAAGGTGAGAAAATTTCCAATCTCATGTTCTGACCCATTTTGACTTACCATTTCCTTTAAACCTTTTCCCTGTTGTCATATTTTATTATAAATAGCCACAAGGAGTCAAGCTGCTTTCTCAATGCTGCTTGGAATCTCTCTCAATTTAATACCTTATTTCATTGCTCACAAGTTCTTTATCCCAGAAAGTACTAAAACCCAAATCAGCGAAGGGGTTTTGGCATTTATATAGATGGGGATGGTCTTTTCCTACTTGTTTGTTTGTTTGTTTAGGTGTTTTTTCATTGTTGTTGTTTTGAGACAGTGACTCCCTATAGCCTCAGCTGGCTTGAAACTCACTATGTAGATCAGGCTGTCCTCAATCTCACAGAGACCTACCTGCTTCTGCTTCTTGAGTGCTGGGATTAAAGGCATATGCCACCATGCCCAACTCTTTTTTTCTTATTTTTAATAGCATGTTTGCCATGAAAACGCAGCCTTAATATCCATATCTAGTGTGCACCTCAAATATCTCCTGATTTCCATTATCTAAGTCCAAAGCTTCTCCTTATATTTTTAGGTATTTGTAAGAGTAACATTCCATTTCTAGTGCCAAACCCCATGTCAGTCAGTGCTCTTTAGAGACAAAGAAACAACAGAATTTCTGTCTATATCATCTTCCTATTCTAGATACAGACAGTTGTTATAAAATTAAGCTTATGAGATTTTGGAGGCTGAGAATTCCCAGACCTGCACTTGGCAACTGAAAACCCAGGAATGCCAGAGTATTTTTCCAGTTCAAGTCTGAAGACCAGTGTCCAGGACAGCTGTTGGTATATACTGCCGTCCAAGAGCCCAAAGCACTGAGACTCAAGAAGAGCCTGCGTTTCACTTGGAGTTCAAAGGAAAGGCCACCCTTCCAGCTTCAGCAGTCACGATGACGTTCCCTGCCATCCAGCTAAGCTAAGGTGCTTCAGGTGTCTTTGGCTGATCAGATGAAGCATGCTTATCAAGGAGGGGAGTCTGCATTACTCAGTCTATGCATTCAAAAGATAATTCCATCCAGAAACTTTCACACTGCCACATGCAGAGTAATGTTGGACCAAAAATCTTGACACTCTTACCATTAAAATTTGTCATCTCAGTACTCTTGTCAAAAATTGCTTGACCCCTTGTGTGAAGATTATTTCTGGGCCACTTTGGCCCCTTGCCTCCTCCCCTGCCTGGAGGACTCAAGATGCTGACCAAGGAACAGATTCTTTTTTTTTTTTTCTGGTCTTTTCAAGACAGGGTCTCCCTGTAGCCCCAGCTGTCCTGGAACTCACTCTGTAGACCAGGCTGGCATTGAACTCACAAAGATCCGCCTGCCTCTGCCTCCTGAGTGCTAGGATTAAAGGCGTGCGCCACCACGCCCGGCCAGGAACAGATTCTTTAAAAAAAACTTCACTTAGGGGATTGCCAGCCAGTTTAAGGGTTTTTTTCTTACAGAGTGAACTGGCCTGTAATCAACACTTACAAGGTCCCTTTGGCATTCATATTTATCCCAGGTCGGTCCCCAGGATCTTCTGCTTAACATGGCGCAGGCAGGATGAGAACACCCTGACAGGACTCCTGGCTTACAAGCCGTTAGCCCTTCCCTCTAGGTGTGCTGGTTAGCTGGGAGGGGGGTCACTGGATCTGTGGCTCTGCCTCTCTTTCAGTAGCACCATCTCCAAAGGTGTCTGATGTCAGGGCAGGGTCAGTCCATTTAGAAGAAAGTCTAATTTATCCCACACAGCACCCCCTCCCCCTTTCTTTTGGCCCTAATAATATGTCCACCGCCTCTTATGCAGGAGTGCCTGGGCCTTTGGGGGGAGGGGGTGAGAGAGAGGTAGGATGATTTATTTTTTTCCCTGTGGTAAGACATCAAGCTCTTGGGTTTGTCCATGCTCTGTTTCCAATGGATTGTTGGCTCATTTTTTCCTACTAATAAAACACAAATAGAAAGAAGCACAAATATCTAAACAAACACTGACCATTGTAACAAGCCAAGCTATGGGCATGAACACAAATGCCTGGTTGGTGTATTAGCAGGGACATCACAAAGCTTTGACAAAACACTTGCAATGGCTTTTTTTATTGGGGCCTATAATGTCCCCTGTCACTAGGGGTCAACCTGGCTTACAGTATCAGATATGCCTTCCTTCCCAGGGAGCAGGCCATAAATCCAACTGGAATTTTGCTGGTTGTACATAAACCAGACTGCACCTGTTACGACAGCAGGAACACCTGATTTGGCATATGATAGTGCAGCTTGTGAGGTTTGCAGTAGAACTTTGGGGACCTTTTCTCTCTAGCAATCTGCATAGCAGGGAATCCTTAGCTGGGTTCCAGCATGATCTCTGTTTCCTACACTCACATTACGCCATGTCTTCCGCAATAGGGCCATACCATCTGTTTCCTGTGTGCAACTGACTTTGTTTTGGGAGCCTCCAGAGCCTCCCTACTAATAGCTCCTGGTGGGGGGCGGGGGAGGACCCATTCCTGGTACTGAAATCTTTATCTAACAACTGTACAATTTTGGGGAGGAGCTTCTATTTTTTTATTTTTATAACATATCTGTTTGCACTTTGGCACCCATAGGCCCAGGCCATTGCAGCCTTTCCCCAATTATTTGGTGAATATTATTTATGTCTTATCCAATCATAAAGCTTCCAAGGATTTCAGATTTATACTGGACGCTGGTATCTTTGTGAATTTACTTATCTTTGTTCCTTCAGGTGTACTTGATATCTCTCCAATGGTCTCACATCTGTCAGACATTCAGACATTAACATTATATATTAAATCAAATATAAACCAGGTCTAACAGAGCACGGGAGAAGATTTTTAGCTATTTGTACCAATTGTTGTCTCAAATGATCTGTGTTGGGTACAATAGCACAGATGACAGGGTTTAATTTAGTTAGTTCTGTATCTGTAGTCATTTTCTTGAATCCATTTGGTATCCTGGAGTATTTCATGAAGCCTGCCTGGATTTCTTTAGCTTTGATAGACTCCTTGGGCCTGGCTCAAGCTGCCTGGCCCTGCACAGGGTCAGGGAGGAATGGGTCTCCTTTTGTCCCTTCTATATTTGCTGGTCTCCTGGGTCAGGCTGGCCCTGGGCCTGATGTCTGGCTGTGGTCACACCTGAGGTCTTTTCGTTGACCCAAACTGGCTGGTGTGGGAGGCCCTGGCTGGGCAAACTGTCTTCACCCCTAGTATAACTTTTCTCAGCAGAGAAAGGTACCCTGTTTAATAGGGGGAGCATTACTCACCCCTGGGGCAGTTTTTACCCCTGTATGCCTTTTGTGAATTGTTCTTCAGGCTTTAAAGCCTTTCAGAAGCTCTTTAGCACATAATTTGGCTTTATACCATTTTTTCTTCAGGAAATTGGGCTTAACACAAATCTTGCCACATTTGCTTTTGAGTAACCCTAGCAGACTTCTTTTTCTGCTTTGTTCTTTTCATGTCTCCTTTAGGTGGTTTTACTTTTTTATAGGCATGCTTTTCATGCTCGTCTAGGTCATTTGGATCTGACAAAGCCTCTTCTACTTTATAAATATTCTGTCTCATCAAGGGACTCAGCATATCTACTAAAGCTCCATACTAATCTCCAGGTCTTTGTTCAATCAGGTTTTTCCTTAAATCTCTGGTAAACACACTCTATTTCTTTCTTTTTTTTTTTTTTTTTTTTTTTTGAGACAGGGTCTCCCTGTAGCTCTGGCTATCCTGGAACTCACTCTGTAGACCAGGCTGGCCTTGAACTCACAGAGATCCGCCTGCCTCTGCCTCCCAAGTGCTAGGATTAAAGGCCTATTTTCAAGTTCCCTCTGGGCTGCCTCATCTATCTGAGATAAATCTTTAATGACATAGTAAAGTCCAGGATGCTGCAGCCACGAATGGTTGCACTTCTGGCCTTTGGTTTGGAGTGGTGACTCCCAGGGCTTACAAAGTTTGCTTTAAACCTGCTGTTTTCAAAATATCTCCATATTCACAGGACAGACCCTGTGTTCAATTAGGCATGCCCTTTTATACCATCCAGAAGTGGACGGCAAGCCAGGGCTTTCTCCTCTTGACCTTATCTATAGCTTTACTTTAGTTCTGCATCTTAAAGTCCACTGCACAATCCATAGCACAGTGGCCTCACCCGCCAGTGTTATGTGGACCGTACACCATATCAACATTTCCTCTGCATCCTCGTCCAGTTTCCCTCCTGTTTCTGGTTTCTTCCCACATAACAGAGGGAACCCTATCCCTCTTTCCAAACTTGCCCTGCTCTTCCCGAACTTGTCCTCAGCTCTGTTTATCCTGCTAGATCACATCAACTTGTCACAGGAAATTTTCCTTTCCAGGAGAACCATGTGCATGTTCTCAAACTCAAATGCTTCGGCAGTCATTTTGGTGCCCTGTCAACTTAATGGTTTTTTCCTACAGAATGAATGGGGGGGGAGATCATTACTTACAGGGCCCCTTTGGTGCTCCCTTCATGTTATCCCAGGCTGGTTCTCCCAGGATGTCCTGCAAAACATGGCAGAGACTGCCCCATGTGCCAGTGCTCCCAACTTAGGAGCCCTTAGTCCCTTTCCTTAGGTGGACTGGCTGGTGGGTAAGGGTCACTGGATCCATGGCTCTGCCTTTCATTTGGTAGCACCATCTCTGGAGGTGTCTGATATCAGGATGGCCAGGGACACTCCATTCAGAAGAAAGTCTAATTTATGGCACATAAGCATTCTGAAATTTTCTTGTAGTTTCAAGGTGAATGTCTTTGTAACATTGAAGTGTATTTTTTTGGACTTACCAGGGATACTAACTACAAACTCTAATTTCTGCTTTGTTCTATGGAATACATTCTTAGACTTAATTTATTCAAATATTATAACTACATAATGCTGTTATAGTGTATTTCCCACTTTTATCTAGAAATTCTGTCCCTAAATATCATGGACAGCACATAATAGATTTTAAAGAGATGTCTAAATTTTTTTTTTTTTTCAGAGCTGGTGAAATGTGTTTTTCACACTGCTTCAAGCAATCAAAAAGACGAGATGTCTAAATTTTAAGAAATTATTTAGGTAATATTTTCATAGTGTGAACAAAAGTTCCTATAAAAACCCCTGCATCTTCACATAAAACCTGCAAGGCTGATCAACTGATTAGAACTTCAGTTATTGTGCAAAGTTTAGAATGTGCAGATCCAGATCCTAATTATAATTTATCTTGAACTGTCTTTAGAACATTTAATAGCTATTATTCCCTGGTCATCTGTGTCTGGTTTAACATCTTGTGACTAAAACATAAAATACATTTGGAATGTTTTAACCAATCTGTAGGGCCAAGGCTGCTTTCAGACAGCATCCAAGGCCAATGGCAGATTTCTCCCTGCTTTGCTCTGACATATCCCTCCGAGGTCTCCACAGACTTGTATTTGGAAGGTGACTTGATTTATGGATTTCTTTGTTCTGTTACTATGAAAACTTCACCTAACTGTTACCACACTGGAACATGGGATTGGGGGTAACCTGAATCTGATCCTGGTTCATTGTTGATCCTATATGACTCCAGAATAAATTTTCTCTTATCCCCTTTAAGGTGAGAACTGTATTTTGTATCCTCAACAGTTTTTAATGCTTAGATTCTAGTTCCCCTACAGCTTGCAAACAATCATTGTCTTGCCCAACAATCTCTAACAGAACTGTGTTGCACTCAAAATAGACACAGGCCAAAGAGGTGCACAGTAGCTGGGTGGGAAATGGAAATGCCCTTTGTCTTCTAGCTGCATGCATAGTGACAGAAATATCAAAATAAAAAGGGCAGAACAATTGAGGAAGTGAAGGAAAGACAACAGAAAGAATTGCTCTGAAAGAACTTCTTATCCTGACAAAGAAACACAGGGTTAATTTAGGACATGCAAGAACTTTTCAGTTCTTATAAAGAGGAAAATCTACTGGTACCATAAATTGATATTATCAAGTAGGTATGGTAAAGTGCTTTTTCATTACAAAATAAAATAGATTTAAATATAGATTTTTGTGATTATAGCTGTATCTGAAGTTCCCAAATCAATGCATGATGGAGGCATGTGTAAAAACATACTTTAACAGTGGTTGGTTGAGCTTTCATTCTCTGTGTCTTCATTTACATTTACTGAGAGTTGAGTTTTTTTGGCTGAGCACAGCAGAAACACAAGCTGGAATCATTGCTCCCCTTTTACTATGTGCGGTTATTAGACAAGGATCCTTTCTCTCCTCGCTCCCTTTGTAACCTTGCAATAAATGATTTTTTTAATTTTTATTTTAATTTATTTTGTACGTGTGTGATTATACTGTCTGCATGCAGGTTTGTGAACCAGAAGAGGGTGTCGATTCCCCTGAGACTGGAGTTAAAGACCATTCTCAGCCGCCATGTGGGTGCTGGGGATTGAACCTGGGTCCTCTGCAAGAGCAGTCGGTGCTCTTAACCACTAGGCCATCTCTCCAGCTGCAATAAATGATTTTTATAGGAGAAGTTATCAAATGATAAGAAAGAAAAATGGGAGGTTATTAATGTCTATGAAAAGTCCTAGAATTATCCGTATGCAACACAGTAGAGTGATAGCACCTGGCAGTTATAGAGTTGATTTTGTGCCCAAGTTTATACTGTAGTAGGGTTCTCTGAAAACTCACATTCTTTATATTTATGCTCATAATAAATCATATTCCTTAAAAGCTGCTTTAGTTATATAGAGTTAAATACAATTTTCCTATTGCTAGGCATCCCTCCTTTATTTATTGTTCCATAGACTTTGAAGTGTTTGTCCAGATAGGATAATATGAGGGTCTTTAGGGTCTGGATGTATTGTAGAACTATATACATCTGCAGCCAATCATGAGGGTTGCTGTTTAAGGTGGTAATGAGATCTAGTGGCTGTTTGTGGCTCAAGCAGATTTTGAGTCCAAGACAGCCCCAGGGCATTTGCCTGGTGACCAGCTTTAGAGATTTTGTCAGACAGGTTCTCGTTAATGTAATGCCATACCTGAGGCAAGTAATTGGGAAGTAAAGAGAGGCTTATTGGGGGGCAGTGGGATGGCTCAGTCAATAAAGGTACTTGATGCCAGCCTGATGATCTGAGTTTGATCGCTGGGATCCACACGGTGGCAAGTTGTCCTTTGACCTCCAGTCAAGTTTCAGAGGATTAAGGTCATGGTGCTGGCCGCGGCTCAGTTCCCATCAGTAACATCCTGGTGGGTAGCTAACAGGAAGCTCGTATGTCATGATGTGTATTCTGTCTAGAACCAGGGATAGAGAAGACGGTGAGAGAGACCCCACAATAGGATTCTAGGGCAACTCCCTCAGTGACCTAAGACTCCTACTGGGGCTGAGTACCCAGAGGTTCCTGCTATTTCCCAATACCTGGGGACCACATTCTTGGCATGGAGATTTAGGAGACATCTAGTTTCAAACGACAGCACTGATTTTTAGGGTGGAGCATAGGTGTCTAGAAAGATACAATATAGTCTAAGAATATCTCATGTAATTCTGTATGATGATCCAAATTATGGCAATTTAGAAGTGTTGGATAATGAGTCTGGTGAGATAGCTTAGAGAGTAAAGGTGCTTACTGCCTAGCCTGATGACATGAGCTCAGTTCCCAGAACCTGCATGGTAGAAGGAGAGAATCAAATCACCAAAGTTCACCTCTGACCTCTTCATATACTGTGGCATATACATGTGTGCATAGAGAGAGAGAGAGAGAGAGAGAGAGAGAGAGAGAGAGAGAGAGAAGAGAGAGAGAGAGGAGAGAAACATAAAAAAACAGTGTTGCTTTTAGGTCAGATTATAAAAATAACAATGTCCCTCCCCCCCCCGTGCCCCTAGAAACCCTGCAGCTTCCACAAATTTCAATCATTTGTTTCCTGTTAGGGTCAGGAGATTTTCATTAAGTCAGGCTGCACAATTGGCACTTCTAATTTTATTTCATATAGTTTCAGGAGTAAGCACAAGAGTACAGGAGAGATACATTTCAATATTCAGCTGACTTTCAATGACAAGGAAGAGGAGCATTATTTATAATTTTCTTTTTGTCAAGTGTAGTTCAATGTAAATGTTCACTAATTCCAAATTATAGTAATTTGTGAATCTTGGCAGTATGCTACTCAATGCATATAAGTCTCCTGTGATGTCTATTATATAGCAAATCATTTTCAAAATGGAGTTTGAATCTTGGCACTTTTAGAGGATGAAAACAAAATATATGTGTCCATATTTGAAAATAGGATCATGCCATTATTTCCTCACTGTCCTCTTAGACCACAATGTTCTAGAATCTTACAAGAGCATTGCAAGAATGAGGAGGAAAGTAATTGTTGATCACTCAATGCTTCCGTAGATGACAATAATTTCAGTTCATTCCAGTGGAAGTGATTTAGAAGGGAGAGGGGGAAACCAAAGTCATTTCATTTTCTAGTCATTGCTCCTTTGGGGGACAGTTGCTTCTTACACATCCCTTTTGCATCTCTGGACAAAAAAATGAGATAGAAATCATTAACTCATTTAGAGAAGGGTGAATACTCTGGATTGTTCCTCCCATCATGCCCACAGACTCTTGCTGAGCCAGGCACACCCTCTTGCCCTGTTCCCATTAGGAAACAATGGCCTTCATTTGTGATGTGACCTGCCTGAGAAGGGGTAAATTCTGCAACTACAGAAAAAAAAATGAAGCCATTGGCCTAAACATGGCCTGAACTCTGACCCTGACCCCATTAGTACTTTCCCTAATGTGGGAAACTATCAGAAGCTTGAACTTAGAATTGTCCTGAATTACACCACATGGTCAACAACACTATGTCATTGCTATTATGACCAAGATGCTGCTGTCTGTGAAAGAAAATATATGAAAACTGTCTACTTTTAATTCAGCTTTAATTCATTCTTTATTTAATTCATTCTATTTTAATGCCTTTAAATTAACCATTATATAATGATAATTAAACCATTAGAAATAACAGCAACAATGACAGCCAACATATTTCTTGTAGATCAGTTTTATGGGACAAATTATGTCTGCCTACTACCTGTGAGTGTGACTGTTTCAGTTACTTTTCATTTGCTGGGATAAACACTATGACCAAAGTCAATGTATAGAAGGAAGAGGGTTTGTTTGTTCCATGGTTCCAGGGGAAGAGTCCATAATAGCAGGGAGAGGCATGCATCATGTAGCCAGAGCAGGACGCTGAGAGATGACATTTCTACGCCTAGGAAGCACAGAGAGTGAAGTGGGAGTGAGATGAAGCTATAAACTCCTAAAGCCCAACCTCGGTGGCATACTTCCTCGACCTCTACCTCCTACAAGTTCCATAACTTCTCCAAACAGCACCACCAATAGGGAATCAAGTGCTTAAATACAAGAGACCATGAAGGACATTTCTCATTCAAACCATCACAGTGAATATATTTGGAGATAGAATCTTCAAAGAGGAAAAAGGAAAGAAGTCATTCAGGTGGGCTCCAACATGATATGACAGATGTCTTTCTAGGAAGAAGAACAGGGATACAGACATGTATGAACAGAGTGACAGCTGTGTGAAGCATGGAACAGCTGGCCGCCAATTACTACAATATGTCTGTACAGAGGGACAGCTACAGGAAGCATGGAGCAGCTGACCACCAATTACCACATGTATGTACAGAGGGATAGCCACATAAAGTAGGGAGCAGCTGGCTATCAATTACCACATGTATGTACACAGGGATAGCCACATGAAGCATGGAGAAGCTGACCACCAATTACCACATGTATGTACAGAGGGATAGCCACGTAAAGCATGGAGTATCTGGCCACCAATTACCACATGTATGCACAGAGAGACTGCCATGTGAAACATGGAGCGTCTGGGCACCAATTACCACATGTATGCACAGAGGGACTGCCATGTGAAACATGGAGCGTCTGGGCACCAATTACCACATGTATGCACAGAGGGATAGCCCCATGAAGTAGGGAGCAGCTGGCCACTACTTAGGGAGAATACAGAAGGAACCACCCTTGTTGAGCCTTCTATCTTGGACTTCAAAATTCTAGAAAAATAAGAAAATGAATTTCTATTGTTTAAATCACCTAGCCTCTGCTACCTTATTATGGTAGCCCCAAAAAACTAACACATTTAGCCCCATGCAAAGTGCAGTATGGTCACTGTATCCTTTACATCTTGCAGTACCCTATAAAATGCATACTTTTATTATCCTTTTGCCAGAGAGAGATTCTTAAGTTTAGAGGTGGCAGGGGCTTATGAGTGAGGATCACTGCAGTTGGATACCAGCATCCAGGGCCAGCCTTGCTGATGCCTTCCCATCTCCCACCCTCTTGGGGATAATCCTACTTCCAGTGAGGTCCTGCTACTGTGCTGTGTCATTCTCATTGTACAGATAAGGAATCTAAGGCTCAGGAATGTTTTGTTTAATATTGGTCTGCTGTTCAGTGACTAACACAAAATCCCCAGCTCAGTATATCTGGCCTCATAACCATGAATCAGGACTTGTTCACATCTATTCTGCCTTTGTCTTTTTTTCTAGAGGAAAGTGATATATCTTCATTTATTTTGCATCTTTAGATTTTGGAACATTGCTTGAATAGAGTTGAAACTTCTTTTGCTTCCTTTATTGAAGTGCCTGAACATTAAAAATGCATTCATTGTTTCTTAAAACTCTGAAGAAAAAGATTCAGAAAGGAAATCACAAACAGCTCAGTCATATCTTTTTGATAAAATTAATAATTTATAGTACTGGGTGGTTAATTTATGCTTTAGTAATACAAAGTATAAAGTGCTATATGGTAGAATATAGTGAATGAGTTTCCTTGAGATATGTAGTTAATTTATCCACTGCCTGGTTAAGTTCTTATTTTTTTATGTCTATGAAAAGGTGATAACATTCTCTTTTAACTTGCTCAGTGAAGGTTTCATGAAAATCAGCAAATGAAATAGCAGTAGGAGAACATTAAGAAGGCAATTTTAATTTAACTGAAGAAGTATGAAAGGGAGAAAATATTAAAATAACCTAAAACACTGTATTATTAGATCATTAAGTAGTTCTTGTAAACACAGCATATTTACAAAGTATGTTCTTAAGACTATCATCTCTTAAAACCATTCATATATTTAGTGCCTGTTATAACAAACAACATACATTTATAAAAAGTCCAAGATGATAAAAAGATTAAACACTATAGAAATAATTTAGTTATCCAAAATTTAGTTTTCTGATGAAATCTATTGTTATGAACCTGTCTGAAAGCCAAGAGGTTTGCAAATACAATCCATATGTTTCAAAAAGAGACTTAGTAGTGTCCACTTGTTCAAATTCCTGGGCTCATTAGCCTGGAAACATTTCCTTGAACACAATTGCTTACAGGCTGTTCCTAGCTTACCACTTGTTAGAAGCAGTGAATTTATAATGAAGTCTTGGGGTGTAACTGAAGTTAGTACACTGTTAGCAGTAAACAAGACTTCAACCTAGGAAGAGAGAGTAAGAAGTAAGCTTAAAAGAGCTGTTCAGTGTTAAACATCAGGGAAGTGGCAATATGGAGTGACTGTAGATTTTGCAGACAAATCCTGTGTTCAACATTTTCATCCACCATTTGTTTCTTATTGATAACACCCTGAACAAGTAGCATGATAGCCCAGAGTGTCCATTTTATCTTTCAGAAGATTAAAATATTAAATATAATTGGTTGACATGTGACAAAGATTGAGTGATAACGTGCAAAACATTTGACCTTTTTTTCTTTTCTGTGTATGTTGTATATTCTTGGTAGTGTGAGTGTGTGCAAGTGTGCATGAGAGTGCATGTGCACACGTACACGTGGAAGACACAGGTCAGTATCTTTCTTTGGTTGTTCTTTGCTTTTAATTTGGATACAGGGTCTCTTAGTTCATCAATTCAGCTAGGCTGGGTGGCCATGAGCTTCCAAGTTCTGTCTGTGTCTGCCCCCAAAGCTTGAGGATACAAGCCAAGCACATGCCACTGTACCCCACATTTTAATTTAGTTCCTAGGGACTCAAACTCAGGTCCCCAATATTTGAGTGGCAGGCATTATATTGACTGAGCCATTTTCCCAGTCCCCTTGGCCATTAAAAAATTCCATTCTCAGGCTCCCAATTTTCCATGTATTCGATAGCTTTTACAGCTCAGTAGGACTCTTAAGAGGATTCATTCAGATAATAATAACAACTAATTCTGGGCCATCATAAGAACATTGACAATTTATCCAAATACATTCAGTGAGACATGCCAAGTGATTTTTACTTAAATCTCCTTGAAATGAGCTATACAGTCTGTTTTTAAATTTCATTCTTGGCTCTGAGTGTCTGGGCTCGACATTGACCACCCCCCAGGATGCATGACAAACTGGCCATGTCTCAAATGTATCCAAATCTCAATCACCAGGGAAGTAAAAGCTCTGGAAAGTCTCGCACTGGCAATTCAATTTTCTAGCCCAGAGACGATATATTTGTTCCACTCATGAACACATCCTGTTATTGGGCCTCATTCATCCATTAAATACCAGGGAGTCCAATCCAGTAGATGGATGACTGGAAATAGTTGGAGAATAACCCTAGTGACTAAATTCAAGAGAGAGAGATGTATATGTATAAACTTAGTCAATAATATGTTTTTATTTATATAAAGAAGAACAAGGCTGGGTCAGATTGCATACGACTCTTCATTTCTGAGAACATGCTTGTCTTTGCCATCATATTGTTTAAAGTAGGGACTACCTATTGCTAGGGAATGCAGATGCTGGCTCTCCAGGGAGCACTTTCAAGCACCAGAGCTGAGAAGTTGTAATTCAGTTGTTTTTCAAATGAGTTGTTTTGTGGACATAAAATCAGATCAGAGGGAACTGGGCAATTCAGTTCATACATATTCTGGTATAATCTGGTCACTATTCTTGGTTCATAACACAGAACACCTGGAGAGTGATCCTAGATTCAATGTCTTATCTTTATAGGTCATGGTGAATGGTGACAAATCTTATATTTCGGACTTCTGCTTCATGTACTTCAATTTGCTTTGTCTTTTTTGCACAGGTTTTTTTTTTACAAGTCCATTTATATGTTTAGTGCAACCTCAGTTCAAGTCCCAATGTTTTGCTTCTGATTACATTTGTTTGTTGCTTTGTGTTGAACAAGGAGTATCTTTTTTTTTTTTTTTTAGAGTGATATACAGCCTTAATTCCAACTCTTGAGAGGCATAGTCAGGCAGATCTCTGTGAGATGGAGACGAGCCTGGTCTACATAGTGTGTTTCAGACCAGCTGGTGCTATAAAGGGGTTCTGTTTCAAAAAAGGGAAAAAAAGTCACAACAAACATGTAAAACTTCTGTTTACAGCCATTGATTTTTAAAGATTATTTACCATTCTTAGAGAATACTTTTAAAATTATTATTTTTTTTTAAATTTTATTTATTTATTTTTTATGTGTATGAATGTACTGTCTGCATGTAGGTTTGTGCACCTGTGTCGTGAAATGCCATGGAGTTCAGAAGAGGGTGTCGGATCCCCTGAAACTAGAGTTCTCCTGGAATTGGAGTTGCGGACGGTTCTCAGCCACCATGTGGGTGCTGGGGATTGAATCCGGGTCCTCTGCAAGAGTGGTCAGCCCTCTTAACCACTAGGCCATCTGTCCAGTCCCTAATTACTATTTTTTATATTCAATACCTATACCAAATGTACAAAGTCTGAAAATAAACTATAGGTTAATCCCAAAACACATTTTTGGATTTACAGTTTAAGTATAAACTTGCATGCAGGCAAAAAGAAATATAACTTTGCATTCCTAAATTACATAGACAGTTGGTGTATGTTTTAGTACACTTAAAAAAAGAGAGATTTATGATCTCCATGTACTGGCCAAGGAGGAACCTTCGAGCTCTTCCTTAAGGAAAACATGACATCTTTCAGGAAAAAAAAAGTCCTCCAATTCAAGTGATATGCGTATGTATGTATGTATGTATATATTTATGAATATATATGTACATATACTGTAGCAATACAAGTTGGAGAGAACAACAACAAAAGAACTGAAAAAAAAAAACTCTGGAAAGACTCAGAAGAAGATGCATGACATGAATGGCAGAGTGCAGGGACTCGGGTGGGATGGGGGGCATGGAAAGGAAAGTGACTCTAGATTCAATTGAGAAACTTATGGAAAAAAGTTTAATAACAATAAAAGAAATTGAAAAAAAGAGATTTATTCTTTCTCCTAAATCTTAGAACTGAAGAAAATAGAGAGATATACTTTGAGCTGTATCTATAGGGATATCAGTTAATGTAGTATTATCTTATTCAAAAGGAAACTCAAGGGCAGGGAGTGGTGACGCACGCCTTTAATCCTAGCACTTGGGAGGCAGAGGCAGGCTGGTGGATCTCTGTGAGTTCAAGGCCAGCCTGGTTTACACAGTGAGTTCCAAGACAGTTTGTGCTACAGGGAGACCCTGTCTCAAAAAAGACCAAAAAAAAAAGGGAGCTCAGATATCTCAGATCTTATGATCTAGTCACTTCTATTTCAGAGTTGGGAAGTGATTCACAGTGAGGGAAATAGAAATAGTAAATGATCTTCATGTCACATGCTCAGTCTGTTCAGTAGGTCATGGGCACCTGAAGCCCTTTTTTTTTAGATTTGATGTGCTCAGTGGAGAAAGAGGACAAGGATTAGGGATGTGGATATAGGGTCAGGTGGTGATGGTTAAAGCAATCATGGGACATATTAACCTTGCACACAGATTGCATCTCTAGGTCATGGTACCATTCAGGTACTAATGCATCTGCTTTGATGAAAGGATTAATACTAATCACTATTAACTCTAAAACTGCTACCTTAGGAGGAGGGACATTAATAGCATTCCAGACTGGTAAGCACCATATTAGAAACCCTCAGTGGTATATTGATCATTTTTATGTTTATAACAGTGATCAATAAAGCGCCGCATATGCTAATTAAAGTAATTTTCCTTAGAAAAATAAATCATATTTAACTGACTACATTTAATCATATGCTTGCTGAAAAATATAGAAAGAATGTTCTTTCTTTGAAATAACAGAGGAAGAAATAGAGCCAAAGGGAACTCAGTACTTACAAGGTCAACACTAGTTGATAGATTTCCAAAAAACTGTACAAGGGAAAGTGTTTCAATATTTCACTAAGCAAAAATATACAAACTGCTCTCTTGGGGTCTGGTAGACCTTGACCAGGAAGCATGATTGCGTGGTGGAAGGCTCTGCACTCAACGTGCCTGCCAGCACCATGTCCTAAATCCAGGATACCGCAGAGCAGTGCTAGGAAGAACCCTGTGGTTGAGAGCCACCAGCTGGGGTAAGTCACCGAAGGCAACCATGTGCATGCGCACTGGAAATGTCACGGAGTAAGGTAGTCAGGATATGTGCCTTATCTGAACTAAAAATATCATAGTAGGGGAGTTGCAGGGAAAGTCACTGTGCGGTGAGAACAAAAACTGCCAACACTAGCTCAGATGTTTTCGAAAAAGTTCTCACTTATCAGTCCACAAAGAAAAAGGCAACATAATACAAATTTATTTAGTGATACATCAGCTTTGACTAGAAGAAAAAAGGATTCTGGAGAACTGTTTATTTACTCTGGGAGTCTCTGGTTTCCAGCAACTTGAGAGTGGACTTAATGTGAGGCTGAGCAGACACAGGATCATATTAATCATTGGCCAGATGCCGTACCTTCAGGCATTTCAGACTCATTACTCCGCTGTATCCTGTGATCCTCTGACATGAGTAGGGAAAACCATCGATAGGACTTTTCCTATAATTGCTTATCTGAATGGACACTCATCAGAAGATTCTATGCCCAGTAGGTACTTGAGACTGAGGAGAAGTAACTGAAAGTCTTAATATGTGCAAAAGTCTCCTGGATTGAGATCGGGGATCTCCCAAGACCACCTGAAGCCCAGCAAGGAGCTGGAACCAACCCAAGTGCCCCTCAACTGATGAATGGATTGAGAAAATGTGGTACATGTACACGATGGAGTTCTATGCAGCGGTAAAGAAAGACGACATCATGAGTTTCACAGGTAAATGGATGGAACTAGAAGATATTATGTTAAGTGAAGTAACACAGTCCCAGAAAAACAAACAATGAATGGGATCCCTCATCTGTGGATGCTAGTGCAATTACCTAGTTGTAAGTATTTCTTGTGCATGGCCCCTTGGGCTTTTGTCCAAAGCAGTTGGGAGTGATGCATATTGGAAACAACAACAACAACAACAACAACAACAACAACAGAAAGGACTGCATCAAAGAACTGACTGAAACAGTGAACTTCTGCTCAAAACAGTCACTTTCCACATGGAGAATTTTAAACAGAAAAAGACTGAGAAAGAGATGAAAAGCATGTTTGGCAGAATGCATGAGCTCTGGTGGGGTGGGGGGTAGGGTGGGGGACAGGGGTCTAGATCTGATTAGTAACATAATCTTGTACAAAAATTATATATAATAAAAAATTTTTTTTAAAAAGTCTCCTGATGTGTTATCTTTCCCACTCACTTTGTTCATAACTCCTGATTCAAGATGTTCTCTGGTTTGGGATCATCTAGAGCATAGAAAGCTTTGTTGTCATGATTTACACAATGATATCTCCTAAATCTTTCTTTGGGAGTATTTCTTCAACTAACTTTTCCTCAACATCTATTTTGTGCCAAACCTTGACTGGAGGATATAATAACATGGGAATTAAAAGAGAAAGAAAAAAAACCTGAGAATATAACATTTTATTGGAGGTAGGGAGGGAGAGGAAGGCAGGACTATGTAAGAAAATGATTATAATCAAACCAGACCTAGCTAGGCTCACATTTCTGAGTAAACTAAGAGGGAAGGGGAAGCTGGACATGTTTGAAAAGGCAGCATAACTGCTGGCTCTTGAAGATGGGAGTGAGTTTGATAGGTAGAAAAGGCAAGAATACTCCAGCATTTGCAGAGGTGCAAATCCCATCAAAGGACCTGGAGTGCTCCATGAAGAGGGAGTGGGTGGCTGCACTCCTGCACATTGGAAACTAAACGTGTTTGTTGACATCAGAGAAGTTGAAAGGAATAGCTGGCCAGGGAGAATTCGACCCCATCATGAGGCTCTGATTTCCAGGTGAGAGCTTAGGATTTATTCTATTGGTGGCAAAGAAGTCACTGAAGCTGTGACACAAAGCAATGCTATGATGGGCCCTGTTCTGACTCACATGAGTGGAGAACGGAGATAAGAGGGAATCCACTAAGGGATGTGGTTTAGAGGCCCTACAGGCCCCTGTGAGGACTGGTGCACCTCTGGGGACTGCCTGGTTGATTAGAACATGGAATTGGAAGGATCTGGTGACTAAGAAAGAGGAAGACCCATACTGTCTTTCTGCAGTTTCTAGAGTCCCATGCCGTGCAGCTGGTGTTTTCCATGTTGAGGTTGGGTTCTAGTGAGAGAAATAAGAGAGAAGTCCATCAAAAGGCATGGCCATATTAGACATTGTGACATTAAGTGCATTGAAGAAAAATAAAAGACTTTAGACCTTGCAATTTTGCTTTCATGGAACATTGCTCTGGAAGAAAGCCAGTCTAGCAAGTTGGGAAGATCAAAGGGTTAGGAGATGGGCCCCCAGCCAATAGCCAGCGTGATCTGCTGGGATGGAGTCAGGAGCACCCAAGCTGAACTTTTTACTGGAAGCAGGCACATGAGTCAGTCCAGAAGATGCTAGCTGATAACTTGCTCAACCACTCAGTTATGAGAAATTAGAGATCTGTGTTGCTGTCAGCCACAGTGTTTGAGACATACTTATTACAAATAGTAAAATGATGAATAAGGGACAGTTACCATTCAGGAATGATTTCTGGATCACTAGCATTAGAGACAGGCTGGTCAAGTGGTGCACTAGCTAAGGAACAGAACTTGAGTGAGAGGAAATTCAGAATCCCCTCAGGTTAGAAAGTCTTGGGTCACTCCAGAGTGGAGAGAAGTTTAATCACTATTCTTTGGGAAAAATCCTGAAAAGTCAAGTTCAAGGTCCTTCTTTCTTTGTTTCTTTTTTTGTTTGTTTGTTTGTTTCTCTATCTATCTATCTAGCTATCTATCTATCTATCTATCCATCCATCCTTTAATAATTGAGGGCTAGGTAGATGGCATAGTTAGTAAATATTTACAGCACAAGAATGAGGACCTAAGTTTGGATTTGCAGCCTGATGACATGTGCCTATAATTCCAGCACTAGGTAGGTGGAGACAGGCATATTCCTTTGGCTTTCTGGACAGCCAGTCTAGCTGGTAAGCTTTAGGTACAATTAAGAAGCCCTGTCTCAAAAAAATAACATGGAGAATTATAGAGAAGCTAGTAGAGGAAGACCTCTGACCTCCACACACATGTATTATACACATGTACATACATGAAAATGAACACATACACAGGTATAAAATATAGAAAGAAAAGTATAGGCCTCAATTAGATACTTTAATGGTCAAAATGCCTTTTAACTGAAGAATAATCACAAACATGTTAGGCATGGTATCATAGGCCTGTAATCCCAACTGTAATAATCATAAATATGTTAGGCATGGTATCATGGGCCTGTAACCCCAACTGTAATAATCACAAATATGTTAGACATGGTATCATGGGCCTGTAATCCCAACTGTAATAATCACAAATATGTTAGGCATGGTATCATAACCCTGTAATCCCAACTCTTGGGAAGTGGGGTCAGAAGGATCAGGAGCTAAAGTCCAGCCTGGGCTACCCTGGACTACTTGAGATCTTGCCTCAAAATAACACCAAAGTGACTAATGTGTAGCTGGATCTGTTATTGTTATATATATATTTTTTGTCATTTGTGTAAGGTGAGGGGAAGGGGATGAGGTGAAAAGGAACACTTCAGAAATGAATGGAAAGTGATAGAGAGGCTGATGCCAGAAGAAAAGGAATGTATTGGGGGGTAGAGGTGCTTGCTATGGAATAACATTATGGATGATTTTTTTTAAAGGCTGAATTAACATAAAAGAACATCTATCAGGAACTGTATTAATCTTCAGTTGCTATCTTTTTTTCTTTTCTTTTTCACATTTTTCTTTCTTTGGGGAGCTAAAGATCAGCCAGAAGGCCTTACTTTCTAGGTAAACCATCCACCACTGAATTATACCCCCAGACCCTGTGTTTTTGGCTACAGGTTCTCATTATGTAGCTCAGGCTGGCCTTGAACTCATGACCCTCCTGCCACTGCCATGCAAGTACTGAGGTTACAACTCTGGGTCATGCTGCCTAACACTTAAAAAAATTTCTGTTTGCATTTATTTTATGCTGATTTATTCTTATGCTTTAGTATGGTGTGATTTCAGTTTCTTCTGAAATAACTGTTCCTTCTGTGCAGTTTCCACTTGTGGTTTAGGTGAGACTGGGGTCTGGTCATGAGTCCAGTATGCACAGTAGTATATCTTGACTGCATTGTTTACCTGGGTGCATTAGATGACCAGAGAATCTACATCTTAACCTTCAAGTTCTGCAGGACTCTCTGCATTTTAAAGTATGGGCAGCAAGAAGTCAGCACTCATTTCGGGATGAGGAAGCTGTGTCATACCCACTATTAGAACTGACCCCTCTGGAGACTCCACCATGCAAAGATGAGAAGGCACATGTTGTTCTTCAAGGAGACACCTGTCAGCAAGCTGATGGCTTTCAGAGAGTTTCAAGGATGTTTCTAAAGTGAACATGAATATCGGAATCTCTTAATTTTCATGCTTTTTAAAAATTAGTTGTTACATCATGATTCAGGGTCCCAGGGTAGGGACCATCATGTGCCCAGGTCCCCCTTTATTACCAGAGGAGAAGGACAGAGGACAGAAAAGAGGCGAGACAGAACGAGGTCAGATCTTCCCAGGAAATGCACCTTTTGCTAGGCAGTTGTCCCAGGCTGAGACCCAGGATATGGGGCAGAGGGACTTGTACATACGCTGATACCACTGGCACACAGAGACTTTTCCCCCTTTTGAATTTATTGCCTTCTCACAGCGGTGGAAGTCCAGATAGTTCTGCCAGCAGTTCCTGGTCTGGTTCTGGTTGGGGAAGTGGCTGTCAAAGGGGGCAGTCTTGTAGTTCCTTGATTTTAGTATTGATGTCCTCAGCCATGGTACCAACTCCAAAAGACACCCCGGGAGCCCTGAGCTCAAGGTGACCCTCAGCAAAGAAGCCAATGTCCAATTTTCATGCTTTTTATAAGATTTTCTAGATCAAATGACTAGCAAACCCTTTTCAAAGGTCATCCAGAGTGCTAATAAGATAAGAAGTGTGGGCTATGTGGTTCACTGCAGAATGATTGCCTAGCACAACTGAAGGTCTAGGCTTGAAGGAAGAAAGAGCTTATCATTCATTTTGAAGAGTGAGAAGAACCCATATTGTTTTTTTGAGTTTACTATGTTAAATATATAGTCATAAATGAATGACAAAGGCTAGGTTAAATTTTTTTAGAAAATTTAATGTAGAGGGGCTGGAGAGATGGTTCAGTCGTTAAGAGCACTGACTGCTCTTGCAGAGGACCTGGGTTCAATTCCCAGCACCAAAAGGCAACTAAGAACCTTTAATCCCAGCACTCAGGAGGCAGAGGCAGGTGGATCTCTGTGAGTTCAAGGCCAGCCTGATCTACATAGTGAGCTCCTGGCAAGCTGGGACTAAAGGGAGACCCTGTCTCAAAAAAAAATTAATGTAGTACATTAATAATAATTGTAACATGATTGTAGTTATTTGTTTTATATAATAAGGGTATTTATATTTTAGCAACAAAAGTTAGAGAAATTAATTATGAGACATTAGTAAGCCATTCTTCCCAGCTTGTATCAGTCTGCACATGGCTGCTCCATGTTCTTATTCATGTCCTGTCAGTCTCTAGTACAGAAAAGAAATCACTTAGAAATGATATACTTCTGAGTACACAGAGTTTAGATCGGGGATTTCCCAGGACCACCTCAAGCACAGGCAGGAGCCGGGCATTTCAGCCAGGCAGATTGTTGGATAATTCTATCACTGGATTATTGGAAATTGTTTCATTGGTTTGTTGGATAATTGAATCATTGTCTTGTGTGGCTGTGGGGGTGGAGTCACCCTGCTAGCTGGTATAAAAGGTGGGCCTGTTGCCACAGTGAGACTTTAGTGCACAGACCTTAGATTGGGGATTTCCCAGGACCACTTGAAGCATAGAGTACTAGGGCACAGGCTAAGTGAGGCATATCCCTCCCTCCCCAAACTGGAATTTCTGAGGGAGTGTCCAAGTGGATTTTTGGGAGAAGCTTCAGAATAGAAAGGGAAGAGTGAGTTACACTTCCAATATATATACAAAATTGAAAGCCTGAAACCTAGACAAGTCAACACTCCATAAACAAGGAGAAAAAACAAACAAACAACAATAAGAGAAAAAAACAAAGGCATCTGAAGGAGGCAAGCAAGCAAGCCTTCAACACAGTGAAGAGGCATTTGGGATTCACATTGGAATACAGGCAAAAGGGAATCCCACATGCCAGGGACACAAAGAAGGGACAACATGGGAAAGGTGCAGGATAATTCCACACTAAGCTCTACCAACCCTGTGGGAGATTCCTTTAGTGGGATCCCCCTGGGGGTGGCCCAGAACACAGATCTTAGAGAAACAATTGCAGACATATTCAAAGAAATCAAAGAATATAAACAATAAGTCAGAGAACTAAGGAGAGAGAATGAAAAACTCAAGAAGAACCTAGAGAGAGAGAGAGAGAATGACAAACACCAGAAAGAACTAGAGGGAGAAAATGACAAACTCTGAAAGGAAGTAGAAACACTGAGAAAGGAAACCAACCAGCAAAGCAAGGAGGTACAGGAAGTGATTGAGAAGCTCCAAAAGGAAGTGGAAATACTAAAGAAATCACAGGATGAAATAAAAAAGGAAATCGAATACTCATCCAATCAAGAGGAAAGGAATGGAAAAAGTCTCAGAAGTAGAATGGAGGAAGCAGAGCAAAGAATACCAGACCTGGAAGATAACACAGAACAACTAAAAAGCTCAAGTAAAGATTATGAAAAATTTAAAAATACACAAAAGTGGAACAACCAGGAAATGTGGGACACTATGAAAAGATCACACTTCTGCATCATAGGAATAGAGGAAGGAGAATCCCAAGAGAACGATATTGATCAGGTCAACAGAATAATACAAGAAGCACATAGAACTCCAAACAGACAAGATAAGAAAAGAAACTCCCCACACCAAATCATAGTTAAAATGCTAGACGCCCAAAACAAAGACAAAATTCTGAAAGCCACAAGAGAAAAACAACAAGTTACATATAAGGGGAAACCCATCAGAATTACAACTGACTTTTCAGTGCAAACTATGAAAGCAAGAAGAATGTGGAGAAAAGCATTCCCAGTGTTAAAGGACTATAGATGCCAGCCCAGTAAAAAGGTCAATTATAGTTGAAGGAGAGAGAAAAATATTCCATGGCATAAACAAGATGGTATATATGTCTGGAAAAGCAACCCTTCAGGAAATACTTGAAGCAATTCAAAGAACAGAAGAGGGGAGCAACTATCTTCAGGCACCTAGAAAGAGAAATTAAGAAAAGCATAACTGCAGAAGTAGAAACCTAGACTAAAAATGCAAATAGATAATAAGGTGAAAGGAAGCAACACACATCTTTCAATTATAGCCTTAAATATTAATGAAGCTAAACTCCCCAATCAAAAGACATAGACTCGGAGATTGGATTAGGAAACAAAACCCATCTGTATGCTGTCTACAAGAAAACTATCTCACTCTCAAGGATAGGAATCAACTTAAGGTGAAGGGATAAAAAAATTATTCCAAGCAAATGGTACCAAAAAGAAAGCAGGTATTGTTATTTTAATATCAGACAAAATAGATTTCAAAGTAAAAGAAATCAGAAGAGATGAAGAGGGCCATACATCTTTATCAAAAGAAAAAATGACCATGAGGATTTCACAATTATGAATATATATGCACCAAACTCTGGTGCAATAACTTTATAAAGACAATTCTCCAGGACCTCAAGGCACAGATTAACCACAGCACACTCATAGTAGGGGATTTCAGTACTCCACTGAGTCCTTTGGACCAGTCAACCGGACAAAGAATAAACAGAGAGACATTTGAACTGAACGATATGATACACCAAATGGACCTCACGGACCTCTACCGAATATTCCACCCTAATACTAGAGATACACTTTCTACTCGCACCCCATGGAACATTCTCCAAAATTGACCACATACTGGGACACAGAAGAAAACTCCACAAATACAAAAAGATTGAAATAATTTCATGCATTCTGTCAGACCACAGTGCAATCAAGCTCATATCAACGCCAGGATAAACCCTACTATCTACAGGAACACATGGAGACTAAACAACACACTCCTGAATAATGAATGGGTCAAGGAAGAAATAAAGAAAGAAATAAAAGCATTCCTGGAACTGAATGACAATGATATTACAATACAACGAAACTTATGGGATACTTTAAAAGTAGTCCTAAGAGGGAAATTTATAGCCCTGGGTGCCTACACTAGAAAAGCAGAAGAACACAAGTGAACGATCTAACACTGAAGCTAAAAAACACTTGAGAGACAACAACAAATGAACCCTAAATGCAACAGGAAGACATAACAAAAATCAGAGCAGAAATCAATGAAATAGAAACAAAGAAAACAATACAAAAAAATCAACGAATCCAAAAGTTGGTTCTTTGACAGAATAAACAAGATAGACAGACCCCTAGCCCAGTTAACCAAAAGAAAGAAAGAGCAACTCCAAATCAATAGAATTCATGATGAAAGGGGAAATATCACTACATACAGTGCAAAGATCCAGACAATCATAACAGGAATACTTCAAAAACCTATATTCTACTAAGCTTGAAAACCTAGGAGAAATGGATGAACATCTGAAATTCTGGGAATCACCAAAGCTTAACCAGGAGAGATTGACAGCTTAAATAGACCCATAATATATGAAGAAATTGAAGATGTAATAAGAAACCTCCCAACTAAAAAAAGCCCAGGCATAAATGGTTTCACAGCAGAATTCTATAAAACATTTCAAAAATATTTAAAACCATTATTACTCAAATTGTTGAGAAGGATACAAACAGAGGGAAATCTCCCAAATTCCTTCTATGAAGCCAGCATCACTCTCATACCAAAACCAGGCAAAAATACAACTGAAAAGGAGAACTATAGACCCATCTCATTAATGAACACAGATGCAAAAATTCTCAGCAAGATACTTGCAAACTGCATACAGACCCACATCAAAAAGATCATCCATCATGACCAAGTTGGATTCATACCAGAGATGCAGGGATGGTTCAACATAAGAAAATCGATAAATATCATAAAACACATAAATGAACTGAAAGACAAAAACCACATGATCATCTCAATTGATGCAGAAAAAGCCTTTGACAAAATCTAGCATCTCTTCATGCTTAAAGTCCTAGAGGGAATTGGATTGGAGGGATCGTTCCTCAATGTAATCAAAGCCATATACAGGAAACCCACAGCCAACATCATCCTAAATGGAGAAAAGACAGAATCATTCCCTTAAAGGTAGGAACTCAGCAAGGCTGCCCCCGTCACCTCTCCTCTTCAATATAGTGCTTCAAACACTTGCTAGGGCAATAAGGCAAGAAAAGGAAATCATAGGAGTACTAATTGGAAAAGAGGAAGTCAAGCTATCACTTTTTGGTGATGATATGATTGTTTACCTAAGGGATGCTAAAAAACTCCACCAGAAAACTCCTAAAAATGATTGAGTTTCAGTAAAGTGGCAGGATACAAAATTAACTTAGAAAAGTCAGTAACCTTTCTGACAACAAGCAAATGAAGAAGGAATACAAAGAGACCTTCACACTCACAATAGCCTCAAAAACAATAAAATGTCTAGGAACAAACCTAACCAAAGTCACCAAATATCTCTACAAAAAAAATTTAAATCCCTGAAGAAGGAAATTGAAGAAGACATCGGAAGATGGAAAGTCCTCCCATGCTCTTGGATTGGAAAAATTAATGTAGTAAAAATGTCTATTCTACCTAAATTAATATATAGATTCAATGCAATCCCAATTAAAACCCCCAAGAGTTTCTTCATAGGCTTTGAAAAAAAGTCCTTAATTTCATTTGGAAAAAAAAACAAATGACCCAGAATAGTGAAAGCAACCCTGAGTGAAAGAGCAATACGGGGGGGGGGGATCTCTATACCAGACTTCAAACTATAATACAGGACTATAGTCATAAAACAGCCTGGTACTAGCACAAAAACAGACCTGTTGACCAATGGAACAAAAATAAAGATCCAAACTTGAGCACGTACAACTTCAGCCAGCTCATATTTGACAAGGGGGCCAAGAAGACACAATGGAGGAAAGACAGCATCTTCTGCAAGTGGTGTTGACAAAACTGGATCACCACCTGTAGAAGAATGAAATTAAATCCCTACCTCTCACCCTGTACAAAAGTCAATTCCAGATGGATCAAAGACCCCAACGTGAAACCCCAAACTCTGAAGGTGATAGAAGAAAAAGTTGGGAGCAGCCTACAAGACATAGGCCTAGGAAAATACTTGCTAAATGAGACAGCAGCTGTGCAATAAATAACATCAATTGACAAATGGGACCTCATTAAACTCAAAAGCTTCTGTACATCAAAAGAAACTATCAAAAAAGTGAAGAGAAAACCCACAGAGTGGGAGGAAACCTTCACTGCAGATACATCTGACAAAGCATTGATTTCCAGAATATATAAACTATTCAAAAAACAAAGAAGAAAGAAAACAAATGAATCACTCAAAAGATGGAGCAAAGAGCTGAACAGATACTTCATCAATGAAGAATTAGAGATGTCTGAGAAACATCTTAAAAAGTTTAATGTCGCTAATTGACTAAGGAAATGCAAATTAAAACCACTTTAAGATATTATCTCACTCCAATAAGACTGGCTAGGATCAAGGAAACATGATACCAAGTGCTGGAGAGGTTGTAGGGAAAAAGGAACACTCATCCATTTCTGGTGGGAATGTAAACTCGTACAGCCACTACGGAAAACAGTGTGGAGAACCCTTGGAAGACTCAAAATGAGCTTGACACCTGAACCAGCCATACCACTCCTAAGTATATACCACAAGACTCATCTTACCACAGAGATACATGTACAGCCATGTTTATTGCGGCTCTCTTCACAATAGCAAAAAGCTGGAACCAACCCAAGTGTCCCTCAACTGACAGGTGGATAGAGAAAATGTGGTAAATCTACACAATGGAGTTCTATGCAGCAGTAAAGAAAGATGACATCATGAACTTTCCAGGTAAATTGTTGGATCTAGAAGATATGCGGAGTGAAGTAACACAGTCCCAGAAAAACAAGCGATGAATGGTATCATAGCGCCAATTACTTAGTAGTAAGGCAAACTGAGCAATGTTAATGTGATCTGAAAACAACTGTGCTCTTATATTGTGAATCCCTTAATAGGTTCTAGAACTAACCTACCATTTATTTTCAGAGTTAGAAAGCTTTGGTATATGGATGAAGGATATGTATGTATATTTTAGAGTAATATAAGATCAAAGGAATACGGAAAAAACTAGTTTGTCATGACATTATGTCTAACCACAGTACTTATGGGAGTGCTTCTTAGTATTTCTTATACAGGCTGCTTGAGCTTTGTCCAGGCATTTTCTAAAATATTATAAAGTAGTTAAAAATATCAGGCTGGTGTAACTTAGCCTTTCTGGATGGCTAATGACCATACTTAATGCCCATACCGATTTGGCTGAGGGTCTTAAGAGATAACTTTGTTCCTTGCCCTCAGAAGTCAACTAAGTCCCAGGGGACTATGCATGGGGGCATCTCTTGAAATGTCCTGCAAATGTGACCAGTCTTCCTGTGCAGGGAGGTCTTGGAGATCCACTAATGGGACTTCAGCCAGTGTCCAGTCTATAAAGAGGAAAGTCTGTTAATGCTTCAAAGGGAAGCCTGGTCTAACAAGACCTGACTTTGACCTCAAGTGGATGGAAGTGGTGATTGAAAAGCCGAAAGGAGCCAAGGCTTCCCTCCCCCCCCAAAAAAACCCTGAGTGACCCTTGAGGACCAGATCCTCAACTGACCTTGAGAAAACAAAAACCTTGGTTAATCTGGGCTAACTTTGTGGCCTTAAACATCCAAAAGGAAAGTATAACCATAAATAAATAAATAAATAAATAAATAAATAAATAAATAAATAAATAATAAGTCCTGAGAAATTTTACTTAAGGTACAAAAGTTGAGATCTTAGTAAAAAGACAAAAGAGTATAGCTGTTTTGCCTGTCTTACTGAGAAATGCAGCTACCCTGTGACTGCCACTGCTTTTGCCATCCTTCAAAGATGTGAGAAGACACAGCTTTTCAACCTTCCAATATGGACTGAAGACTCATGTCTCTTCAAGAATCCTGAAAACCTTCAGTGCCAGATGGGGACTGCTGAGACATCCAACTTGTGGACTGAGCTGCTACTGAGGTTTCCACTTCTTCAGAGTATAGACTGCCATTGTTGGCCTACCCAGGCTGCATCATGGAGACCAGTACAGGAAAATCAAGACAGGACCAGGTGCTTACTGGACATCATTTGTTGACCATGGGAAGGGAAAACCCCAGTGTGGAGCACAAGGGCAGAAATGATGGTGGTTTTGGCTTGCCAAGGAGGAGACTTCAAACATGACATTTTTCAGCCTAATACAAAAAATCATAAGCTGAAGATGCTAAAACCTATGATATATGTGGCATGCATATATGCATATTTTGGTGCGATGCATATTGGAAGAAATAACAACAACAGAAAAGACTGACTCAAAGAACTGACTAAAATGGTGAACTTCTGCTTGAAACAGTAAACTTCTGCATGGAGAATTTTGAGAGACAGAAAAAGATGAAAAACATGTTTGGCAGAATGCATGAGCTCTGGTGGGGTGGGGGGGCAGGGTGGGGGCATGGGTCTTGATTTGATTTGTAACGTAATTTTGTATGAAATACACAGAGCTTCAATAAAACATTAGCTAAAAAAAGAAATGATACACTTGTCATGAATGGAAAATTCTAGTGTTAACATGAGAAAATAGAGTTGGAGATGTGGCTCAGTTAGTATAGTGCTTGCCTAGCATGCATGAGACCCTGAGTTTGATCCCCAGCAATTCATAAAACTGGGCATGATGGCTCAAGTCTATAATCCCAGTACCCAGAGACAGAGGTAGAAGAATCCAAAGTTCAAGGTGATCTTCAGTTGCATATGGAATTCAAGCCCAGATTTCATTGCATGAGACCCTAACTCTAAAATATGAGAAATAAATTTGAATTCACTTGTTTTATTGTAATTTTTATTTTATGTCAGTGTTTGCCTGCGTGTACCTAAGTGCACTTGTGTTGTGCAATGTTTGGAGGAGGCCAGAAGAGGGCGGTGGATCTCCTGAAACTGGAGTTAAAGACAGTTGTTTGCCACCTGCCAGGTGCTGGTATCTGAACCCCTGTCCTCTGAAAGAACAGTCAGTGCTCTTAACTGATATGCCATCTCTTTAGCCCTCAATTTTTTATTTTACTCCATTGATCTTTTGCAATATATATATATATATATATATATATATATATATATATGGCTTGGCTTGGACATTGCCTTTAACATTTAACATTTAGTTTACAGTCATCTTTACTATATGCTCCAAAAAACAAAAGTCATGCTAAATCCGAAGCTCGTATACATCCTCTCTCCCTCAAGATATATTTACATGGAAGCCACTCCAAAGGTAAGATAATTACAAAAATAGAGAGAAAATGAGATAACTTAAGTTAGATATATTTATTATGGTTTTTATATGAGGAAAATTTAATGGCCCTAGTTTTTTTAGGTTGGTATTATAACATTTATTAAAATAATGCTATAGGTTAATAGAAACGGCAAAGAACCAAATAAATGAAAATGCAAGCTATGTAAAATTCCAGCTAAAACCCAGAAGTGTTTAATAGATTCATTCATCAGCTAGGTCCTAGTTTCTCTTTTTCCTTTAGTCATCTTTAAATACATTTAAATTAGAACAGTCAGTTGCAAAATCATAGAACATGTCAGAACTGTGACTTTGTCATATGCCTTTGATTGTTGGCAGGAACACAAAAGCAAATAAAATGCCCTGCTGTGCAGAAGATGCTGGGTAACTTGACACAAAAAGACATGAGTGTGTGCATCCCAGCCTTAACATGATTGGGCTTAGCTCATATTTGAATGTTCTTCGTTAACTGTAAGCCCTTTCAGAGCTCAGAGTACAGGTTCCTGCCTTTCTGTGTCTGAAGCTACCTAGTACTGAGCCATGGGCACAGAATAAGATTACTAGCAGCCAGCTGAAGGCATACTTGTTGTTTCTCAGGTTTTAGCTATGAGCCCCTGTAGTAGTTGCAACTGTTACATGAATGTGAGGGTGGCTGGTTAGCATCAGCTCTTCCTCCAAAGGACCAAGAGCTTTCTTCAGGCACAGTGCTTATCTGGGTCACTGCTTTATTCCCAGGGACAAGCGGAACACTGGAGCACTATGGTTTGTTTCATAGTATTTCCAGCATGACGAAATGCAGGGATGGACAAATGCACAGCTTCAGGGCTGTGACTCACAGAGAAGGATGAATGTAAGAGGTCCTTCTCCCTCCATAGGCGCTAAGTCTTGCTGTGGCAATATTGGTGACACATTATTCTGTTTGTGATTCAATATCTGAGTGTGACAAAGGTTTGAGGCTTCAACCATCCATGGACCTTTCAAGAGTGTGAAGTATGGTTATCTAATAAAATATAAATCATTCAGTTAAGTTTAATTTTAGACAACAAGCAAATATACTAAAAAGTAGATTGTGATGATCAATTGTTTAATTGATATTAAATTTCACCTTACTTCCTCAATTTGTATTTGCTAATTAGAAGACTGTGGTTTAAAGCCATTCCCCTGTACTGGGCTAGGAAGAGAATCTGCCTTGGAAAATCAGCTCCAAGCTCAGGGTCTTGTCCTGCTCTGGGGACTGAGCTGAGTTCTGCTTGCAGTAGAAGGTCATGTGAACTGTGGAACTGAGGAGCAACAGCTGACTCTCATAGGCTCCTCTCTCCACCTGTGGCTCCTGTTTTTCTTTTTTTTTTATTGATGCTTTGGGTATTTCATACATCATTTTCCAATTCAGTTCAGGCATATATCCCTTTCCCTTCCCCCCACCCCACCCCTACCCATCCCAGATCATGCATTCTGCCATAACTTTTCTGCATCTTTCTCTGTTTTTTTGTTTTGTTTTGTTTTGTTTTCATTTTTTTAACAGTAAGTGATAATTTGTGAGTACAAGCATCCTTCATGTAAAACCAATTTGCAAGCACCTGTTTTTATAGGAGCGACACAGACCCCTGGCTTGAATGTCTTTTCCTTCCTGCTGTATTTGGTCTCAAAGTCATTTCTATTGCTGATAATCTTAATGTGTTAGCCCAAATGAGGACATTTATACTGCAAATAGGTACCGCCAAAATAATAATTTACCATTGGAATTTGAACATTTCTTTGAGTTGCTATTAAAAGTGGTTTTAGTGATAAAATTACTTCTGTTCTCTTGAAATTAGGGATTTGAGTTTTAACTACCTTAGCCTCTCATTTGTGTAAAATGTATACGTGGGGTTCGGGCCCTAGAATGTTAAGGGATGGTCAGGAGAAAAGGATGGCTTTAAGTTGTTCAAGACTCTTTACTAAGTGACTGGGGAGGAAAAACAGAACTCTAAATTTCCAAAATACATTTTGAGAGCACCTTCCTTTTGTCTTCCTTGTGCGAAGTGTTCGCAGGAACATGTGGATCCTGTGGAATGAAGCCATTGAAGCCCAGAGATGGTAAGTGGTTTGGTCAAGCCAGGGAGCCTGCAAATGGTAGAGCTGTGATTTGAAATTAGGGTATTTATTTATTTATTTATTTTAATTTGAGGGCCAGTAAACTTCCCCTTCATACCATGCTCTCCAGGCATCTTACAACTCCCTTCATGGGAAAGCCCAGGTTCCCCTCGAAGTCATTGCGTGTGGGCTTTGGGTGTGGTTATTGGATAGTAAAGCCTCTGTGGTCAAATGTCTTCTGATTGCAAAGTTTTGGGAAACAGCAGTAGTGCCAGATCATACCAGTGACACTGATGGGCAGCGATTAAGCTGTTGGGCAACTGAGTCTGCTTGAATGGTTTGCTTTTAAAGAAGTGGATTGCTCTTCATCTGAAGTAAAGCCATGGGGAGTGAAAGATCAGGACGCCAGCTCTGAGGTCCACTTGTAAGGCCGGCTCGGGAGTAAAGAGGAAGTGGCGGATCAGTGACGCAGGGGAATTTCCTCTCTGGCGCCCTTTCGCTGACCCTCTGAGGCAACCTCTTCTTTCTTGTCTAGAAGGTCTGGCTGGCAGCTCTAAAGAATTGGGAAGATTGCCTTACTGCTGTGTTAATGTACAAGTACACAGAATGGAACCACTTTCTGCTACATGGGAATTTTAACATGGAACATATGAAAAAGGAATAGAGAGCTGGATTTCTAAATGGTGGCATCCTGAATACTGAAGTGGATCAGGTGGCTGGAAACCTCACAAGCAGAGAAGAGCAGATGCATACAGTAATTCAATGTTTTGTGTTACAGGTTAGTTATAGAATTAGTAAGTTGAAGTCATGATTTAAAGGTCGTGGGCATATAGCTAAAACCACTAAGTGGTACTGGGTGTGCTGGCCATGCCTGGAATCCCCCTACTGTTAGGTCAGGGTCCCAGATGAAAAGCCAAGATGGCATAGTCAGGAAGGACCCTCCCTTCTTTTCTGGTTGGGAGCTTGCATTTGCCCCAGAAAAGTCACTGGATGAACTTCCAAATTCCACAAGACCTCTGGATCTGAGACTCACCTTCAAGCCCCTGACCTGACCCGACTGGCCAGATTCCAACATGTCACCATCTCCCCTCTCCTGACCTATAAGAGGCCCTCCCTGCTTTCCAGACACATGCTTTCTCCTGGTCCTTCATTCCAAAGGGCCGTGTGGGGGGAGAGAGAGAGAGAGAGAGAGAGAGAGAGAGAGAGAGAGAGACTATTTCCCAGAATAAATGCCTGCCTTTGTTTACTTTTAGTTCGGACTGATTTGGCCTTTATCTCAGCATGGGATACCTCTTACCTACCGGAGACACTGAGACAGGAGAATGGAGGGCTTGAGACTTGCCTGGGTCACATAGCAAGACTCTGCCTCATCCGACACCGTCTTCTGACCTCTGCGGCATTGCACGACACGGGTACACAAACTTGCATGCAGACAGTACATTCATACACATACAGAAATAAATAAAAAAAAAAAGAAAAAAAAAGAAGCAAATTTTAAAGTATGAAAATGTTACATCTGGTTGGTAAATATCAATCCCGATATTTAGTCAGTTAGAAAGGAAAGCAACATATGTAAGATAGGCATTCAGGAATTATGGAATGGTTTTTATCTTTAACTTCAACTAAGGAAAATATAACTGTCTGGGATTTGGAGCAGAAAGAATTAATGGAGCATTTAAATGTTGGATTTCATGAAAGAAAATGGTCAGGTGATACTAATTTGCTATTGTAGAATATGACAGGCCAGAATGAACAAAGATATAGTCTATTTAGCATGCTTTGGGACTTAGACAGATCTGGCTGTTGTCTGAAAATTAAATAACTTTTATTTAATTTTTTATTTAATTTTCTTGGGTCCTAGTTTTCTTCTCTGTGAAGTGGGAAGAATATACATATATAAGTTATACGTTTTTGCAAAAAATTTTTTAAATGGCATATACTTAGTCTGTAATGTCTAAATATATTTATAAACAAATGCCTATGTGGGCATACTATAATTTTTAGAATGAAGAACAAGAAAGGGCAATTTAAAAAAAAATGTAGTTTTTTTTCATGGTAGATATGTGAATTCATCTTTTTGAGTATTGAATTAGCAAGATCCATTTCTGCATTCCATAAGAATCTAACACATGCTATCCATTTGAGGCAGTGATTTTGGAAAGTTGGGCTTTTAAAAAAATTCCATTGACCATCAGTGCAATAGGAATTACACATGACTAGCCACTGAATACATTTTCACAATGACACACTTAGGAAAAATTATTGTTTAGTTCAATTTGTTTTGTAACCTGAATTTTTCCTGGTTTTCTTCTATTCAAAGCTGTTTAAAATAATTCTATCATGATTTTTTTTTAATATGTAAGTTGTACTGTTGCTTTGTTGCACACAAAGTATGGTTTTAAATTTTTTTAAATAAAAATTAAATTTATTGATTGATTTGTGTGTATATGCATGTGTACAGGCCTCTGACATGTGGAAGTCAGGGGATAGCTTACAGAAGTCAGTTTTCTTCTTTCATCATGTACAGGGATTGAATCAGGTCATTAGGCTTGGCAGCAGGCACCCCTGCCCATCTTGCTGGCCTTCTTGTAATATTTTAAAAGCTAAGTTGAAATGCTATTCAAAAAAATACCTGGCACTATTTCTTGGTAAGTAGCTTTCACCTATACTCATGGACTCATGCAGAGATATGGTATCTATAATTTTTCAGTAGGTTTTTGAACTAATAGGTTTCCCTCTGGTTTTTCATACATGCTAAACATTATTTATCTCTCCCCTCCCTTTCTCCCTCCTGGTCTAGCCCTGCCTCCTCCCTCTTCAGTTAAAATACTCCCATTTTCCCCATTTCGCTGTTGACAATATCTGTCTCCTATCCCCCCCTCCTGCCTTGACCTCTTTCTTCTCCCTTACCCCCATAGTTCCTTGTAAAACATTCCTTCTCCCCCTCCCATTTAAATACCTCCATTTTACCCATTTCTCTCTTGGCAAGATCAATCTCCAACTGCTCCTCTCTCTCGGGCTCCATCTTTCTAGGCTTCCCAATTCCTTTCTATATTCCTGGTTCCTGCAGATACATCAGGATGTATATGCACATAAAGTTTTGGGTGCTAGGATCCATAAACAAAGGAGAACATATGTTGTTTGTTTTTCTAAGTCTGCGTTACTTCACTTGGTATAATTATTTCCAGGTCTATCCATTTACTTTACTATGTGCAAAATACTGATCCTTATGATTACAGACAAGTGTCCCGGTTACCACTCATCAAAGAAACTTCTTTTGTGACAGATGGGCATTATTACAGAGTTCCACAATTGGGAATACACAGAGATTGTCTATTAATTGCCCATGCTTAAGTGACACATCTACGATGCGACCTCTACACCTAAGGCTGACGTATTGGAATGAGGGTAGAGAAAATACTAATGTGTCTCTCAACTCTCATCAATGAAACTCCCTCATGCAACAGAGGGCCATGAACACAAAATGGCACAAATGGCCAAAGTATAGAGGAAAATAATAGTCTGCAGAGTGTGGGTCATTGGATAGAACTCCTATATTAAACTTCACCCATCCAGGGCTCAGAGACTTGAGGAAGAAGGTGGAGAAACATTTTAAGAGGAGGAGGTGCATGAACATATAGAAATAGAGTCCTCTAGGCTCCTGGGACCTTGCTCGTATGAACCTGCAGCAATGGTGCCAGTGTCCACAAGACCCATTCAAATTCAAGCAGATGAAAACCCAGTACAGAAGTGTGGAAGTGTGAAGCAGACCACAGTCTTAGTCAAAGGACTATTGGCAGCTTATTACTGCTGGGTCAGCAAGAGCTGACTTTCTAGAAGGAAGGCACTTCGGATAGGCTGATTAGACTTCAGTGTATGAACTTGCACTGAAGAAAGTCTGGGGATGATAACTGGACTCAACACAAATGAAATTCAGTGTGGGATGGGTATGGGAGGGTGCTGATGGGAAAAGGGTATAACGATGATTAAGATGTTCTGAATGAAATACACAAAAATTAAATAAAAATGTAGAAAAAAAGTAGAAAATTGACACCTAAGACTTCAGTGGTGCTCATAATTCTTATTTTTCTTTTTATTTTAAAAGACAATTTATACATAATTCTGCCTAAATAAAATAAAATATTTATAGCTCTCAGATTAACGCCATGAGGAAATAACAGTAAGAAAGACTGAAAGCTAAGAATTCATATAGATTTATAAAGACAGAAGTATGTTGATAGTTGAATGGTGTTTTTGTACTCCAACTTTGCCATGCTGAGCATTTCTCTTGACCTAAGAAATGAGCATATCTATATGGATTGCTTGGAAGGAATATATTCTAATGACCCTAAGTCGGTGATGAGACAAATGTGTTTATATTATATGTTTGGAATCACAACATAGATTTTAATTCCCTAAAATCAGCATGTACATGTAATGTCATCATATGTATTATAGTATATATTATGTAGGGGTATGTATGCTGATATTTGATATATTAGTATATAACACATGCTAATATAAAACTGTATAACTAATAATCATATATAAAGCAAATAAGAAAGCTTATTGGCTTCAGGAATTCATGAAATGTCAATGACAATAATGATAATCTATTTCTTGATTGGAAGAAACTTCTGGAAATTTGCCAGTCTTGATTCTTAAAGTTCTATAATGCCAAATAAAAGATGTGAAGCAGGAGGAAGAGGCTGCATTTATCAGACTGAGTTAATTGCACACAATAAATTATTACGCAGTGATACATGCTGAGATAATAAGAGTATGAAGAAGCTGTCTTCAGGTAGTCTCTAATTCTTAAAGCTCTTGCCAGCAAAGGGGCTGGAAATGAGAATGCTAGGATTGGAAGGCCTGGTCATGTGGCATCTTCAAAATATTTGAAGACTTTGATTATCACTTGGAGTGAGATGGAGAATCACTTAAGGGTTTGATCAGAGGAGTGCCATGACCTGAGATGCCTATAAAAGGGTAGAAAAGAGCTATTGTGTGAGGTCAGTATAGCTAGGACACTGATAATAGCTGGAAGAGCAGTTCTAAGTCTTTGGACCATAGTGGTAGCATTTAGATAGCAACAGATTCTGAATTTATTTTGGAGACAGAGAAATAAGATTTTCCATTAGATTAAGTATGAGAGTAAAATGGAAGTGGAGGATAAGTATATTGCTGTCACGAGCAATGGGCACTGATTGAGAAGGAAAAGTCTGGAGGGAATTGGGGAAGAAGACAAGAATCAGTTTGATATTAGTCACATTCAGTATGAGATACTTATTCAGTGCACTAGGAAGTCAAGAGGCAGATGAACCGCTAAACTGGGCTTCAGGACTAGTTACATGTATTTAAATTGTCAATAAAACAAGCCTTGAAACTAGATGAAATCTCTTAGAGTAAAAGAAGGAGTTAAGGCAGATTCTGCACTCTCCTGCATTTTGAAGCTGGGGTGATCAGGAAGGGCCTCTGAAGGAGTATGGGAGGGAGCAGCCAGTAGAGAAGGAGCAGAGTCAAGCAGGAGTTTCACCCCAGAAACCAACTGGGAAAAGGTGGTTCAAAAAGTGAGCCTAATTCCTCTACTCAAATGTTGCTAGTCAGAGAAATGACCACTCTTTCAGGCTACATGGGAATCATATTATTTCAGTGGAGGGGTGGAGACAAGTGGGCTCATTTTTAGTCTTTATGAGACCTGGAGTAAGTGTAAGATTTAAGATACATGGATTGTCTATCCAAGTTTAAATTATTGCAAGTCAAGAAAGCAACGGGCAGACATCTTGTGATCGTGGGTCATGATAATAGGAGAAAGGCCAAGAGAAAGCAGAAACATTGATTCTGAAGCAGAGTAGCCATTCGACCAATGCCAGCAGCCCCAGCCTCACCAAGCTTGGCAGCAGAGGGGGACTAGTTGCCAGGTCCCATCACTACACAGGAAATGTGCCATACCTTGGCAACTTGCTGTAGATTCACTGGGGTCTACACTGCTCTCCTTCACACTCACTTCTGGAGCAAGCCTTCCCAGCTGCCCAGCTTTGGGAGCTAGGAGGGCTTTCAGTAGCTGTCTGGCAATAGAGCTGCCTTGGGGGTCTGTCAAATGGAAGAAGCCATGAGGCACACAGCAGGTGAGCTGGGATGTAGTACTATATTTAGAGAGAAAGGGAGACACCAGCCACTCGATTGTCTGGAGTGACTGCCCAGTCACATTTGGACAATCCTGTTCTCTTACCATGAGCTTTTTTGTTATTTTCATTTGAATAAATTCTAAGTGATTCATAGGCATTCACTAAGTGTACACTACTGTGTTTGTATCAAGAAAAATACCATGGTAGAATATGATGTGATACAATACACAGCCATTACTGATGATGTCAAAGCTACAAAAGTCTTTGGCATGATTTAATGCTTGTATGTTTCCTTTTACAGTTCTATGTTTGCAACTTTATGTATTCAGCACCTGTCTAGAAAATGTGCATATGTTAGTGCCAATTACCTAGCTGTAAGTATTTCTTGTGCACGGCCCCTTGAGCTTTTGTCCAAACAGTTGGGAGTGATATTGGAAACAACAACAACAACAACAACAACAGAAAGGACTGCATCAAAGAACTGACTGAAACAGTGAAATTCTGCTCAAAACAGTCAACTTCCACATGGAGAATTTTGAGAAAGACTGAGAAAGAGATGAAAAGCATGTTTGGCAGAATGCATGAGCTCTGGTGGGGTGGGGGGATAGGGTGGGGGACACGGGTCTAGATTTGATAATCTTGTACAAAATATATAAAAATAAAAAATAAATAAAAAGAGAAAATATGCATATGTACATAGATATCTAAAAGATAATTTGCAAAACAGAATTACGATAACATCTGGGGTTTATGATTTTTATATTTTTATTCATGTTTTGGTATGTTTTGTAATTATATATTATTTTTAGGACTAGAAAAATAGGAGCTTTAGGAAGGAAAAACATGACATAAATACACATGAATGTGTATTTATATACAAGATCACAATGTGTATTTATATACAAGATCACCTTTCTATTTATTAAAATCAAATTGGTAGTTTTGGGGTACATTTCTATGGAAAAGTCTTTGGAAGTACATGTTTATAATTTTGTGTCTCTCAAGGAAGTCCAAATGCATTGATATTAATATAAGGCAATGCTTTTTACCTTTTATTTCATTGTTGATCTCCTGATATTTCCCCTTAATTTCCATGTCTACCATAAAGTTTCACTAGTTGAGATGTAGCATACATGTGTGCATGTATGTTTTACCTTTTCAGGGCAGTATGTTACTGTTTATAGAAGATTTGCTCCCCTCCAAGGCAGTTTTTCCCTGTTTGGGGGTGATGTTGGCTCTGTGGTAAAGGTATGATGTGGGACGCAAACATTTCAGTGCCTAGACATTGATAAATGCTCAATAGAAAATTTCCATTTGCTCTGCAATACAGATGGCCTTCATATTCCATGCACAACAAAATTTCACTCCTAACAAGCACTTGAATCTTTGCTAAACAACTGAACAATAACATGTTAGTTCAGCCTGACACTGACAGGAGAGATTTAGTTCCATACAAAACAAATACGGGTCTCCAAACCTCACCCTCATCTGCATGCAGAAGGCACCCAGATCATACTCAAGGCCACTTTCCAAGTTCCTGCTCAAATCTCATGCTCTTAGCATTCTTCCTTCAGTGTTTACTGAGCACTGCAGGAAGTTCTTGCTTGTTCCACAAATCCATGGAGACCTGTGCTTGCCAGGGCCATTTCCGATGGAAGCTTTCTTGACTCTTTGACTGTCTGCAATCTGCTGTCTCCTCCATGTGGCTGCCCCTTCCTGTGTCTGGACCTTAATTTCACTATCCAACTGACCTTGGTTGTGGTTTCAACATAGCTTTCCTGAGGCTAAAGATACTCAAGAATGATCCTGTACACAAGAACTACAAACTCAATACTGCTCTGGGCGATTATTCTGTGGAGAGGGCCTGCCCTCTTCTTGCCGTGACTTTTGGCTCTGCAAGTTGCCTGAGGGCAGCCTTTCTTCTCCAAACCAGAGGTCAGAATGCAGTTTGGAACCATGTCAATTTAGTCAGACAATGGTAGTAATTTCCCTCTGAGGCCCTAAGACCTACTCAACCATGGTTTTTTTTTTTTTTTGGTGTTTTTGAGTGACTGAGTTTATAGCACCAGCCATGAACTCTCTCCTGTGGAGAGGGCCTCAAATCCCATCCAAGAGTGCTTTATTTCCATAAAAGTTGCTCCAAGGAGGTGAATGGTGAACCTACAGCAATATAGCCTGGACACTCATTTGATCAACTTGATTGAACATACAAGCCCCCCCTGCTGGATGGTGGGACCAAGGGGCTGTGGGTTTGGGCACAACTGCTTGCAAATTGGTTTTACGTGAAGGATGCTTGTACTCATAAATTATCACCTATTGCTAAAAAATGGAAAAAAAACTGAAAGAAAGATGCAGGACAGTTATGGCAAAATGCATGATATGGGATGGGGTGGGGTGGGATGGGGGGAAGGGAAGGGGAAATATGCCTGAACTGAATTGGAAAATGATGTATGAAATACACAAAGCACAAATAAATATAGAAAAAAAGTTGCCCCAAGGAGCAAATCTTGGCTGCCAGGTTGGTACTGTAGCTCATAGATCTACAGCTGGATAAGATCACTGAAGCCTTTTATCCCCCAGTAGTCTACATAGCACTTTCTTTTTTTTATATAGTTTTTTATTTTATTTTTTATTTTTTTTATTGATGCTTTGTGTATTTCATACATCATTTTCCAATTCAGTTCAGGCATATTTCCCTTTCCCTTCCCCCCCACCCCACCTCACCCCATCCCAGATCATGCATTCTGCCATAACTGTCCTGCATCTCTCTCTGTTTTTTTTTTTCCATTTTTTAGCAATAAGTGATAATTTATGCATACAAGCATCCTTCATGTAAAACCAATTTGCAGGCAGTTGTGCCCAAACCCACACAGCCCATGGGTCCCACCATCTAGCGGGAGTGGGGTGGGGGGCTTGTATATTCAAACAAGTTGATCAAATGTGTGTCCAGACTATATTGCTGTAGTTTCACCATTCATCCTAGTCGCAGCCCTTACATTCTACCATGCACCTTCTTCCGCAGATTGTTCCCTAGGCTTAGAAGAGGGGCACAGGTGGATGAGAGGCAAAACAGTCTACTTTCTCTGGAGCTGTTGTCTTGGACTCTGCTCAATTCTGGTTGTTTCCTTTCATGGGCTGACAGTTTGACTTTCTAGCTTTAGAAGTTGGTCAGCAGGGAGGAAGCTTTAAACTTAGCTCGAGCTTGATTTCTCTATATCTTGTAATGAAGATGTGTGGTGTCTTTAGCAATAGGGTATCATCAACTAGCCTTGAGGGCCAGCCAAGAAGAATGTCCAGAGCCTGTATTGTTTGGGGAGCCTCTAGGTCCTCTTTAACCAATATATGTATCCCACATATAGCACTGGGATTTTTGTTTAACATCTGCAATTAGATATTCCATTGCTACTGAACCTCCCAGAAAATACTATACATTCCTTCGATTTTTAGCTCCATGGACAAAAATTTTCTGAGTGTCAACTATGAGCAACATACTTTACCATTTATTTTGGGTTCAATGATAGACAAGCTCACTGTTCTAGCATAACTGGGGAATGTATGACTTATTTATTTATTTTTGAGACAGAGTCTGCCTGTAACCACAGCTGGCCCAGAATGCACTATGTAGACCAGGCTGGCCTCAATCTCAAAGAGATCTACCTGCCTCTACTTTCTGATGGGGAGATTAAAGGCATGTGCTTCCACTCCCAGTTGGCAATGTCAAGTCATGAGATCCTTCAAAATAAACTAGTCTACTGTAAGAACCAAGTGCAATATTTACTCAAAAAAAAAAATGAAGAAACTACATAGCACCCTCAATAACAATTTCTCAATTTCTTGGGTAAAGATGATAATCTCTGGTGTTAGAAAGCACTTGCTTTTTATGTTACTGAAGACTGCTTGTGGAGTTAATCTCTGTGTGATTAACAACCTTTGATAAAATTCCTTCTGGGAGGTGTAAATGATGTCCTGATCCAGGCATGGCTCAGAACTTTTCCACAGCTGTGTAAAATGTCAAGAGAAAAGGGGCACAGGTAGATGAGAAGCAAAACAGTCTACTTTCTCTGAAGCTGTTGTCTTGGACTCTGGTCAATTCTGGCTGTTTCCTTTCATGGGCTGACAGTTTGTCCAGGAATAACTTTTCGATCCTACTGAATCCTAATGAAGCACAAGCAATTAGATATATAGGTATTTAAGCAGTACTAATTGTTATGGTAGGTTACTTTGGTATAGACACAGATGTTTGGATGGTATGTTAATCCATGAATTACATTATTTTATGTTAAATATGACAGGGTCTTTCTGTGGCTTATAACATCTCCTAACCATTAGAGGATGTAAGCTTGTGGCATCAGCTGTGGGTTATTCCTCCAAGGAGAGAGCCAATAGCCAATTAGATTTGGGATATACAGACATATGGCTGCCTCTGCTGCACAGTATTTCCAGGCAGGTGAGGTGTAGCTGGTGCTGACAAAGGAGTCTTGCTTGACTCAGGGAGACCCATATTTGCTTTATTGGTTTAGGGGCCTTTGGTAACACTCTCTGGTATTCCAGAGACCATCTGTACACTTGCATGTGTAGTCTCAATACATCTTTCCCCTGTTAACATCAGGTCTTCAACAGCAGGGCCTTATTGCCTCTCTTCTTGCAGGTATCCCAGTTTAGAGGCAAGGAGCCTTTACCTTTTGTGGGGGCTTGGATCCCCTGGCCAACATCTCCTTGGTAGAATAATCCATTGCTGATGTCAGATCTCCTGTATTAATATATTTTGCTTAAGTGCATAGCTTAAGGAGACTTTAGTATTATATTTGGTTCTGAATAGAGAATAATCCTTTTCACAGTTCCTATGTCTATTCGTCAATTAAAGAAGGCAGTTTTACTGGTTTTATAAGAGATTACCTCTGTAATAGTTGTCTCCAATTTACAGTTGGAGAACGACCTCATCACCATCATATTTCTCCTTGTTCTATGGGGGGTACAAAGGATGCTTGTACTCATAAATTTTCACTTATTGATAAAAAATGAAAAAAAAAACTGAGAGAAAGATGCAGGACAGTTATGGCAGAATGCATGATCTGGGATGGGGTGGGGTGGGGTGGGGGGAGGGAAAGGGAAATATGCCTGAACTGAATTGGAAAATGATGTATGAAATACACAAAGCATCAATAAAAAAAAGAAAAAAAATGTCAAGAGAGAAAGCTTCTTTATGGCTTCCTCCACTTATACTCTTAGTTCTTTCCCTATGTGCAACTAGGGATGAATGGTTGGTTGGGAGGTATGGTCTCTCCTTGCTTGCTGATGGTTGACAGGCAAGTTTGTGATGATCTTTGGCAAGGGGGTGCAACCAAGCTTGGGAAAAAGTTGTCTGTAGTTTGCTGGTAGGAGATAGCCTTATGCAATAACAACCAATTAACTAGTGGAATGGTTTTCCAATCTAGGCCCATGAGACAGACTGTGTCAGAAACACTAGAAAGTTTAAATACATACATGGTATCATGTACACACAGACATAACACAACATCATACATTACATTTTGCCTTTTTTTTTTGAGACAGGGTCTCCCTGTAGCTCTGGCTGTCCTGGAACTCGCTATGTAGACCAGGTTGGTCTTGAACTCAGGAAGATCCACCCGCCTCTGCCTCCCAAGTGCTAGGATTAAAGGTGTGCAACACCATGCCTGGCCATACATTACAAACTCAATATCATGATATCATGACAGCATCTATACACATACACAGAACACTACACACACACACACACACACACACACACACACACACACACACCAGTCATATAGCCAATGATATATAGAGGGGGTTTCAGAGATGGAATGAGTAGGGCAAGAATGGACCATTTGCAAAATGTGATAAGAAATTCAGATCGTTTGTCAGATTTCAATTAACCGAATGAAAAGATCACACAATTGGGAATCTGGAGATGTCTTCAGGACTCAGGGAGCTGATGTCAACTTGGGCTCCCATGTCTCCATAATTGTTCTTCTGCGCTACCCTGACTCTTGATTCAGACATAATTATTGTTTTCACAAGTGCAAAACCTTGCCTAACTTCCCCAGAGTTTATATCAAGGACCATGGTAGATAAAACATCCTTTCCCAGAAGCTGCAGGACTGTCTTGAGCAGTGCAGCACAGTAATTCCAGAAGTCTTATTTACATGTGAGCTGTTTAGTCCTTTGTGTACTGACCATAAGCACACTCATAGTCCCTGCCTTCAAATCTCTAGCTGATATATTTTTTTTCCACCATTTTTGGGAATAGTCAACTCTGGCTATTCAATATTTTTTTTTCTTTTTCAAGAAAATTCTTGGGGTTTGGGATTTGTCTGCATTCTAATTAGACTTACTTCTTGTCAGGCTCAAGGACCCAAAGCAGAAAGATGGTTGGAGTCACGCTTCTATTGAATCCCCAGCAAAAATTTTAAATGCAAGAACTCATTGCCAAAACCGGGACTGCATTTCTTTACCCCAGAGACAACATATTAAGAAAGGGCAGCTCTCTTGTATACATGCTCTGGATAGAGTTCCTGGCCTAAAAATAACCCTGGCATGATCAGGCTATGGAGAATCTGATTCCTTTCTAGGCCTGGCTTATTTCAGAAATCACCTCATTAGCTTTGCACAGCTCTGTCTTAACCATCCTGATCATGGTACCAGATGCACTTAAGTTACTTTTACACTTTTCTAATTAAAATGATTTAATTACAAAATAGTGCAATACAGAGAAGATACTTTAACAGATGGCTGTTTTCCTACCATGCTGATCTAACAATTCTTTCCATTTGCACTTTTTAAATGAAAAGTTATAGACATTGCTAAAGCCCCCTCCATCCTTAATCTTTGGTGTTCCTCAGCCCCAGCAATGATCACCATGTCAAATATGTTGAGTGCACATAGTTAATTATTATTACATGTACATATTTCTGAAAATACCACATAAATTTGTGTTCTAATGTTTATGTAAGGAATGTGAATCAATGTTAAATTTAGTGATGGCTCCATGGGCGTAAATTTAGAACATAATGGTAAATTGAAAATAAAAATCTTTCTTTATTGAAAGTAATAGGAGAAAAATCAGTCTTGATTTTCCATCGCATAACATATAATACATCCAGTGAGATGGGCTGGAGTATGTTGATGGTGCCAATTTGTGAAAATAAATGAAAACAGACATAAGATCGAATTTGTTTGCGGATTTCAAAAACTTTGCATGTAAAGGGTAAATAAATCTATCATCAAGAAATGCCAAGAGGGAGGCTGGAGAGCTGGCTCAGCAGTTAGGAGCACGTGCTACTCTTGCAGGGACCTGACTTTGTTTCCTAACACTCACTTCCAGCAGCTCAGAACTACCTGCAACTGTGGAGGGATCTGATGCTTTCAGCCTCTGTGGACACCTGCACACATGTGCACATATGCTCCCTCCACCCAGAAAAAAGACCCAAGAATTTAAAACATACTAAAATTATAGAAAAAATAATCAAGAAATAGGCTAAAAAAAGAAAGGCAGTTTTCCCTTGCTATCAAAGGACAGAGGCTTGGCTACCACGTGGCAACTGTGAAGTCTGTGGAAACTGCCTCCTAAGTTAGCAGACCCAGATTCAAGTTTGGAATTCCAAAGGGCACATGTAGAACACTGATTATCACGAAGCAGTTTAGAGTTGCTTTATGGTATCACGAGGTTGCACAATATGAAGCAGAATACCTTAACAGGAAAGTCTTCCCTCTGCCACTGGAAACTGTTATATTTCTGTTATACATATGAGCATTTCAGTAATATAAAATGCAGAGAAAATAGCCTTGTCTGTATGGGGAACAAGAATGACACTACCATTGATTTGAGTTGATCCTTTCCCTTTATTGTTATTTTTCCTGATTTCAAGATATGTATTTTTTTATTCTATTTATTTCTGTATATGTATCAATGTACTGTCTGCATGCAGGTTTGTGCACCCATGTCGTGCAATGCCGCGGAGGTCAGAAGAGGGTGTCGGACTCCCCTTGGAACTGGAGTTCTCCTGGAATTGGAGTTTCAGACGGTTCTCGGCTGCCATGTGGGTGCTGGGGATCGAACCCAGGTCCTCTGTAAGAGCGGTCGGTGCTCTTAGCCACTAGGCCATCTCTCCAGCCCCAAGATATGCATTTCTTATATAAAGTGAGGAAGATAGGTACAACCACGAGGATAAATTACTAATAATCACTATTAATACTTTTTCAATTGATAAGTAATGGATATTCTCTTACACACATCATTTACAACCTTATTTTACATCATAGTTTTTAAAGATTTTTTTTAAATTTTTTATGTGTATGAATGTACTGTCTGCATGGAGGTTTGTGCACCCATGTCTTTCAATGCCACGGAGGTCAGAAGAGGGTGTCGGATTCCCCTGGAATGGAAGTTAAAAACGGTTCTCAGCCATCATGTGGGTGCTGGAGATTGAACCCTGTTCCTCTGCAAGAGCAGTCAGTGCTCTTAATCGCTAGGCCATCTCTCCAGCCCCACTTCATAGTTTTTAAGTTATAAATTTTATCACTATTATAAAAAATTCAAGCAGCAAGCATACATACACATTAAAAAGTCTCCATTTTTAGACAGTTTGAGGTAGCTCAGTTGTAGCGCAGTTTCTAAGCATATGCAAGGGTTCACTCTCCAATGCCAAAAAAAAAAAAAAGAAGTCTTTAATTCTTGGCTACTACTTCCACTCAAATTTCAATTCGCTATTTGAAGCAGTACATAGATTATATTCTAGATATTATGTTCCTCATCTGCATTTGTTCACTTAATAACTATGGCAGGTGGTTCCATTGGTGTCTTCTGATGAACCATGAGTACTGGAACTGACTCTGTGCAGTCCTCCTCTATGCTGCCTGGTTATGGACAGTTGTTAGCTACCATGTAGGTGCTGGGAATTGAACCAGGGTCCTCTGCAAGAGCAGCCAGGGCTCTTAACCGCTAAGCCACATCTCCAGCTACACTTAATACATAAATGTTCCTCTACTTCTCTAAATAGTTGTTTGGTTTTTGAGACAAAGTTTTACTCTGTAGCCCTGGCTGACTTGGGACTTGCTATGTAGATGTGGCTTTGGTCTTAAACTCATAGAGATCTGCCTGCCTCTGCTACCTGAGAGGTACAATTAAAGGTTTGTACCACCATAAATATTTCTTTCTGTTTTCTTTTGTTGTTATTGTTGCTTGTCTTTTTGAGACAGAGTCTCCCTGTAGCTCTAGCTGGCCTGGAACTCACTATGTAGACCAGGCTGGGCTCAATCTCACAGAGATCCACCTGCCTCTGCCTCCCAACAAAGTTCTGAGATTAAAGGAGTGTGCCACCATGGCTATATTTCCTTGATATTTCTTAAAGTAAATCTTTACAAATCTTTGATTATAAGGCTAGAGTAGTTTTAGGTCTATCAATAGACACTGCTAAATTTACCCCAAGAAGAGGTACAAAATATGCTATCTTCAGTTTTCATAATGGACACACTTTTTTTTTTTTGAGACAGGGACAACTAACATGTAACTCGCTATGTAGACCAGGCTGCTAGCTTCAAGTCTCACAGAGATGCCTTGTGCCTTTGAGTGCTAGCGGGATTAAAGGTGTCAGCCACCACACCCTGCTACATTTTTTTTTAATTTAAATTTATTTTTTTAAGGGATTCTACAATACAATGACACAGTTGTTTGCAGAGAGCATTGATGTCACTCATTATGTCATACAATCAGGTAATTGGTGCATTTTGCAAGTATCTATGTCCAAATTTTGAACAACCCAAGGTTCCCATAGACCAGTTGGAGAAGCTTGTATGCACAGACACGTTGATCAATCAGGAGTCCAGACTATATTCCTGTAGTCTCATGATTCACCCCTATCTCTCCACAGCCCTTACAATCTATCATGCCTCCTCTTCCGCAGTTTGTTCCCTGGGCTTTGGGAAAGGGGCACAAGTGGGTGAGAAGAAAACAGTCTAATTTCTTTGGAGTTGTCATTTTGGACTCCAGTCTATTCAGGTTGTTTCCCTTCATGGATTGACAGCTTTCCCAGTGATACCTTTTTTAGTCATATTAACAAAGCACAAGCTATCGGATGTACAGGCATTTAAGCAGTACCACTTATTATGTCAAGCTAAACTGTGAGCATAGACACAGATGCTTGGATGTCATGCTAATCCGCAAACTGTGGTTTCTCTATAAAGGGTGACAAGTTCTTACTGTGGCTCACAACATCGCCCAACCACCAGAGGACACAAGCTTGTGGCATCCGCTGTGAGTTATTCCTCCAAGGAGAGAGCCAATAGCCAAATAGATTTGGGATATATATAGACACTTGGCTGCCACTGTTGGTCACCCTGCTACATTTTATGAGTCTTAATATATATAATATATATAATGTATAATATATATGATATATAATATATAATATATATTGTTTTGAGTCGGTGTTGAGTAAGTGGGCAATGGGAAAGCAGTGGTGCCCCTTCTGTGGTACAGTGTTTCTTGGTGTAGAGTTGGGGAAAATAAAGGTGGTGACTTGGGAATCCTCTGCAGTATATACAATCCGTTCTTTATTGTCTGGTCCTTGCTGACTGACTGGAATCCCCAATAGTCTGGAAATATTTGAACATCAAGAAAGTTTTCTAGTGGATTGGGCCCTTCTCTCACTTCCTTTAAAGCATTTCTTTGTATCACTGAATCACCATAATGGTTTATGGCTCATTTGGAAAATGCTCCATGGTTTATGTCTCTACCATCTAAAGAGTCAATCTTTCACTTTCCAAAGAAGGAAGTGGTAGAAGGAAACATGAATTATGCTGTGTGGTCAGAGCCTGAGTTATGAATCCAAACCATCTCAGAATAAGATTTACCAATGCAGCAAGGGACAAATTATTAAAAACCTTCTCATTTGTTATGAAACTCAAATAAGATATTTTACATACAATGCTTAACATATAACGACTCCCTTACATACTAGTTTGCTTTTTTTCTGTCTTTCTATACTATCTTAATAATATCTATAATCATAGACTTGTGTGATTGCATTTAAAAAACAGATTGGGCCAGGCATGGTTGCGCATGCCTTTAATCCCAGCACTCTGGAGGTAGAGGAAGATGGATCTCTGTGAGTTCAAGGCCAGTCTGGTCTACAAAGTGAGTTCCAGGCCAGCTAGGACTAAAAGGAGAACCTGTCTCAAAATATAATACCAAAAATTTTTTTAAATGTTAAAAAAAACCAGATTGGTAATCAGACATCAAAATGAAACCAAGTGTTGGTATGATCCTTGTTTTTTCCTCACTAATCATTAAAATAGGATGCAGAATAAGCCGGTTAGACCATTCATGGATTTTACAGTTGAATTAACTGCTACTTATCAAGGAAAAAGGATTTTAAAAACCATTTTATTTATTATTTTAAAAGTTTTTTTTATGTGTATGAGTGTATTGCCTGCATGTATATGTGCACCTGTGTCATTTAATACCTGCAGAAGTCAGAAGAGGGCATCTGAGTTTTTTGGAACTGGAGTTAGGATGGTTGTTAGCTTCCATGGGGGTGCTGGGAATTGAACCTGGGTCCTCTGCAAGAGCAGCCAGCACTCTTAACCACTGAACCATCTCTCCATCCCCACAGCTAAAGACTTTATTTTCTGTAACCAGAAAATATATTGGAACAAAAGCCAATTCTTGTCTAGATATCTACACCTTCTATTAGCAAATTACTATTTATGATTTTCATTTAACTACAAAACTTAGAATACTTAAATTTATAAGATGTTTAGGGTTTGAGTCATCTTAGAGATGTTTTCTACATGCACCACAGTAGGCTCTCTTGGCAGTTTGTAGAGACCAACTGGGGAATTGAGAAGATGGTGCCTGGAGGCTGCTTCACAAAGAGACTCCACTAATTCCTGTGGACTGCCCCTCTTCCTAGCATGCTCACACCTGTAGAGACTTCATTGTCTTCTCTTTCTTCACATTTCTTTAATTTGTAGTGGCTTTAAGCTGCTGAGAAGTATCCAGCAGCCTAGACCCACCTCTTCTGCATCCCTCTGCTTCTCTGTTAGTGTGATCTTTGCCTTTCCCTTTCAGCGCCACTTTTTTGGCTTAAAATTTTATTTATATGCCACAGTAAGGCCTTGTCATCTCTCTCAGGAAAAAAAAAAAGTAATCCAGGGATTAACACACCATCAAAACATCTTTGTCTATACCAAAGTAACCTACCATAGTAACTAGCAATGTTTAAATACATATATATCTAATTGCTTATGCTTCATTAGCAGGATTGAAAACCTGTCCCTGGGCAATTGGTCAGCTCATGAAAGGAAACAGCCAGAACTGATTAGAGTCCAAAACGACATCTCCAGACAAAGTAGACTGTTGTGCTTCTTGTCCACCTGTGCCCCGTCTCTAAGCCTAAGGAACAATCTGTGGAAGAGGGGGAGTGGTATATTGTAGGGGCTGCGATAGGGGTGAACGGTAAAACTACGACAATATAGTCTGGACACTTATTTGATCAACTTGATTGAACATTCAAGCCCCTCCAGCTGGATGGTGGGAGCCTTGGGCTGTGTGGGCTGGGGCACAACTGCTTGCAAATTGGTTTTTATATGAAGATTTGACTTGATTGCAAAAAAAAAAAAAAAAAAAAAAAAGGAAGCTAGATACAACATTTGAACTAACTGGGAATATATAATGCTAGTTGTTTTATTTATAGTTTTGTATTGGTTTGGTCTCTATAGTTTATTCTGCAATCCCCAACATCACAAGTGTAACACTTTCTTTTAACGTGTAGGACATTTAAAGGAATTAAGCTTAAATTCTTACTTCCCAAAGAAGTAGAAGTCATAGTCCAATCACATAGCGTTAAAGAACAAAGGGTTTAAGAAAGGTAAAATTTATTTAGGGCAGGTACTCACTCTGCCTAAGCTTGTATCCGCCAATTAGGATATTTTAAGGCGTAGTGAATTGTTTAGATTAGTAATTTAGGTGTAGTTTTGGTGGAAATGGTAATACAACTGAACTAATTGGGAATAATAAAATGTTAAGTGGTTTTATTTATAATTTGTATGGGTTAAGGTATACAAATGGCCTATATATATTTTTTTTTATTTATAATTTTTTTCTGTTGTACAATATCATTTTGTAACACTTTCTTTTACTGGTAGCATAATTTAGAGGAATTAATTTTAAGTTTACTTCCCAAGTAAGTATCATACGGTCAATGAGAAACAGTTGGGTAAATTTATAAAGCTTATGCCTTGGCTTCTGTTGATTATGGGTATGTGTAATATCAACTTAGGCATCTATAAGTCAAAACATAAAAACCGAAAAAAAAAAAAAAAGAGGGAGGTGGAGGTGGGTACTAAGCCTTTCCTGGATACAAATGGAAAACTCTGTGTTCCAATCCTATTGATATTTTCAATTTTATGATCTTGAAACTAACATGGGAGGAGAATTTTGTAGGTTCCCACAGGTAAAAATCACCAATCGAAATGCCTGAAAACATACAACTTATGGCTGTGCATGATGAACTGGGGAATGCCAGTAGAGAAGTTGACCCATCTGAACATGAAGGAATGAAGAACCTCAGACTGCCTGAGTCCAGACACTGAGGCATCTCTCTGAATTATATTGGGGTTGACTGTTTATAATGGACCCTAATGAATTTTATCTTCCAGATTCTGAGAAACCTTCCGACCTCCCCCCTTTTTTTGAAAAAGGGAACATGATGGTAAGAACCACGCCCTAACTCTAAACTAGAGCCAACTGTTACAGTGGGAATTTCCTATAAAACAGGCATAACATATTACTGATTGAATAGGCAATAGGAAACTTTGAAATGATGTCCCTAACTAGAGCCATTCAATATTCAAGTTGTTATAGAGTTAGGTGTATTAAGAAAAATATATTAGTTCAGGAAAGCTCTGATATCATTAATGAATTATTCTGCCTAGAGATGTTGGCTAGGGTATGCAAAACCGCCCCCCCCAATTATAAAAGGCCTTTTTGGCTATAAGTGGGTATATGCAAGGAGAAAGGCAGTAAGTCCCGGTGGGTCGAAGATCTGGTGTGAGCATGAAAAATTGTTATAAGACGTCACTTGCTAGTGTAAAACTGGCCTCTGAAAAGCTAGAGAGCATTACCAAGGCCACTAAAGCAATACAGCAAAATATTGGTCTCACTGAGAACAAGCAAGACTCCTCCTCAATATCAGCTACACTCAACAGCCTGGAGATACTGTGGCAACAGTGGCAGCCAAGTGTCTATATAGACCCCAAATCTAGGGCTATTGGCTCTCTCCTGGAGGAAGAACGCACAGCGGATGCCACAAGCTGGTGTCCTCTGGTGGTTGGGCGATGTTTGAGCCACAGTAAGGACTTGTCACCCTGTAATAGAGAAACACAGTTTGCAGATTAGCATGCCATCCAAGCATCTTGTCTATGCTCACAACGTTAGCTTGACATAATAAGTGGTACTGCGTAAATGCCTGTACAACCAATAGCTTGTGCTTTGTTAATATGACTAAAAAAGGTATCACTTGGAAAGCTGTCAATCCATGAAGGGAAAAAACCTGAATAGACTGGAGTCCAAAATGACAACTCCAAAGAGATTAGACGGTTTTTCTTCTTCTCACCCACTTGTGGGCCCCTTTCCCAAGCCCAGGGAACAAACTGACTGCGGAAGAGGAGGCATGGTAAATTGTAAGGGCTGTGGAGAATAGGGGTGAATCACGAGAACTACAGGAATGTAGTCTGGACTCCTGCTTGATCAACATGTCTGTGCATACAGACAAGCTTCTCCAACTGTGCGAATGGGAACCTTGTTTTGTTCAAAATTTGGACATAAGATACTTGCAAAATGCACAATTACCTGATTGTATGACAAAATGAGTGACATCAATGCTATTCTGGCAAACATCTGTGGTCATTGTATTGTAGAATCCCTTAAAAAAATAATAAATAAATAGAATTAAAAAATAAATAAAATTAAAAATAATTTTAATTTTCATTTTGTGAGCTTGTTTGTTTGCTTACGTGCATAATGTGCACATGTGCATGCCTAGTGTGGCCCAAAGGTGAGAAAGGATGGCACTGAGTGCACTCGAACTGGAGTTACGTTTATTGGGAGCCTCCATAATTGTGTGTGCTAGGAATTGAATCTGGTCGTCTGCAAGAGCATCAGTGTCCCTTAACCCTTAGGCATCTCTGCACCCCTGGCTGTTTTGATTTATTGCCATTGATTTTAACTAAGTGACTTTGATATACTCGATACACAGAAACTTAAGAATGTAAATACAGTCAAGCTTCTTTTGTTTTGACAAATCTGAAGGTAACTGAATTGGATTAATTGGAATTTTCCATTTGCAGGGCATTTTTATCAGAAAGATTACAAAGAAAAGAGACAAAAACAACTAATATCAGGGCAAGAGGAGGAGAGATAGCAACAGAGAGCAAGCAATAAACACATTTCCATTTACTTGATTTTCTTTCCACAAATTCTGGAAAGTGAGACCAATTGTATTTGACTTATAAACAAATATGTGACTATCAAATAGCACACATACATTTTTTTTCCAATATATGTAATCTTTCTGTTAGAACATCATTTTGATCTAGGTGTTTCATTATTTTTGTTATTCTTTACATTTTATGCAAGGAATATTTATTTTTACTGAATGATAAACACTAAGTAACCTGTTGCTACTACTTCCATTTGGGTAAAATTTCAGAGAAGGAAACTAATCATCAGATAAAATGAAAGCAAAGTAGAATGAGGGGGCTGGAGAAATGGCAAAGCATTTAAGAGCCCTGGCTACACTTGCAGAGAACCTGAGTTCAATTTCCAAAACCCAGATGGTACAAGGAGAAGAACTCCTACTAGTGGCTCGCAGCCTCCCATCTGCACTGAGGTTCATCCTAACCCTTGAAATAATTAAATAAATAAATAAGAAAGAAAAGAATGAATGGAGGATTATCTCTTTGAGCGAAGCAGTACAGAAGCATCACATTTAATCACATGGAACAATTGTTTTGATAAAAAAAAAGCATTGAAAGCAATGAAGACACTTAACTGAGCAGAGTAGTGGAAATGTTTGCAGAATACCTTGAGAGATGTGCTCTTGTCACTTGAACGATGATGCATTCCCTTGATAACTCAAGATTCATGAATTTCCCCAAATGTTCCTACAGAGATGCCCAGAATACTAAATGGTCCAAATGGTTAAGCTTTGAGAACTCAGGGTTTTTTCCAGCTCTTCCCCCTTAGCTTTCTCCATGTAAGCCTGACTTTATGCTTTATGCACACTTCTCAAGTTTAACAGTATTAATGAGTGTTTCATAATTTATAGAAACTATAATGAGTCATGTAACATGTCTGGCAGCTATTATTTCCCTGGTAGGGGTATGTATGCAGTAAGTGTTCATCCTAGAAATCTGGTTTTTTTTATTATTAGTTATTATTAGATTATTATTATTTTATTATTATTTTTGTTCTGTTTTTTTTGGGGGGGGTCTTTTTTCAGCTGTCCTGAAACTCACTCTTGGTGACCAGGCCTGGCCTGAACTCACAAAGATCCGCCTGCCTCTGCCTCCCGAGTGCTAGATTAAAGGCTGCGCCACAACGCCCGACTGAGGAAATCGGTTTATAATTATAATAAGAAACCTGCCTGGAAAGGAGGTTAATATTGAAAGTTCTCATAATGGGTAACATCTAATCTTTATACATGAATTTTTCCAATACTTGTTTTGTCTCAATTTTAAGAAAAATATTACTTATTGTTTCAGCTAGTAATTGGGTGAAGGATGGGTACACAGGGATCTTAATAAAATTTTCAGAATAGATTTTCCTAAACTATGCAAGTTTCCATATCAATGTAAAGTTGGTACTCTGCCCTTGAAAAACTGTCAAAGTAAGCCATTGCTAACGCAAAAGGTACATACATAGTTAAAATCAAGTATCCTAGGGATAAAAAAGTAGTTTGCTGTGTTTCAAGGAGAAAGGATAAATTCCCTGCTAAGTAAAAATGATTTAGAGTTAGAAGTCTAGAAGAGATTTTAATATAATTTTTTAAAATTGGGAATTTCCAGTTGTCCTTAGACTGTGGGGGTAGAAGTTAACAGTCCAATACCAGAAATGATAACTAAATAAGAATGCCCAACAACAGAAAATAGTAAAAGAAGTGTATGAAAGAATATATGCGACTGAAATGCAATGTAAGCCCATGGAATAGAGAACAGTGGAAAATGTAACAATAAAAGTGTGGAAAGTAATATGAATATATGATATGTACATTGGATAAATAAAAAAGCCGGGCGTGGTGGAACACAGTCTTTTAATCTAGCACTTGGATGCAGAGGCAGGCGAGATCTTTGTGAGTTCAAGGCCAGCCTGTCTAAGAGTGAGTTCCAGGCCAGCCTGTTTTACAGAGTGAGTTACAGGACCCTGTCTCGAAAGACCAAAAAAAAAGAAATAAAATAAAATAAAATAAAAATACGTATGTACATAGAGAAACAAAGTACTTGGTAACAAATGACAATGTTAATTACTAGAGATTCTAATAGTTATTTTATTTCATTTGCATTTATACACTATTTTTCTAACTAAGCATTGAATTTTATAACCCTTGTATTTTAGATAATATACATTTCTTAATAGGTATGTGTATCTAATATTTAAGACTCTCTATGTATATAAAAATTAAGGGGCTTCTTTTTTGAGTGGTGTCCTGGATATATTTGTCCATAAGATTAAACATGTTACATTAGCCTAGGGATGTGTCAACCTTGGGGATTCTCTAAGATCTATGACAAGCCGCTAGTTGTGGTGCATCTGTACCCTGTGGTTTACAATCCAAGACATGAGTTTTTTCCTCCACTGGAGGGGGTCTTTAAGGTCCATAGCCTTGATTTTCCCCCAAGATAAAAGTGGCCACTATTGCGCCAAGTGTATGGCTGTCTGGCCACTCGATGTTGATATTTGCTCTTAGGCAGTGTTGGAACATGATTGATGTTTCTCCCTATGGCCTATTACATAGTGCGCTCCCAAAGTTAAATGAAACGAGCTTTCATGGGGGAGGTTTCCAGGTCAGTCCAGCTCCATTGCGCCAAATCTGGTCTCTAAATTATGTTCTGTCTTCAGAAATACGGTCTTACCTTTGTGGGGTTTCCAGGAAAGGGCCAATCAGGGCTGTGGCATAGCCTTGGGTAATTTTTAGGAGTTTTTTTGAACTACCCCTGACCCATACTCAAAGGAAGGTTTCCTCCTTTCTAGTACTGGTTTTGCTTAATGCAGCTTTCATCTTTGCAATGTTGAACTCTGTAAATATTGTATGTGTAATTTTGTCAATAGATTGTTTGGACTAATATGATTTCTCTGTAGGTTTTTTCTCACCCCAGCTAGGTGTTATTTATCTCTCCTCTTGCCCTTTGCCTGTCTATAGCCCTTCCCTCCTTGTCTTCTCCATGTAAAGTATTTCCATTTCTCACTTGATACTGCCAGTATGGCTCCACTTCTCTCAGGGACCGTCATTTTCCCTGTCTCAGAATCAATGGAGCCAGCTGACATTGGACTAAAATCTCTGAAACAGCTAAATAAAATTCTTTCTCTCTTGTTCTCTTGTCCATTGCCACAGCAAACTGAACTCTAATACATATGGCAAAGAAGTATTAAGGTTGCTAATCAGATGATTCTGAGGTGGGAGAAATTGTTCAGGATTATCAGGACAGGCCAAATACAATAATAATGGCTNAGATAGGGGTGAATCATGAGACTACAGGAATATAGTCTGGACTCCTGATTGATCAACATGTCTGTGCATACAAGCTTCTCCAACTGGTCTATGGGAACCTTGGGTTGTTCAAAATTTGGACATAGATACTTGCAAAATGCACCAATTACCTGATTGTATGACATAATGAGTGACATCAATGCTATCTGCAAACATCTGTGTCATTGTATTGTAGAATCCCTTAAAAAATAATAAATAAATAAATTAAAAAAATAAATAAAATTAAAAAATAATTTTATTTTCATTTTGTGAGCTTGTTTGTTTGCTTACGTGCATATATGTGCACCATGTGCATGCCTAGTTGCCCACAAAGGTTAGAAGAGGGCACTGAATGCCCTCGAACTGGAGTTACAGTTTATTGGGAGCCTCCATATTGGTTCTGGGAACTGAATCTGGTCTTCTGCCAGAGCAGTCAGTGGTCTTAACCACTTAGCCATCTCTGCATCCCTGCTGTTTTGATTTATTGCCATTGATTTTAACTAAGTGACTTTGATATACTCGATACACAGAAACTTAAGAATGTAAATACAGTCAAGCTTCTTTTGTTTTGACAAATCTGAAGGTAACTGAATTGGATTAATTGGAATTTTCCATTTGCAGGGCATTTTTATCAGAAAGATTACAACAGAAAAGAGCCAAAACAAACTAATTCAGGGCAAGAGGAGGAGAGATAGCAACAGAGAGCAAGCAATAAACACATTTCCATTTACTTGATTTTCTTTCCACAAATTCTGGAAAGTGAGACCAATTGTATTTGACTTATAAACAAATATGTGACTATCAAATAGCACACATACATTTTTTTCCAATATCTGTATCTTCTGGTTAGAACATCATTTTGATCTAGGTGTTTCATTATTTTTGTTATTCTTTACATTTTATGCAAGGAATATTTATTTTACTGAATATAAACACTAGTTAACATTGTTAGCTACTACTTCCATTTTGGTAAAATTTCAGAGAAGGAAACTAATCATCAGATAAAATGAAAGCAAAGTAGAATGAAGGGGGCTGGTGAGGTGGCTCAGTGAGTAAAGGTGATTGTGGACAAGCCTAACAACCTGAGTTCAATTTCCAAAACCCATATGGTACAAGGAGAGAACTCCTACTAGTGGCTCTCTAGCCTCCACATGCTGCCCTGAGGTTCATCCCTAACCCTATGAAATAATAAATAAATAAATAAGAAAGAAAGAATGAATGGAGGATTATCTCTTTGAGCGAAGCAGTACAGAAGCATCACATTTAATCACATGGAACAATTGTTTTGATAAAAAAAAAGCATTGAAAGCAATGAAGACACTTAACTGAGCAGAGTAGTGGAAATGTTTGCAGAATACCTTGAGAGATGTGCTCTTGTCACTTGAACGATGATGCATTCCCTTGATAACTCAAGATTCATGAATTTCCCCAAATGTTCCTACAGAGATGCCCAGAATACTAAATGGTCCAAATGGTTAAGCTTTGAGAACTCAGGGTTTTTTCCAGCTCTTCCCCCTTAGCTTTCTCCATGTAAGCCTGACTTTATGCTTTATGCACACTTCTCAAGTTTAACAGTATTAATGAGTGTTTCATAATTTATAGAAACTATAATGAGTCATGTAACATGTCTGGCAGCTATTCCTGGTATGGTGAATGGATTCAGTAAGTGTTCATCACTAAGAAATCTGGTTATTTTTATTATTATTATTATTATTATTATTATTATTTTTGTTCTTTTCGAGACAGGGTCTCCCTGTAGTCCCAGCTGTCCTGAAACTCACTCTGTAGACCAGGCTGGCCTTGAACTCACAAAGATCCGCCTGCCTCTGCCTCCCGAGTGCTAGGATTAAAGGCGTGCGCCACCACGCCCGACTGAGAAATCTGTTTATAATTATAATAATGACACCTGCTGTAAAGGAGGTTAATATTGAAAGTTCTCATAATGGGTAACATCTAATCTTTATACATGAATTTTTCCAATACTTGTTTTGTCTCAAATTTTAAGAAAAATATTACTTATTGTTTCAGCTAGTAATTGGGTGAAGGATGGGTACACAGGGATCTTAATAAAATTTTCAGAATAGATTTTCCTAAACTATGCAAGTTTCCATATCAATGTAAAGTTGGTACTCTGCCCTTGAAAAACTGTCAAAGTAAGCCATTGCTAACGCAAAAGGTACATACATAGTTAAAATCAAGTATCCTAGGGATAAAAAAGTAGTTTGCTGTGTTTCAAGGAGAAAGGATAAATTCCCTGCTAAGTAAAAATGATTTAGAGTTAGAAGTCTAGAAATTAGATTTATATAATTTTAAAATTGGAATTTCATTTGTCTTAACTGTGGGGTAGAAGTTAACAGTCAGACAGAAAATGAGAACTAGATAAGATGCCCAACAAGCAGAGAATAAGTAAATAATGTATGATACATATATGCAACTGAATGCAATGTAGCCATGAAAACAGTGGAAAATGTTAACAATAAAAGTGTGGAAAGTAATATGAATATATGATATGTACATTGGATAAATAAAAAAGCCGGGCGTGGTGGCACACATCTTTAATCCTAGCACTTGGGAGGCAGAGGCAGGCAGATCTTTGTGAGTTCAAGGCCAGCCTGGTCTACAGAGTGAGTTCCAGGACAGCTGGGGCTACAGGGAGACCCTGTCTCGAAAAGACCAAAAAAAAGAAATAAAATAAAATAAAATAAAAATACGTATGTACATAGAGAAACAAAGTACTTGGTAACAAATGACAATGTTAATTACTAGAGATTCTAATAGTTATTTTATTTTCATTTGCATTTACTTATTTTTCTAATCATTGAATTTTATAGCTATTTTAGATAATATACATTTCTTAATAGGTATGTGTATCTAATATTTAAGACTCTCTATGTATATAAAAATTAAGGGGCTTCTTTTTTGAGTGGTGTCTGGGATATTTGTCCATAAATATAAACATGTTACTTTAGCCTAGGGATGTGTCAACCTTGGGGATTTCTCTAAGATCTATGACCTCTCTAGTTGTGTGCATCTGTCTGTGTTTACAATACCAGACATGAGTTTCCTCCCACTGAGGGGTCTTTAGGTCCAATTAGCCATTGATTTCCCCCAAGATAAAAGTGGCACTGTTGCACCAATTGTATGCTGTTCTGGGCACTGATGTGATATTTGCTCTTAAAGCAGGTGTTGGAACACTGATTGATGTTCTCCCTTAGGGGCTTACATAGTGCTCTCCAAAGTTATGAGAACTAGCTTTCAGGGGGAAGTGGCTTCCAGGTCAGTTCCAGCTCCATTGCTCCAAATCTGGTCTCTAAATTATGTTCTGTCTTCAGAAATAGGGTCTTACCTTTGGGTTCCAGGAGGCAATCAGGGCTGTGGCAATAGCCTGTGTAATTTTAGGAGTTTTTTGAACTACCCTGACCCATGACTCAAAGGAAGGTTTCTCCTTTCTAGTACTGTTTCTTATATGCAGCTTTCATCTTTGCATGTTGACTCATGTAAATATTGTATGTGTAATTTGTCAATAGATTGTTGGACTAATATGATTCTCTTAGGTTTCTCACCCCAGCTAGGTGTTATTTATCTCTCCTCTTGCCCTTTGCCTGTCTAGCCCTCCCTCCCTGTCTTCTCCATGTAAAGTATTTCCATTTCTCCCTTGATACTGCCAATCCCTTATGGCCCCTCTTCTCTCAGGGACCTTATTTCCCTGTCTCAGAATCAATGGAGCCAGCTGACATTGGACTAAAATCTCTGAAACAGCTAAAATAAATTCTTTCTCTCTTGTTCTCTTGTCCATTGCCACAGCAAACTGAACTCTAATACATATGGCAAAGAAGTATTAAGGTTGCTAATCAGATGATTCTGAGGTGGGAGAAATTGTTCAGGATTATCAGGACAGGCCAAATACAATAATAATGGCTGTGTGGATGAGATGTGCAGAGATGCTAGTATAATGTAATATGCTAAGATTTTTGCTAACCATGGCAGGCTTTGAAGATGGCAGGAGGCCATGAGCCAAGAAACATGAGTAGCTTCCTGAAACTGGAAAGCATAAGAAAATGGATGCTGTCCTTGAGATTCCAAAGAGAAATACACTTGCAACTTAATTTTAGAACATTATAAGATTATTAAGTACATGCTATATTAATCATCTTTTTGAAGCTAAGATTGCAGATGTATGCCATCATGTTCAGTATAATGGTGTCATAAGAGAATATATTTACATAATTTAATCTGATACATGTGCAGTAATTTTTAACAGTAGCCATTGAACACTAACATAGCCTCTAAATGGATCTTACCAACTGTAGCTTCTCACTGAGAACCTCTCTATGACACTTTGGAATGATTTTACTATTACTCTTAAGATGAAGACTGCATCCTTGATGAGCTTTTCCCAGTCTTTCCATTCCTAGTTCTATGGTTTTCCATTTGGGGTTGGCATGACAGCCTTCTTGATGTCCTGTGGTGCCTTCAAGCATAGAGTCTGCTTCTCATTTCTCTTCAGTCCTCAGGTGCACAATCATCTGGAGTTGTCTCTCTCCATCATAGCCAAGTCATTTTCCAATTGGAAGCTATGATAAGACTGAGGGGAACTTCTGTGATAGTCATTATCAAAGTTGTGGTTTTACCTGTATTCATGGGATTCTGAGAAAATATGGGATTTCTGTGGCATCTTTTTTCCTTCTCATCCCATTTCCATGGTGCTTGCACACAGCAGACACACAAACATGTTTCTGAATAAAAGAATGAGTAAATGGATGATTACGCCTGGATGTCCAGGGTCCCAGGGCTGGTTTTGTTTCTTTTCTTACAGTTACCCTCGTGGACGGCATTCTAGTGTTGTCCTCTTACCAAAGTATACTATAGAAAACATCGCCATGAAATCCATCAGCCATGTGTCCTGTGGAGTTTTGCTGATAACTTTTCCATTATATTAATTGGTTTTTGTTACACTATGTAATAAAAAAGAATTGATATTTCATCCTGTTTTGGATTTCCTAGAGTGCCCTGTCTTCTGTTTTGTGGTGTACTAGGGCAGCCTTTCTCCTGTTCTCACAGCCCACCCCCTCTCTCTGCCCATCTGGCTATCTTCAGTCTTCCCCAGGTACTAAGTCTAAGAACCTTCACCAGGAACCTCCCAGTATACACCTCTGCCTACACATTTAATTCTTCCCTAGAGCACATAATTTATGACCTCCTCATCCATAAAAATGAGAATGAAGTGATCGTCTCCCCTTTTATTCCACCTAGAAGCTAAGAACCCCATGGAATGGATTCCATGATCTACTTCTCTGTAGACTTGGTCTAGATTTCCCATTTCCTTGTTTGTCCAAATGCTCTTTTCTCACATAATCATATTATTTTATTGGCATCTTCTTACTTTAATGTGCCTAAACCTCATTGCAGAAGAAGGCAGGATTTTGAAGAACAAACAGAACAAATATAGAAATACAATCTGTTAGACCACTGAGCACAGAGCTTTAGGTTTAATCAGCAGCATGATGAAATTCTTTGCACAGAGAAGAGATGAATGTGGCTCAGTACGAACACTTCCGTCATTCTTCTCCAGTGTTCAGCGCCTAGGCAGACACTGCTTAAGGTGAGAGCCAGACAGAAAAAGTGATGGGTGTACTAGTCTCTTCCTTTGAATTTACTCCTCAACTAAGAAGCAGGGAGCACAGCCAATCTAGCTGTGCGATGGGAAATTCGGGAGGCAGATGGTCCGCATGAGTCAATCTTCCACATCGTTCCTCTCTGAGAATTGTCTGTAAATTACCTTCATGATGCCTTGCTTCTCCAACCACTTCAGGCCATTTGTCTCCCGAGAAACGAAGAGGTGTTTGGTGTTAAATTGCTCCTGTGAAGTGGCTCTGACTTTTCTTTTCAGTTCCTTATTTTTCAAACTCTTGTAACCAAAGTTACCAGACACGGAAATAGCATGAGGATTGGATAAGAGAAGCTTTCATTTACGTGAATCTCATAGGTTATCATTTTTGGCAAGCAGAAAACAAAGCTTCAGACGTCATGGCTTGGCTGGGCCTAGGGATTCTGTGGTGGGCTAACGTGCTCTGATGGATCGTGCCTTGATCCCATATCAAAGACATTTACAGTCTCTGAACTTATCTCCTTATTTCTTATTTCAAAAAATGAAACCAGAAACATAAGCTTCACTGGTAACTCTGGGGTAGTGCCAGTATCTCTTTTCTCTCAGTTAAGTTCTTCTAGGAGAACATTAAATCCCTTGATAAGGAAACTCTTGCACAACTGAAGGCATATTTAACCTGTGCCGTTCCCATCAGTGGGAAACTACTTGTACTGAGTCCATGTATGGTATTTAACATAGGCCTCAGATACCATTATAACCAGAACCTTTCCCTGGGAAGTGGCTAAGCATCTAGCAGAGATGGAGTATTTTAGTGACCCACTTGACTATTTGTTAACTTGTTTATTACAAGTTATGAATGTTATGTCACATGTTATGTGACATAAATTTTCACATGAAAATCCTTTTTTTTATCTTTTTGAGACAGGGTCTCCCTATAGCCCCAGATATCCTGAAGCTCGCTCTGTAGACCAGGCTGGCATGAAAATCCCTTTAAAAATAAACTACACTCAAAATTTTCTTTATCAGTCAGCAACTTTTATATGCAAAATTTTATTCTAAAATAGAGCTAAATTGTTTTTAATGCTTTTAAATCAGTTTATTCTGATAGTCACCTTAAGGAATATAATTTCCTTTAGATATATAGGAGATAGTTGCTTATCGAAGCAAGTGTGATGCCCAGGAACCTGGAGCAGAAGCGAACACTAGCACAAGACAAGAGCATCACCCAGATCCCTGGGAAGGGAGCAGGACAATGGTGATACCAAACCTGGAACCTCTTCACTTCATGTTCACTTCATCTCAGGGATGTAGAGATGGATCAGCTCCTAAGTACATTAGCAGCTCTTGCAGAGCACATGGGTTCCCAGCACCCACATGGCAACTAACAACTGTCTGTAACTAGTTCCAGGAGATCAAAGCCCTCTTCTGGCCTCCATGGGCACTATAGGCATGTGTAGACAAAATACATATTAAAAAAAATCTTTTAAAAAATCGCTTCTTAATTTTCCCCAGTAGAATTACCATTAGGCTTAATACATAGTAGAGGGAGTCAAAAAGTGAAAGCTTAGAAGAATGTCTTTAGGGTCTGGAGAGATGGCTCAGCAGTTAAGAGTGCCGACTGCTCTTGCAGAGGACCTGGGTTCAATTCCCAGCACCCACATGGCAGCCAAGAACCATCTTTAACTCCAGTTCCAGGGGAATCTGACACCCTCTTCTGACCTCCAGGGCATTGAACGACACAGTGTATCAATCTACATGCCGATAGTACACTCATATACATAAAAAATGAAGAATGTCTTTAGAATATATGTGATTTCTGTGAACGAAAATTCCTGCAAAGAAGTTGTGTCTGCAAATGCCAAGTGACTGATAAGACCTTCAGTGATGTGCAGAGGTTGGAATGTTGCAAGTTCACAGCTAAATTATCTTGGGGTTGTCTTTTTTAGCTCCCTTAAGAGCCATTTATATTATCCACCTTCTTTACATAACTAACATCTTTTTGTGCCCATTCCAAATCCTTTAGACTTTATAAACAGACCCCTAGTTTCTAGCACAAAGGGCAAAGAATGATGCCAGATAGACTCCAAGGTGCTATAACACACCTATATGATATACCCACCAACATATCTGAAAAGTGTGTTATTTTATGACTTTCCTTGCTCTGTTACTATAAATAGCTCCTGAAATTGCTACCTTACTGGAACATGGTATTTAGAGAGACCTAAATCTGTGTTCCTGAGACATGGTCACTCATATTTGACTCCCAAATAAACCATCTCTTTGATTCTTTGGGGTGAGAGCTCTTTTGTCAACAATTCCATTGTAGGAAAAATTGCAATGGATTCTGATATAATTAGTTCAATCTTCATAGATGAATGGCCCAGCCTTCCATAAGTCTATTCTCATTTCCAACATGAGCTATGAGTTCATAACCATTCCTATTTCTGACCAACTGGCTACAAACTCAGGATTGCTCATCACTAATCAAATGTGCTAGAATGTCAAAAAAAAAAAAAAAAAAAAAGAAAGAAAGAAAACCTCAGCAAAGTGCTATATTTGTGATTAGAGTTTTACTATATTGCGTACATGAAAGTTAGCCAAAGGCAAACATCCACAGGGGGCAGAGATTGTCCCAAACACAGAGCTTTGGGAGTCCTCACCCCGTAGAAGCAGAATATTACTGTAGGGCACATCAGTGTGTGGCAGTTTATTACTAACCAGGGAAGTTCATCCCAACTTCATTGTTCAGAGCTGTGGTGTAGCCTCCTGTTACCTAGGCTTGATTGAATTATCAGCCACATAGTAGAGCTCAAATTTCACTCTTACTCCCTAGAGAGAACTCTAGGTCTGAAAGAGAGAAAGAGAGGAGAGAGAAAGAAAGGAAGGAAGGAAGGAAGGAAGGAAGGAAGGAAGGAAGGAAGGAAGGAAGGAAGAAAAGAAAGAAAGAAAGAAAGAAAGAGAAAGAAAGAAAGAAAGAAAGAAAAGAAAGAAAGAAAGAAAGAAAGAAAGAAAGAAAGAAAGAAAGAAAGAAAGAAAGAAAGAAAGGACTAGGAAGAAAAGACTAGTTTGTGTTGATCTTCTGATTTTACATTTTAGGAATTTTCATTTTAAGTGTAAGATTTCCAAAAAAATTACACAAGTATTAACTTATTGACCCAAAAGATAACCACGAAAGTAATTCTTATTTTATAATCTTAGCTACTTGGGTCTGAAAGCAAGTGTTTAAACTTTAGTCTAATTACTTCCTAATGTCAGATTTCTCTGGATTTGAGAAAGAATCTTCCATACAGAAAACCCTTAAAACAAATTTTCCTCAAAGATATTCAGAAAGATGGCTTGCAGAAAAGTATACTGATTAAAGAAAATTAAGAGTGAGGGGCTGGCAAGATGGTTGAGTGTTTGAGTGCCCTCACCGTTCATGCAGAGGACCTGGGTTCAGTTCCCAGCACCCACATCATGGCTTACAACCCCCTCTTCTGGCCTCCAGAATGCAAACAAAACATCCATACAAATAATATCAAATACTTTTTAAATAAAAGAGTGAAATACAGAAGTGAGAATTAGAAGTGACTGGAAAAAAGAAACAAATAGCTGTGTGTAAGAGTGCCTTCTGCTTTCTTTTTCCTTCCTTCTTCCTTTCCTGTTGTTATCTCTTCCTCTTTCTCTTAAGAGGGTTTATTAAACAAATAAAAAAATTCCAGATTGAACAAAAAGAAAATCCAGATGGAGCTTCTTCTAGTTTGCTTTCAATTGCTGTGGAGGAATAAATTCTTTATTCCCCAGGTTGGTTTAGGTCAGACTGTTTTTTTTGACCACTACCAACTTGGGGAGGAAAGAGTTTATTCCTCCTACATCTCCCAGGTCACAGTTTATCACTGAGGGAGCCCAAGGTAGGAACTCAGCGCAGGAGTTCCCTTATTTTTGATCATATGGTGTTTGGTGAGAGATAAATATTGTGTCTTCAGAAAAACCTTCCTGCTTGTTATTTACAAAGCTGTTGGTTGGGGTTAGAGAGATGGATCTTCCATTAAGAGCTGTGGGACTGGAACTTTGCGTGGGGCTTGAAGCGAGAAATTGTAAGACTTCTCCCAGGAGGTCTCATCTCCTGGTATCTGATATCTCTGTGGGTTTCCAGAGTTATCTGTAGCTGGAAGATTCTGGATATTACAATGATTCTTGCTTCGCCCTATCTCTCCAAAGTTCCAGGTCCATTCCCTTGAGGCTGAGTAGAATGTCACACCTCTAGTTACCTGTTGCACAAACCGGAGTTCTGCAGCCACCCCCCCCATTAGAACCAAGTTGGCTCACCCCTCCCTTCCACCTGCTCCCTACTTCCTTGCCCAAAGCACAGTAGTCTTGAATATATAGACCTCACTGACAGTAAATAAATGGAGTTCCTATCCTCCCCGGCTCTCCATGTCTGTGTGTGTGTGTGTGTGTGTGTGTGTGTGTGTGTGTGTGTGTGTTCTTTCTAAGGGTGATCTCCTTCGGTTTTCCCTCCCCACTTCTTGCGGGAGCAGTGTCCAGAGACTGCTGGCCTGCAGGCATGAGGCAAGTCCTGGAGCTGAGCCAAGAAGGGAAGGACAGCATGTGGAAGGCGGTCACGTGTGACTCAAAGACACCACATCTGACAAAGAGCATGTATTAGTCTTGCAGAACACCTGAATTCAGCTCTCAGTGCCTATGTTGGGTGGCTTGCAACTGCTTTTAACTTCAGCTCTAGGGGAGCAGATGCTTCTCTCTTCCAAGGGCATGCTAACTCACATGTACATTCCAATACCACAGACACATATGTAAACTAAAAAATAATCAAATAAATCTTTTAGGAATGATGTTAAATTTTTACCTAAAGCCATCTCCTTGTTCAATTAAGTTTCAGCACATTTTGAAAAAAAAACATTCGATCCATGATTATACTAAAATAAAAAGGATTGAAGATCATGATGTGCATATGCCTGTGCATTCTAAGTTCCAGAAGCTTCAAAATGCTTCCTAACCAAATGTGTAATAATCAAGTCCAGAGTACTCTACTAGTCATACTGGAGGCATGCAGCTCTGGACAGTTCAAAAAAAGTGTGAGTACTAGGCTAAGCTCTGGTAAAAGCATCTCTCACTTGATTCTGTCTTGTCACTGAGTGCCATATGAATGTAGCCAGATCAAGAGCTGGAAAAGGGCCAGCTGGATAAATGGAAAGGTCACTTGAGTCAGGCCCTGGCTAACCACCGCTGCCTATGGGGCACTCTGTTTTGGTGGTTCCCAGCCAAGCTTAGCAGTTGGTTCTTAGGCCTGGAAAAAATTCTGAGCTTTTTATTTTTCAAAGTAGTTCTCTCCTTTTTCTGATAAGCCAATAGTTTAGTTAATTGAATCTCTTAGAAAGATTTGAAATTTTGTTAATAAGAATGAATGATAAAGTCAAATATGTGTTTATCACCCCCTGCCCAAAGATTGTGTACCTTAGGCGATAGTTTGGTTCCAAGGGATAAATGCTGAATGAGAGAATTTTTTTTTTGCTCTTTTTTGAGACAGGGTCTCCCTGTAGCTCCAGCTCTCGTGGAACTCACTATGTAAAGCAGGCTGGCCTTGAACTCACAGAGATATGCCTTCCTCTGCCTCTCAAGTGTTGGGATTACAGGCCTGAGCCACCATACATGGCTTTGAATAGAATTTTATGATGGCTTAAGGAACAATTCTCATTTTTGAAGATGATTTGAATATAAAACTGTTTATTCACCACAAGAAAAGAACATGGTTAGATTTTAAAATATTCTGGTTATAATAAGAAATTATAAAGATGAATTTCTTTTAAATTTTTTTTATTATTATTTATTTTTTTATGTGTATGAATGTACTGTCTGCATGCAGGTCTGTGCACCCGTGTTGTGCAATGCCGCGGAGGTCAGAAGAGGGTCTCGGATTCCCCTGGAACTGGAGTTCTCCTGGAATTGGAGTTACAGACGGTTCTCAGCCGCCATGTGGGTGCTGGGGATCGAACCCGGGTCCTCTGCAAGAGCGTCGGTGCTCTTAACCGCTAGGCCATCTCCCCAGTCCCTAAAGATGAATTTCTTAAATATACATTTGCAGATAAATAGAAGATAACATGGTAAGAGACAGATAAATTCTTTTTTTTTTTTTTTTTTTTTTTTTATTGATGCTTTTTGTATTTCATACATAATTTTCCAATTCAGTTCAGGCATATATCCCCTTCCCTTCCCCCCACCCCACCCCTGCCCATCCCAGATCATGCATTCTGCCATAAGTTTTCTGCATCTTTCTCTGCTTTTTTGTTTTGTTTTGTTGAAGGAGGCTTATAACCAGAAATACACAGTGAGGAGAGAGAGAGAGAGAGAGAGAGAGAGAGAGAGAGAGAGAGAGATTTTCCAGGAGGTATTCAGTTAGTTTCAGTTAAGAATATCTGCATCCAGCTGGGCAAGGTGGCACACGCCTTTAATCCTAGCACTCAGGAGACAGAGGCAGGCAGATCTTTGTGAGTTCAAAGCCAGCCTAGTCTACAGAGCAAGTTACAGGACAGCTGGGGCTAAAAAGAAGAGTTTGACTAGGTAGAGTCAAAGAGCAGAGATTTATGAAGAAAGATACTTTTTAAAGATCTTAGTTGTTATTGAAATTAATTATTGAACCCCTAAGACATTGCCAATAGGCCTTTAGAATCAGGACTCTAAGTTTATTTCATGTTACCACCAACTTTTAATTTGTTCACACTAAAGATTTCTTTGTGAAGGCCAGTTTCCTATTTAGGTCAGGAGAACATTTCATTTCTTCCATGTCTAATGCTCATCTCATCCACATCATGAAACATTATAAAACCAGTACACATGTTGTATTAGTCACTTTTCTGTTGCTGTGATAAAACCACGATGATAAAGGGAACTTATACAAGGAAGATATTATTTGAACTTACAATTGAAGATTCCAGGGAATTAAAAGTCCAATGTGGCAGGAGGCATCGTGGCTGGGGCTGGAGCTGAAAGCTCCAGGTTCACATCTCCAATGAGCACTGGAAGCTGAAAGAGAGAGAGAGAGAGAGAGAGAGAGAGAGAGAGAGAGAGAGAGGCCTTCAAGGCTTGTTGAACTCATTATGCCCACCCCCCAGTGACATACTTCCTCCAGCATGGCCACACCTTCTAAGATCTCCCAAAACAGCACCACCAACCAGAGACAAAATGTTTGAATACTTGAAGCCTATGGGGGACATTCTCATTCAAACCACCACATGCCACTCCCTGGCCCCCATAGGCTCATGACCATATAAAATGCAAAATGCATTTAGTCCAACCTTAAAAGTCCCTGTAGTCTTTACAGTCTCAATTCTATTCAAAAGTCTATAGTCCGAAGTCTCTTCTAAGACACAGGCCAATCTCTTAACTGTAAGCTCCTGTAAAATTAAAAGACAAATTACATTCATATATGGCCAACATACAGTAGAACTGAATACACATTCCCATTCCAAAAGGGAGGAATAGAGGCATAGTGAGGAAATACAAGACCAAAAACCAACAGGGCAAACACCAAGCCCAGAAGCTCCATGTGAGACTTCTGGGATTTCTAAAGGGCTTAGATGGCTCAGCTCTTCCAGCTTTGTGTGCAACATACATCTCTTCCTTGGGCTGTTACTGCTCCCTGTATGCAGCTCTCCTTAGCAAAGCTCTTTTTTGGGGTCTTTGCTGCCAACCAGGCTTCACATTCACAGCTTTACACAATGGCCCTATCATGGACTTCTTTATTCAGGGACGCTCCTGCTGCACTCTGCCTGGCCTTGGTGGCTCTCTGAAACCACAGAGGAAGAACTGATGACCCCTTTACTCTTGTATCCTTCATGCTTCTAAAGCCAGCACCATGTGAATGAAACTGCAGAGTTTGGTGGCAAGTTTGGGATGGACTCTGTCCTACTTCAACTACACTAGCAACCTTTTCCTGCCCTTTCAGTATTTTCCTTTCAAAAGCTGGAGGCTTAGCTGGGTGTGGTCTTTTCCTGAAGGTACTGTTTCTGTTGTTTACTTGTAATTCTCAATTCTCTTAATCACTTTAATCTCACTTTTTCCATTGTTTACCTGTCTTTCTTTTTTTTTCTTTTCTTTTTTTTGGGGGGGGGGTCTTTTTGAGACAAAGGTCTGTTAGGTCTGGGCTTCCCAGAATCCCAAGGCACACAGACACCCACTTCCTCCAGAGGCTGTCAATCTTCTGACTGCTTCCTCAGAGGCCCCACCCCATGGATATAAGTGGGTGGGCCCCAGGCACCATCTCTCTCTCTCTCTGCCTTGCTGCTCTGTTCCACCAGGAGTCTGCAGGTGGCACTTGCAGGCAGCCCTGGCTGGTAATTACACATGGAAGTAAATCATGTTGCTCGCGTGCCTTTTTATCTGGGGCCTAGGGGTGCACAGCCCTTTTAATTAGCTAATAGTATGGTGCTGTGGACTCAATCAGGGCTTGAAATATTTTGATCAGGCAAAGTGCTCACTGGCGTTTTTGATCTGGCAGAGTGGTCGCCAGCTCTCACCCCAAAAAGGACCTTCTAACTTGTTTCTTGGAACCCCTGGGATGGACTTGCCAGCAGCAGTGTACTTCTCCAGACAACCAGCTTCCACATTTCACGATAAGGTACCACTCTGCTCTTCTGCTTCCCTCCTTCCCTCCCTCCCTCTCTCCCTCTTTCCCTCCCCACTTCTGCCCCTTGTACTTCCTCCCTCTTCTCTGTTTCTCCTCTCGGCCTTAGCCCTTCATTGTTTTGGACCTACTGAGGCTTGCAGTCTGCCTCAAACTGGGTTCCTGATTCTGCCATGCTTGTACTCCCCCAAACTCCATTTTGAATCCCTAGGCTCAAAGACTGACTTGAACTGGGTTCCTGTGCACAGGCAGTACAACGCTCTGCACTCCTACACTCCCCTGCTTCCCTCCTTCTCTCTCTCTTTCTCTTTCTCTTTCTCTCTTTCCCTCCCCACCCCCATCCTTCTCTCTGCCTCTGACTTCCCTCTGATTCTTCCTTCATTTTTTAGCCTCCTGTTAGAGGATGCATTTCCTCCACTCTGTTCCCTTTAGAAGACACAGTTCCTCCACTTCGTTCCACTTTCTTTGAGGCTAAGAAAACCTTCCTTCCTTCCTACAGATCTCTGATTCTCCCCCTTCATTTTCAGCCTCCCATTAGAGGACACAGTTCCTCCACTCTGGTTCTTTCTTTGAGGCTAAAATTCTTTACTTCCTTCCTACAGATTTCTCTTCTCTCCTCTCCTCCCCCACTCAACAGGCTCTGATCTGTATCTCTCTTCTCTGCAGTAACAGACTGCACCCTCAATCCAGGCTTTTTCGTCTCTTTCTTTTACTGTGTCTTCCCTGCTGTGCTGGCCAGCTGCACAGCTGCCCCGCAATGCAGTTTCCCCTCCCCCGCACTGCCATGCACCACCATGCCCTGCTGTGACTACTTCGGGCTTTTTTCAATCAGAAACAGAAGCAGCAGCCACGTCCATTCCTCGGCCGCCATCTTGAGGCTGCCCCATTTCTGCTGAGCCACAGCCACTCTGTCTAGAACACGTGTCAGGAAGCCTGAATGTACATCAGACCTTGTAACAACTAATGACAATTTATTTAATGGCTTGTTCTGATCCTTTCACAATTTTGGTTTTTGGGCTTTAGAGTAACCAATTTTTTATTTTATTGGTTTCCATCCATTTCCATGTTGTCCTGTGTGTTTTTCGTCAAAACAAAGTGGCCACTTCAAACTTCTTTTATTCTATTCTGTGCACAAAAACAAAAATTAAATTAATCTTACTTTTGGCATGCATCTTAAATTTTTTTCCAAAGGCCTGATTTGAACCCGAGTTCCTAGGTTTCTACACTGCTTATATGAAGGTTTTACATCTTATCTTTCCAAATTATTTTTTTCCACAGGTATTATAACTAAATTTTTTCCCAATGTTTTTCTTGTTTCCAGATGTCTGAAGACCTGTTTTTGACCCTTACAGGTTCATTAAAAGATGTTTTTTCTTTCTCTCCTATGCTGTGCCACTGTCCTGACCAGACACCATTTTAAAAATCCTTGGATTCACTCATACTCTGGTACTTGGACAGTGGCACATGGCTTCCCCTGCAATCTCTTCCCTTCAATGAAACAGCCTAGGTACCTTTGATATTGTCAGTTCTTTAATTATTGTATATATAATTCAGTTTTCCATCACTTGTTAAAGTATTTCAATAAGTTCAGAGTTTTAGAACCAAAGGTACAAGATGTCATCTCAGCCTTGGCAGTGCAACTAACTAGACCTCCATGTTTTAAATAACATTACTAAAGGTGTTTTTTTTTTTTCCCAATGCATGTGACTGCTCAGTACAAACACTAAGATAAAAATTTCTTGAAGGAATGTGTGGGTACATATGTGTATGTGTATGAAATTGTTAAACAGCATATTAAGATGTGTCTGCATATGATTGCAAAGCATGTGCCTCTGCTCAGTACAACTTTTATAAAGTGTCATCACCAAATTTATTTATTTACCCATACATACTAAAACTGTTTTATATATGTTATATTTTGCATATGTTACTTTTAATATTTTTAAGAGGAAATTAGGCTTTACTTCTGGTGACCACATGGGCAGTCTGAATGTAACTAATTTAGGTGAGCCCTAAGTATTTCCTGCCTGCTGTTGGTATGTGACAATGCCCCACCTTCCTTTTCAAAACTATAATTCAAAATCTGGGGATCAGTGACATAGGATTCATTTGAGAAGGTACTGGTTTTAACCTCTTTATTTTCTTGGATTTGTTTCATGGGCTATGTTTGAACTTTTTGCCTTTCATGGTTTAAATCCATTGTACTTTGAGTGTAGACCTTAAAGACAAATTGTAGGTTTTACTGCATAGGTTTAATGTCAACTTGATACACCTGAGCTGAGAAACCTCAATAATTGCCTTCATTGGACTGGCCTGTGCCCATTGTGGGCAATGCCATTCTTGCCCAGATATTTCTTTATTGTATACAATAGGATGAATATGAGCCAGCAACACAAGCCAGTAAGTAGCACCTTTTCCTAGCCTGTGCTGCAGCCACTACCACCAAGCTCCTACCATGAGCTTTTATTATTAGAATATTTTGCTACAGCAATTAAGAATTTATTAACAGTGCTTAAGTCTATGTTCAAGCTTTTCTTAGGAATTCATTCAAATAATCCTCTTGGAGGGTTAACAACCACACTTGAAGCTCCAATCTGATTTGGCAAGAGGGATTTGAAGGGACAATATTTTGGCCCCTACCCTCTAAGGTCGACTTGGGGGTCCTAAGGTCCTGTATCTGCAACTTTGTACATGTCCTGTGGCTGTGAGTCACCAGTCATCCCAGGCCAGGGAGGTCTTGGAGATTCACTTAAAAGGACTTCATCAGGCCAGTGTCCAGCCTAGGGAGGAAAGTCCATATAGAGGAGAAACTCCTCAAGCTTCAAAGGGAAGCTCTGGTCAAGCAAGGCCTGACTTTGTCCTCATATAGATGGAACTGGTGAAGAGAGCCAGGTGCAAGGGCTGAGTGACCCCTAAGGACCAGAACCTCAACTGACCTTAATACCAAAGCAAACTTCATTTATCTGAGCTAACTGTGTGGTTTTAAACACCCCAACAGGAAACTGTAATCTAAAGAAGAGAAAATGAAATAACTTATCACCAGAGAGATGGGTGAGAGACCTACTGTGCCAAGTTACATAATATCTCAGAGATAGATAACAGATTTAATGCTCCATGCCAGAAAATACCATCTTTTATATTCTCATGGTTAAGCTGGCCCTCATTCTAGAGCTCTGTGTACTAAAACTTTTTTCCAATCCCTCACACCAGCATACAGATCCTCTCTCCTTCTGCAGACCCTAGGGAGCGTCCCTCTAATTAATAACACACCCAGAAACACCCCCACCTCTTGTTGGTACTGTGAAGTCCCTACACTGGTATACTCATATAAGAATCAACCAGCTTGTCTTTTCACTTGCAGAGAAAGCGTCCACTAAGTACTGGCCACTATCAATCTTTACCAAACCCACTGGGCAGAGAACTCAGAGCAGGCAAAATGGGAAACTGGATTCTAACCCTCCAGCCTGACAGCCGTTCGCCCAATACTTCGCCCCTCATCAGCTCTGAAGCAGATACAGAAGAGAGAACAGTGACCCATTTCTTTATCATAAGCAAAAAAAAAAAGCTGGAATCTTAGGTCTGGGTTTTCCAGAATCTCAAGACACACAGATGCCCACTTCCTCCAGAGGCTGTCAATCTTCTGACTGCTTCCTCTGTACCTGAAGCCCCACTCCATGGCTATAAGTGGGTGAGCCCTGGCACCATCTCTCTCTTTCTCTGCCATGCTGCTCTGTTCCACCACATGTCTGCAGGTGGCCCTTGCAGGCGGCTCCTGCTGGTAATTCCACATGGAAGTAAATCATGTTCCTGGTATGACTTAAGCCTCGTATTCCTTTTTATCTGGGGGTTGGGGGTATGCAGCCCTTTTTATAGCCTAATAATAACCAAAATTCAAAGCCTGAAACCTATACAAGCCAACACTCCATACATAAGGAGAATACAATGAAGGCACCTGAAGGAATCAAGGAAAACAATCCTTCAAGAATGTGAAGAGGCGTTCAAGATTCACATCAGAAAACAGGCAAAAGGGGAACCACATGCCCAGAGCACAATAAAAGAACAATATGTGAAAAGCTCAGAATAACTCCAGACTAAACTCTATGGAGCATGTGGAGGACTCCTACAATGGGATCTCCAGAGGTAACCCAGGATACAGATCGTAGAATAACAATCACAGATATAATCAAATAAATCATAGAACTAAGGGGAGGGAATGAAAAGCTCAGAAAGGACCTAGAGGGAGACAGGGATAAACTTTGGAATGAACTAAAAGGAGAAAATCACAGACTTCAGAAAGAGTTAGAGGAAAAAAATGACAAACTCCAGAAGGAAGTAGAAACACTGAAAAAGGAAACCAATGAGTGAAACAAGGAGCTGCAAGAAAAGATCTAGAAGTTCCAAAAGGAAATGGAAATAGTAAAGAAAACACAGGAAGAAATGAAAAAGGAAATCGAATACTCATCCAATCAAAAGGAAAGAATGGGAAAAACCCTCAGAAACAGAATAGAAGAAGCAGAAAAAAGAATATCAGACCTAAAAGATAACACAGATAAACTAAAAAGCTCAAGTAAAGACTATGAAAATTTTAAAAATACACAAAAGTGGAACCAGGAAATGAGAGACACTATGAAAAAGATTAAACCTCTGCACCATAGGGATAGAGGAAGGAGAAGAATCCCAAGAAAATGGTATTGATCAGGTTGTCACATGAATAATAGATGAAAATTTCCCCAAATTAAAAAAAGACAAACCCATACAAATACAAGAAGCACATAGAACACCAAATAGACTAGACCAGAAAAGAAACTCCACCCACCATATCATAGTTAAAATGCTAGACTCCCAAAACAAAGATAAAATTTTGAAAGAGAAAAATTTTCCATGACATAAATAAAATGAAAGAATACATGTCTACAGAACCAATGCTTCAGGGAAAACTTGAAGCAATTCAAAGGACAGAGGAGAGAAGCAACTAACCACAGGCACCTTGAAAGAAAAATTAATAAAAGCAGAAATGCAAAAGTAGAAACCTAGATGAAAAATGAAAATGGATAATAAGGTGAAAGAATGCAACACACACCTCTCAATTATAACCTTAAATATTAATGGACTAAACTCCCCAATCAAAAGGCATAGACTGGAAGAATGGATTAGGAAACAGACTCCATTGATATTCTGCCTACAAGAAACCCATCTCACCCTCAAAGATAGGCACCAAATTAAAGTGAACAGATGGAAAAAAAATTCAAGCAAATGGAACCAAAAAGAAAGCAAGTAGTTGCTATTTTAATATCAGACAAAATGGACTTCAAAGTAGAAGCAATTAGAAGAGACAAAGAGGGCCATTACAAGCTTATCAAAGGGAAAATTAACCATGAAGATCTCATGATCATGAATATATATGCACCAAATACTGGTGCACCGACCTTTATAAATACAACTCTACAGAACATCAAGGCACAGATTAACCTCAGTACACTCATGGTAGGGGACTTAAATATCTCACTGAGTCCTTTGGCCAGATCAACCAGACAAAGAATAAACAGAGAGACATCTGAACTGAACAATACAATAAAAGAAATGGACCTCACAGACATATACTGAATATTCCACCCAAGCACCCGAGAATATACTTTCTACTCAGCACCCCATGGAACATTCTCCAAAAGTGACTACATACTAAGACACAGAAAAAACTTCAACAAATACAAAAAATTGAAATAATTTCATGCATTATATCAGACCCTAGTGCAATAAAGCTCAATATCAACACCAGGATAAGCTCTGCTACCTACAGGAACAAATGGAGACTAAACAACACACTCCTGAAAAATGAGTGAGTCAAGGAGGAAATAAAGGAAGAAATAAAAGCATTCCTGGAACTAAATGACAATGACAGTACAACACACCATAACCTATGGGACAATTTAAAAGCAGTCCTAAGAGGGAAGTTTACAGCCCTGGATGCCTGTATTAAGACAAACAAACAAACAAACAAACAAACAAAACAGAATGAGCACAGATAAATGAGCTAACACTGCAGCTAAAAACACTTGAAAAAAAACAACCAATAAACCCTAAATGCAACAGAAAGGAAGAAATAACAAAAATTAGAGCAGAAATCAATGAACTAGAAACGAAGAAAACAATACAAAAAAAAAGGAAATATCACAACAGACAATGAAAAGATCCAGACAAATATATGGGAATACTTCAAAAACTTATACTCTACTTAATTTGAAAACCTAAGTAAAATGAATGAATATCTGCAATCTGGGGAATCGCCCAAGCTAAACCAAGAAGAGATTGAGAGCTTAGACCCATAATATATGAAGAAATTGAAAATGTAATAAAAGACTTCCCAACTAAAAAAAAGCCCAGGTCCAGATGGTTTCACAGCAGAATTCTATAAAACATTTAAAGAGGACTTACAACCATTATTACCCAAACTGTTCAGAAGGATACAAGCAGAGGGAAATCTCCCAAATTTCTTCTATGAAGCCAGCATTGCTCTAATACCAAAACCAGGCAAGGATGCAACCAAAGAAGAGAACTACAGACCCATCTCATTAATGAGCTCAGATGCAAAACTTCTCAACAAAATACTTGCAAACCATATACACACCCACATCAACAAGATCATTCACTATGATCAAGTTGGATTCATACCAGAGATGCAGGGATGGTTCAACATATGAAAATCAGTAAATATCATAAAACACATAAATGGACTGAAGGACAAAACCCACACAATCATCTCAGTTGATGCAGAAAAAGCCTTTGACAAAATCCAGCAGAATTTCATAGAGGGAATTGGACAGGAAGGATCATTCTTCAACATAATCAAAGCCATATATAAGAAACCCATAGCCAGCATCATCCTAAATGGACAAAAGTTAGAAGGATTTCCCATAAAGGTAGGTTCTTGACAAGGCTGCCCCTTGTTGCCACTCATCTTCAATATAGTTCTTGAAACACTGGCTAGGGCAATAAGGCAAGAAAAGGAAATTAAAGGAATACTAATTGGAAAAGAGGAAGTAAAACTATCCCTTTTTGTGGACGATATGATAGTTTACCTAAAGGATGCTAAAAACACCACCAGAAAACTCTAAGAAACGATTAAGAGTTTCAGTAATGGGGTGGGATACAAAATTAATCTAGAAAAATCAGTAGCCTTTCTTTACACCAACAACAAGCAACTTAAGAAAGAGTACAAGGAGACCTTCCCAATCACAATAGCCTCAAAAACAATAGAATACCTAGGGACAAACCTAACAAAAGACACCATAGATCTCTACAACAAAAATTATAAACTGCTGAAGAAGGAGACTGAAGAAGATAGAAGATGGAAAAATCTCCCATGCTCATTGATTGGAAAAATTAATATAGTAAAAACATCCATTCTACCCAAATTAATATATTGGTTCAATGTAATTCCAATTAAAATCCCAAGGACATTCTTCACAGGGTTGGAAAAGAAATTCTTAAATTCATATGGAACAACAAAAGTCCCTGAATAGCCAAAGCAACCCTGAGTGAAAAGAGCAATACAAGGGGGATTTCTATACCAGACATCAAACTATACTACAGGGCTATCGTCATTAAAAACAGCCTGGTACTGGCACAAAAACAGACCTGTAGACCAATGGAACAAAACTGAAGATCCAAACTTGAGCACATATAATTTCAGCCACCTCATATTTGACAAGGGGCCAAAAAGACTCAATGGAGGAAAGACAGCATCTTCAGCAAATGGTGTTGGCAAAACTGGATCATTACTTGTAGAGAATAAAATTAAATCCCATGGGGCTGGAGAGTGGCCTAGCAGTTAAGAGCACCAACTGCTCTTCCAGAGGACCCTGGTTCAATCGCCAGCACCCAAATGGTGGCTGAGAACAGTCTGTAACTCCAATCCCAGGAGAACTCCAGTTCCCGGGGAATCCGACACCCTTTTCTGACCTCCCCAGCATTGCACGACACCACTACACAAACTACATGCAGACAGTACATTCATACACATAAAATAAATAAATAAATAATTAATTAATTAAAAAAAATTAAATCCCTACCTTTCACCCTGTACAAAAATCAACTCCAAATGGATCACAGATCTTAATGTGAAACCCAAGAATCTGAACACGATAGAAGAAAAAGTTGGCAGCAACTTACAAGACATAGGTGTATGAAAAAACTTTCTAAATCATACATCAGCTGAGCATGAAATAAGGTCTACAATTGACAAGTGGGACCTTATTAAACTCAATAGTTTCTGTACAGCAAAAGAAATAATCAGAGAAGTGAAGAGAAAACCCACAGAGTGGGAGCAAACCTTCACTGTTGATCCATCTGACAGAGCATTAACTACCAGAATATATAACCTACTCAAAAAACAAAGAAGAAAACAAATGACTCACTCAAAAGATGGAGTAAAGAGCTGAACAGAGAGAGACATCACAAGTGAGGAAATAGAGATGGCTGAGAAACATCTTAAAAAGTGTTCAACATTGTTAATAATTAAGGAAATGCAAGTTAATCCACTTTACAATATCATCTCACTCTGATAAGGCTGGCAAGGATCAAGAAAATAAACAATACTAAATGCTGGAGAGGGTGTGGGGAAAGAGGAACACTCATCCACTCTTGGTGGGAATGCAAACTTGTACAACCACTATGGAAAGCAGTATGGAGAACCTTCGAAAGACTCAGAACGAGCCTACCACCTGACCCAGCCATACCACTTCTGGGAGTATATCCATCAGATTCTTCCTACCAAGAAATACATGTACAGCCATGTTTATTGCAGCTCTCTTCACAATAGTGAAGAGGTGGAACCAACCTAAGTGTCCCTCATCTGATGAGTGGATAGAGAAAATGTGGTACATCTACACAATGGAGTTCTATGATACAGTACAGAAAGATGACATCATGAAATTTGCAGGTAAATGCATGGAGCTAGATTTTATGCTAAGTGAAGTAACACATTCCCAGAAAAACAAAAGACAAATGGTATCCCTCAACTGTGGATGCTAGTACCAAGTACCTAGTTGTAAGATAAACTGAGCAATGTTAATGTTAAATTCCTCATGATCTAAAGATCACTGTACTCTTGCATTGTGAATCCCTAAACAGGTTCTAGAGCTGACCTAACATTTATTTTCAGTCCTTGGGTTTTCAGTACATGATGGAGGGTATGTGTGCATCTTTTAGAGAAATATGGGATCAAAATGGAAAGATGCAAATCAAGAAATATTTTATGGCAATAGCATACAGTTTGTTTCCAAAGGATACAATTTTAATATAGGTGCAGTTTAATAGGGTGGTGCAACTTATCCTTTCTGGGTGCTTAAAGACCATACTTAATGCCCATACCAATTTGGCTGAGGGACCTAAGGGATAACTTTGTTCCTTGCCCTCAGAGGTCAACTAAGTCTTAGGGGATTATGCATGGGGGCATCTCTTGAAATGTCCTGCAAATGTGGGTCACCAGTCTTCCTGTTTAGGGAGGTCTTGGAGAGCCACTAATGGAACTTCAGCCAGTGTCCAATCTATAAAAAGGAATGTCTGCTCATGCTTCGGAAAAGGAAGCCTGGTCTAGCAAGACCTGATTTTGTCCCCAAGTGGATGGAACTGGTAAATGAAAAGCTGAAAGGAGCAAGGTGCTCCCACCCCCCCCAAAAAAATAAAAACCCCTAGAGACCCCTTAGCACCAGATAATCAACTGACTTTGAGAAAACAAAAACCTTGGTTAATCTGGGCTGTGTGGCCTTAAGCATCCAAAAGGAAAGCACAACCAGATATAAATAATCAGTGAGACTAGAGAAAATGTACTGCAGTCATACAATTTGAGATCTTAGTAAAGAGATAAAAAGAAAAAAGAGAGAGTACTGTTGTTTGGTCTGTCTTCAATTCTTACTGGCAAGTGCATTAACTCTGTGGCTGCCCCTGCTTTTGGCAGAGTGCAGGGATTTGAGTGGGGTAGGGGCCATGGAAAGGGAAGCAGTTCTAGATTTGATTGAGAGACGATGAATGGAAATGACCTATGGAAAAAGTTTAATAACAAATATATATATATATATAATATATACACACACACACACATATATATATATATATATATATATATGAAGAGTTTATTTGAGATTACAATTGATGGTTCCAGGGAATTAAGAGTCCACTGTGGTGGGGAGGTATGGTGGCTGGGGCTGGAGCAGAAAGCCCAGGTTCACATCTCCAATGAGCACTGAAAGCTGAGAGAGAGAGACAGAGAGAGACAGAGAGACAGAGAGACAGAGGGAGAGACAGAGAGAGAGAGACAGAGAGAGAGAAACTGGAGCCTGCAAGTCTTGTTGCACTCACTAAGCCCACCCCCCCTCCCCCAGTGAATTACTTCCTCCAGCATGGCCACACCTTCTAAGATAATTCCAAAACAGTGACACCAACTGGGAATAAAATGTCTGAATACTTAAAGCCTATGGGGGACACTCTCACTCAAACCATCACACATTTGATTGAATTTTTCTGTTTTGCAAACATAGGAACACATTTTCTCAATTGAATTTTATCTAGAAATATTAAATATGCAAGAATCACTTGCCTTTTGTGGCTTCCATTTGTTGAGTTCATGAATTTCCTTCTGATGAAATACTTGTACCCATCAGGTGACATTGGTTGAAATATGGAACAAAATTATGTATTTTTGTGTTATTACTTTATTACAGAGCTGAAAAAGTTAATTCCAGTAACAGTCTGGGTTTCATAATTATAAAACAAGCCAAAAGTAAAACACAGGAATAAGATAATGAAGTGGAAAACTTACAACTGAAGATCATCAAAGCATGAGAAGTAATCTCCTTTTTTTCTTTTGGTTAACTGGGCTAAGGGTCCATCTATCTTGTTTGTCCTTTCAAAGAACCAGCTCTTATACTCATTGACTCTCTGTATTTTTTTTTTGTTTGTTTGTTTCTATTTCATTAATCTCTGCTCTGATTTTTGTTATTTCTTCTTGTCTGTTGGGTTTGAGATTCACTTGTCTTCCATGTGTCTTGAAGTTGCAATCTTAAATCATTTATTTGTTCTCTTTATGTTTTTTTTTTTTTTAGTATAGGCATTTATAGCTATAAATTTCCCACTTAGGACTGCTTTTAAAGTGTCCCAGAGATTTTGTTGTTTTGCATTGTCATTTTTGTTTAATTCTAGGAATACTTTTATTTCTTTCTTAATTTCTCCTTTGATCCATTCATTACTCAGGAGTGTGTTGTTTAATCTCTATGAGTTCCTGTAGTTAGTAGGGCTTCTTCTGGTGTTGATATGAAGCTTTATTGTATTGTGAATGCAATAAAGAATGCATGGAATCATTTCAAATGTTTTTGTATTTGTTCAGGTTTGTTCTGTGCCCCAGTACATGATTGATTTTGGAAGAAAGTTCCATGGGGTGCTGAATAGAAAGTATATTTTTTGTTGTTTGGGTGGAATACTTAGGTCCATTTGATGTATTGTATTGTTCAGTTCAGATGTCTCTCTTTTATTCTTTGTCCAGTTGACCAGTCTAATGGACACAGTGGGGTATTGAAGTCCCCTACGACTAGTGTGTTGGAGTTAATCTGTGCCTAAAATGCCTATAGAATTGTGTATATGAAATTTGGTGTACCAGAGTTTGGTGTGTATAAATTCATGATTGTTATATCTTCTTGGTTAATTATTCCTTTGATAAGAATGAAGTGACCCTCTTCATAGCTTCTGATTAGTTTTAGTTTGAAGTCTATTTTATCTGATATTAAGGTGCAACTCCTGCTGGTTTCTTATTGCCATTTACGTGGAATATTACTTTTACCATCCTTTTACCTTAAGTTAGTGCCTGTCCTTGAAGATGACATGGGTTTCTTACAGGCAATAAAAAGATGGCTTTTGTTTCTTAATCCATTCTACTAGTCTATGCCTCTTGATTGGAGAGTTCAGTCCATTGATATTTAAAGTTACTTTTTTAAAGAAGGTTTTCTTGGGGTTTCAAGATATTCAATCATGTTATTTATAAATCAAAATAATTTTGTCTCTGATTTTTATGTTTTTAGGAGTTCACATTTTTCCCTTTAATTTTATATTACTCTAATATATGACTACATACCCTCCATACATAAACCACAATTACAAAGTCTGAAAATAAGTGGTCAGTTAATTCTAGAGCCTGTTAAGGAATTCACATTATAACAGCACAGTTACCTTCAGATAAAAAGAAATATAACATTAACTTTTCTCAGCTTTACTTTCAACTAAGGATTTGGTGCTAGCATCCACAAATGAGGGATACCATTTGTCGTTTGGTTTTCTGGGAATGTGTTACTTCACTTAGCATAATGGCTTCAATTTCCATCCATTTACCTGCAAAGTTCATGGTGTCATCTTTCTTTACCGCTGCATAGAATTCCATTGTGTAGATGTACCACATTTTCTCTATCCACTCATCAGATGAGGGACACTTAGTTTGGTTCCAGCTCTTTGCTATTGTGAAGAGAGCTGCAATAAACATAGATGTGCATGTGTCTCTGAGATAGGATGAGTCTTGTGGGTATATACCTAGGAGTGGTATGACTGGGTTAGGTGGTAAGCTCATTTTCAGTTTCTTGAGAGTTCTCCACACTGTTTTCCATAGGGGTTGCATGAGTTTGCATTCCCACCAGCAGTGGATGAGTGTTCCCCTTTCCCCACAACCTCTGCAGCACTTGGTATCCTTTGTTTTCTGGATAATAGCTAGTCTTACTGGAGTAAGATGAAATCTTAAGATGGTTTTCATTTGGATTTCCTTAATTGTTAATGAGATGTATATTGTTTCCCATAATTTTGGTTTCTGGTGCATTCTTGTTCTAGGTTTGTATTGTCACAGTAATACCTCCCATTAAGTACTTTCTTCCACTCTTTGTATTGCTCTTTGTATGACTCTTCCACTCTTTGTATTGCTTCAAGTATTGTTTGTATTGCTTCAACTATTGTCTGAAGGGCTGGCTTTATGGACATGAATTCTTTCAGCCTATTTATGTCATAAAAGATTTTCCTTTCTTCTTCAACTATAATAGACATTTTTGCTGGGTAAAATATTCTGGGTTGGCATCTATTGTTATTCAGAACTGTTTTTTTTTTTCCCTCAAAGAGCTCAGTTTATTGGGAGACACGTAACACACAGCCAGGGCAGCAGAGCGACACACAAATAGAGCATCTGCTCTAAGGCCAGCTACAAGCACTCAGGGCTTCTGGGATCAGAAGGATGCAGTAAGAAGCTGTGAAAGCTGACGCTGGAAGATAATGATGGAGGCCTACCCTATTTAGATTCTACTGCTATGACTACCATACCTGTCCAAACAACAGAAAGCAGACAAGATTTACTTTGGCCCATGCTTTCAAAAGTTTCAGCCTATCATGACCGGAAAGCTCAGTTCACATCATGGTGTACCAGGAAGCAAAGAAAGCAAATGAGACAGAAAGGAACAGGTAGAATAGAGCCCAAAGACCCACCCACAGGAGCCTACCTCCTCACCAAGGCTGAATACTTTGGTCCAAGATCTTCTGACTTTCATCCTTTGCATTGAGAAGTCAGCTGTAATCCTGATAGGTTTTCCTCTGTTGTTTTTCTTTTGCAGCTTTCCATATTCTTTCCTTGTTTTGAACATCTGGCATTTTTACTATAATATGGTGTGGTATTGCAAACTTGTGCACCCCTATGAAAAGCAGTGTATAGAACTCTTAAAAGACTAAAAATGATCCTACCATTTGACCCAATTATACCACTCCTGGGGGTATACTCAGAGAATTTATCCTAAAAGAGAGATACATGGACAGCTATGTTTATTGCTGCTCTTTCCAAAATAGCAAAAAGCTAGAAGCAGCCTAGGCATCTGACTAGTGAATAATGAAGATATGGTATATTTACACAGTGGATTTCTATGTAGCAGTGAAGAAGGATGACATCCTGAAGTTTGCAGGCAAATGGATAGAACTAGAGGTTGTTATGCTAAGTGAGGTAACCCACTCAGAAAAACAAATGATGTATGTTATCCCTCATTTGTGGTTCTTAACACCAAATCCTTATATGTAAGTCAAAGTGGGTAATTAGTCAGTAAACATAGTACCACATTGATGATATCACTATAGATATAGTATAAATCTCTATTTTCTTACTTCTAAGATTTATGAGAAAAAGAAGAGATAGATTTTTATTGAAATTAAAGTAGAGCGAGGTCAGACGTGTGCTAGTGGTGAATGGTGTGAGGAGGATGTAAGAAGTTTTTAGTATGATATATATATATTATTATATATATCATATATATTATATATGGTCTTTTTGAGACGGGTCCTGTAGCCCCAGCTGTCCTGGAACTCACTCTGTAGACTAAGGTGGCCTTGAACTCACAAAGATCCTCCTGCCTCTGCCTCCCAAGTGCTAGGATTAAAGATGTGCACCACCACACCTGGCACAAGTTATATATTTTTACCTGTATACAAGAGTACAGTTGATCTGAGCATTATTTAGAGTTCTGGAGTGCAAGAAGGCTGTGATGTGCTTCAAGTAGAAAACAGATTAAGTACAAGCTCTTAGCTATGAATTTGGTGCTAATGAAGGAACAATGTACTAAATAAGGATATGGTGTTTTTATAAAATAGCATGCATAAAGCAAGGTTATATGGAGATAGCTTTATACAGTAGAAGCAGGAAACAAGAAATTATTGATAAAAGCTACAAAATTTTAGCTACAAAAATGAGTAAACCCTGAGAATCTAATGTACAACATGGTAACAATAATGAACAATTTTGTCATGTATGCTTGAATCATTCTAGGAGGGTTGATTTTAAATGTTTTCACCAAAAGGACAGAGAAAATGGTAACAAAGTTACATAGTGATTGATTGATTGTTTGACTGATTGATGAAGATTTTGTGACCAGAGATATCAGAACTTACCTCAGCAATTCTTTAAGGAACAATAGTCCAACATTTGATAATAATAATGTTTAAGGAAACTTTAGAAGTCATAATTAATGGGCTGGAAAGATGGCTCAGTGATTAAGAATTCCCACTGCTCTTGCAGAGGACCTGGGTTTGATTCCCAGCACACACATGGGGGCTAAGAACTGTTTTTAATTGAGGCATGGTGGTGCACGCCTTTAATCCTAGTACTTGGGAGGCAGAGGCAGGTGAATCTGTGATCAGAGACCAGACCCTGTCTCAAAAAAAAGAAGTCATAATTAGCATGAATGACAATCATGTGTATATAGTTATAATGATATAGTTATAGTTATTTGATTTAAAAAACATATTCAAGCTGGGCATGGTAGTGCACAACTTTAATCCTAGCATTTGGGAGGCAGAGGCAGGCAGATCTTTGTGAGTTCAAGGCCAGACTGGTGTACAGAGTGAGTTCCAGGCCAGCTAGGGCTACAGAGAAACCTTGTCTCAAAAACACCAAAAACCCCCATAGTAAATACATTTGTTTTTTAAAAAGAAGTAATGCAAGAAAAATAGGCCTCATAGAAAAAGGCGTCCTATCTGGGGAGGTACTTCATGCTTTAGGTTTTGAAGCAGTGAGAAGTCATGAATGTATGTCACTCAGCAGCAGCATCCAAGCCTTGCAGGAGTCTCTAAATACCTGCCATTGTTCTGCCACAACCAGGACACCAAGGCTGAGTCAGCATTGGAGATGACCTTAGGGCAGACACAGGGAAATGACTTTGAAGCAATGGTAGTCTCCAAGTGCATAGCCAGGTGAGATATCTCTGCGGTTATAGAGCAAAAGATTCAGAGAGCAAACAAAAATTCTCCAAGCCCATGGTCTCTTGAGTCAATGTGAAACAGAGCAAGGAGCAAGAGGAGTACATGGCGGAGGAAGATTAACACCCATAAAACAGGGTGGAGACTTATAAGGACCATACTTTGGGAGTTCTTTTGCACACAATTCTTCTAGGTCTTATCTTTCTCTCTACCTTTTGCCCATTTCCATTGTCTATAAGATTGGGAGGTCCAGAAGTGAGGGTAAACAAGGGACTAAAAAGATGGAAGAATCAGAACCAATAAATACTGGGATTGTGAGAGAAACACAGGACCAGGATGAGGCCTCCCTATCAGCAACTATGGATTTTGTCTGCGTGCATCAGGCAGAGGACTCTTGGGCCAGAAAGGATACCATCCATGGGTATGAGCAATCCAAAATCTCATGAATACTCAATTTCTCATGAATATTATGTTTGATATCTCTTGCCTCATTAAAATTTAGTAGAGGTGGCCAGCCTGTTCTACAGAGCGAGTTCCAGGACAGCTGGGGCTACAGGGAGACCCTGTCTCAAAAATACCAAAAAAATTTTAGTAGAGGGGCTGGAGTGATGGCTCAGAAGTTAAAGCACTTGCTCTTCTTTCAGAGGACCTGGATTTGATTTCCAGCACCCATATGGTGGCTAACAACTGTCCATAGCTCCAGTTTCAGGAGATATGACATCCTCTTCTGATATCTGTGGGCATTGCACACACATGGTGCAGTTTCATACATGCATACACACAAGATAAAAATAAACTATTTTAAAATATTTAGTAGGATGTTCATTTATGGTATCTTTTGCTCTGTTCACTCCCATGTGTGTTTAAAATTTATATCTGACATATCTCAGAGGCCACTAACTTGTATGCTTAACTACTTTGGAAAAAAATACTTAATATTAATACATACATATGTGATTTGATCAAATTCACTTCCCATTTCTACCTCTCCAATTCTTCTCCTATCTTTCACACCAATTTTCTCTCCCAATTTCGTATGTTCTCTCTCTTTCTTTTAAATACCCATTGGGTCTATTTAGTGTTGCATATGGGCATAGGTGTGGGGCAATCTACCAAAGCATGAGTAACCTCTCAGTGTGCACATCTCTGAAGAAAACTGACTCTCCCTCTCCATTACCAGTAGCTCCTCAGATAGGGATAGGATTTCATGAGCCCTTCCCCAGTACATGCAGAGATTTTGGCTGGCTTAATCTTGTGCAAGTATTGTGCAAACATTCCCAGGCACTTTGAGTTCATGTGTGCAAGTGTGCTGTCATGTCCTGTGAATTTTGTTCTGCTACAAACATCCAATCCCTCTGGCTTTTATCTTTCCTCCCTTCTCCTGAAATGAGCCCTGAGCCTTGGAGGAAGGAAGGACATGCCTTCTATAAAGCTGAGCACTCCACAGTCTTTATTCTCTACCTGTTAACTCATTGTGGGTCTCTGTATTAACTGCTTCTGTTTTTAAAAAGAAGTTTCTCTGATGACGGTTGAGAGATGCACTAATCTATGGCTATAAAGTTAAGAACTTAGAGAGCAATTTATTACTATTACATTTAGCAGAATAATACTACTAGGCTCTCCCCTGGGGCCTATGAGCTAGCTAGGCATTAGTTTTAATGGTATGAGGCACAGGTTCCATCTTGTAGCTTGGACTTTAAATCCAATCAGATTGTGGCTGGATACTTCCTTAACATTCATGCCACTAGCCTTTTCTGTGTTTCACAAGACACTTTATATTTAAGGGTTATTTGCTTTCCTTGATTTCTTTAGGAGAATCAAATCTTTTCAGATAATCCAGCAAATACACCTCACAAAGAGGAGGCTATGTATGAGTGGAGACTGAAAGGGCTCAGAGAATATAGAGAGGCTACTCTTCTATGTGTGATGGAGATTAGCTCCAGAGTGCTACATGCCCCATCCTAAAAGGAGGGACTGGGAAGGAGTGATGAGGTGGTCTTCTTCTCTCAGTTCTGCCTACAGTTTTTCTTGGTTCTAAATCTCTGGATTGTTCCTACTGGTTTTGATGGATAATTTATCATTAGGCACCGAAGGACACTGCAAATAGTTGTATGCTTTAAAAGCATTCTTATTATAAACTGTATTATGATGTTTATTCTTCTAGAACTACATCTTCCCCAGAACTGATAAATTATTTACTTAATCTCTAAGGCTAACCTAGAAAACCATGCCAAAATTCAGACACTCAGAGGACAGAAGAAAGGAGAATACATTGACTTCCTGTGGCAGATGGCTCCAATATTGCCCACATAAAACCAAGACCCATAACAATTGTATGTTATGTTACAATTGTAACATAAAATTGGGATTTTAATGTATCCTCACCTTTAATTCTTTTGGGATTAACCCATATTTTCTGCTTGAGCTTTATGCTTACTTCTGACCATTCAGTGTTGTTACATTCCAGCTGAGTTCTAATATAAGAGGGAAAAATTCCCCTCAGACACTTACAGTACAAGACTTTCTTCTTTGTTTTTTGTTTTTTTTTAATATAGTTTTTTTTTTTTTTAAATCTTGAATCATGGAAATCACCAAAGATTCAGGAACGTGTTTTAGGATTCTGATTCAGGGATGGAAGTAGTTCTAATCCAACATTGGGCAATTAATTTCTGCTTTCCCAGGCAATCACAATAGTATGTCTACACATTAAGACACATTTTGAAAAGGAATACTTAGCAATTTGAAGGTCTGCAGTCAAGTAATTTAATAATCACCTGGAGCCTGTTATTAAGACAAAAACATAAGTGGGAGAGATCTCCCTGAGGCCTGCTACCTTCACCACAGGATAATACCAGGGCCGTCTTCTTCCAGCTCCCATGTTTCTTTAATTCGAAAAGCTAGTTTAATTGAGGTGGTTTCTATTTTTTAGTTTTACTGAGAAGCACTTTGTTGTATTTTTTTTATTTTTTATTTATTCTTTATGTGTATGAATGTACTGTCTGCATGCAGGTCTGGGCACCTGTGTCGTGCGATGCCTCGGAGGTCAGAAGAGTGCGTCGGATTCCCCTGGAACTGGGGTTAAAGACGGCTCTCAGCCGCCATTTGGGTGCTGGGGACCGAACCCTGGTCCTCTGCAAGAACAGTTGGTGCTCTTAACCACTAGGCCATCTCTCCAGCCCCCACTTTGCTGTATTTTAAATGGATCATCTTTTCTTTTTATTTATTTATTTATTTATTTATTTATTTATTTATTTATTTATTTTATTGATGCTTTGTGCAATTCATACATTATTTTCCAATTCAGTTCAGGCACATTTCCCTTTCCCTTCCCCCCAACCCCTACCCCATCCCAGATCATGCATTCTGCCATAACTGTCCTGCATCTTTCTCTCAGTTTTTTCATTTTTTAGCTATAAGTGATAATCCAGTATGTGTATGAATGTACTGTCTGCATGTAGGTTTGTGCACCCATGTCGTGCAATGCCGCAGAGGTCAGAAGAGGGCATCTGATTCCCCTGGAACTGGAGTTCTCCTGGAATTGGAGTTTCAGACGGTTCTCAGCCGCCATGTGGATGCTGGGATCGAACCCAGGTCCTCTGTAAGAGCGGTCAGAGCTCTTAACTGCTAGGCCATCTCTCCAGCCCTAAGTGGATCATCTTTTCAAGCACTAGAAGGAAGTGTTCAAAATGATTTTTAACAAATTAAGGATTGTATTTCCTCATTAACAAAGAAATTGGTTGTGGAAAATGATGCAAACTAGTGCTAAATTAATATTAATGTATTTATGTGACCAAACATTTTAATATTTGTATACTGAGGAGCACTTCTCCATGGATAGAAGGGAGCAGAGGCCTACAAAAGAGTGGAGATTTGTGTTGGGTCTGGTGGTGCATGACTTTAATCCCAGCACTCAGGAGTCAGAGGCAGGCAGATCTCTGTGAGTTCAAAGCGAGCTTGGTCTACACAGTGAGTTCCAGGACAGCTGGAGCTATAGGGAGACCCTGTCTTAAAAGACCAAAAAAAAAGTGTAGATTTCAATATAAAATATAAAAGTAATTAGAACATTATATATAACTTAAATCGAGAGATAGCAAACAGATTTTATTTTACATATTGCAAAGGTTTGGCAAAGAATCTCATGCAACGTGCCACTTAGTGTTTTTTAAGAAATAATTGTAATATTTTATATTATTATTGAATATCACTTTTACAAAGGATTATAGAAGAAAGAGGAGATTCCTTTTATCTCTGCAGTTTAACAGAAAAAAAAAGAAATAATTACAGTGTTCCAAAATTGTCCCAAGAGCAGGAAGGGTGGGCAGAGGCTCATCTGTGATTATAAATAACCTGACTGGAATGGCCTCACAGCTGGGGCAAGCAATCCCCTGTTTAACAATGCTAGTAGAAAAATGTCATTGTGGAACACAAATATTCTGCTCCCTGGTCCACTCCCCTTTGGCTTCCGTTTTTATTTCCACTTGTTGGCCATGTCTGCCTTTTTGATAAGATTATTTGCGATTAAAAAGTGGATTAGAAGACCATTTACATCCAAATGATTGGCCTCTGGAAATTAGAGTCTTAGTAACAGATACTCAGTAGAGGAGCTCAAAAGAGGACAGGCTTCTGGGGGTAAGAGGAAAAGAGGCTTCTAGGTCAAAGGACAAGTGTTAGACAGGCCAAGAGTGCAGAATGCAGCTCATGGTACCAACAGCACCTCCTCCCAAAGAAGGCCGAAACAGACAGAGAAGTGATACTATGGAGCAATTTCAATACAGACAGGTTGGGATATATATTTTTTTTAATCAATAAATGTTGGGGCTTGGAGATATAGCCTAGTGGTTAAGAGTGCCGACTGCTCTTGCAGAGGATCTGGGTTCGATCCCCAGCACCCACATGGTGGCTGAGAACCATCTTTAACTCCAGTTCCAGGGGAATCTGACACCCTTTTCTGATCTTTCCCCTATTACCTCCCTGGGTTCGATCCCCAGCAACCACATGGTGGCTGAGAACCGTCTTTAACTCCAGTTCCAGGGGAATCTGACACCCTTTTCTGATCTTTCCCCTGTTACCTTCCTGCAACTTTCCCCAGGGCCTACCAACCATCTCTGGCTCAATTTCATGTCCTGTTTTTAATTAATTAATTAAATTAGTTAATTAATTTTTGTCTTTTTGAGACAGGGTCTCCCTGTAGCCCCAGCTATCCTGGAACTCACTCTGTAGACCAGGCTGGCCTTGAACTCACAGAGATCCACCTGCCTCTGCCTCCCAAGTGCTGGGTTTAAAGACATGGGCCACCATGCCTGGCTAATTTTTTTGAAACAAGGTTCTCCCTGTAGCCCCAGCTATCCTGGAACTCACTCTGTAGACCAGGCTGGCCTTGAACTCACAGAGATCCACCTGCCTCTGCCTCCCAAGTGCTGGGTTTAAAGACATGGGCCACCATGCCTGGCTAATTTTATTCTTTTGTAGTTGAATAAAATTCTGTTGTCTACGTATACCACATTCTCTTGTTCTCTTTATTCATTGCTCTGTTAATGGGTATCTACCTTGGTGTAAGGTCATAAGCCCATCTAAATCAGGGATTATCCTGGAAGGCAACTGTGGTAGAAGTTCCGAGAAAGTTACTGCAATCAGTATCCCACTTATACGGGTCATAAGCCTCAGGTTATCTTGAGATGCTTCTACTGATTGCAGCCACAGATCCACCTATGCCTTAATCCCTCATCTCTTTGCCCCACCTCCTTGTAAACTCACTTCCTTGTATGCCTGGGTATACAACTGCCATTCTGGAGACATTCTAATGCTCATCATCCCAATCCAGATACAGGCAGGTCAGCCGCCATGCCTGAAATAAACCCAATTTTGTTTTCATCAGAGTCCTGAGATTTTTCTCCTCTCTGCCCCTAGTCTTTCCTCAAAATGAACCTTACAGTTGGTTCTATAACTTAGTTATTATAAACAGTGTTGCAATAAACATTGGAGTGCACATATTTTTGTGAAATGTTGACACTGAGTTTTTTCAGGGTAAATACAGTAGTGTGGTATGTATACTTTGAGTTTTTTGAGGAACACTTATATTGATTTCCCTAATGGCTGGACTAGTTTACGTCCCCACCAGTGGTGTATAAGGATTCTTTTATCTTTGACCCTTGTTAGCATTTCTTACTATTTGTGTTTTTTATTTGTTTATTTTGTTTTGTTTTGTTTTGAGACAATGCCTTCCTGTAAGGCTTAGGTGTCCTGGAATTCACTACGTAGACCAGGCTTTCCTCTGCCACCGGAGTGCTGGGATTAAAGGCGTACATCACTATACCCAGAGTTATTTGTGGCTGCCATTCTGACAGGTGAAATAGAATCTCAGCATAACTTTAATTTGCCCTTCTCTGATGGCTAGCGATGTTTGACATATTTTAAAATGTTTATTGGCCAAATGAATTTCATTTTTAAGAACTATCCAATTCACTACCCCATTTATTTACTAAATTATTAAATTTCTTATTTAGTTTTCTTTTAATTCTTTATATATTCTAGATAATAAGTCTGTCAGTTGATAATTAGTGAAGATTTTTCTCTAACTCTATGGGCTGTCTCTTCACTTGATTAATTCTTCCTGTTTTGTTCAAATGATTTTTGTAATTTTATGTAATCCTATTTGCCATTTATTGCCATTATTTCCTGAGTGACTAGAGTTCTATTCAGAAAGCTCTTTCTGGGCTGGAGAAATGGCCTAGCAGTTAAGAGCACTGACCGATCTTACAGAGGACCCGGGTTTGATCCCCAGCACCCACATGGCGGCCGAAAACCATCTGAAACTCCAATTCCAGGAGAACTCCAGTTCCAGGGGAATCCGAGACCCTCTTCTGACCTCCGCAGCATTGCACAACACGGGTGCACAAACCTGCATGCAGACAGTACATTCATACACATACAGAAATAAATAAAATTAAATTAAAAAAAAAAAAACCAGAAAGCTCTTTCTATTCCCTTATCTTGAAGTATTTTCTCTGTGCCGCTGAGATTTGTGGCAGGGCCCACTTAATCCCCAGATGACCCCTGTGGAAAACACGTGCAGGAAAGCACACCACGTGTATGAAGGTTGAGGTTCAAATGCAGAGAGAGATTTATACCAAAATGTCTGGTTATATAGTGGTTGTGACTCAATTCTCAGGGCCGAATCCTAAACCTTTTCGTCACTACACCCACCCGATGGGTGTGGCCAAGGAGGTCCCATTGGCTTAGAATACAACCCATCTTAACTATGTTTTCCCACGTCTTGCCTTTTTATTTTTTTAATTTTTCTGAGAGGCGGGGGAGCTCATGGGTGAGGCTAACAACCCAAAGGAACCAGGGTTTTGAACAGCCAGCTGCTCAAGCCTGTTTTGAGTGCCAGGCAGTGGGGGGCAGGTCAGACCTGAAACTTTGTTTTCACACTAAGGCCAATTAATACCCAAAAAATCCAACCATGAAGTGAACCAACTATTAAGCATAAGCAATGAATGCAAGTAACATTCATGTAAAACCAACTAGCAAGTATCTATGTCCAAATTTTGAAACAACCCAAGGTTCCCATAGTCCAATTGGAGAAGCTTTTATGCACAAGCATGTTGTTCAAATAGGAGTCCAGTCTATATTGCTGTAGTCTCACGATTCACCCCAATCTCTCCGCAGCCTTTACATTCTACCATGCCTCCTCTTCCGCAATTTGTTCCCTAGGCTTTGGGAAAGGGGCACAAGTGGGTGAGAAGCAAAAACAGTCAATTTTCTCTGGAGATATCATTTTGGACTCTAGTCTGTTCAGGTTGTTTCCATTGANGGATTGACAGCTTTTCCAGGTAGCTTTTTAATCCTACTAACAAAGCACAAGCAATTAGATGTACAGGCATTTAAACAATATTATTATTATGGCAATTCAAGCTGTGAGCATAGACACAAATGTTTGGATGGTATTTTAATCCACAACTGTGGTTTCTCTATGAAAGGTGACAAGTTATTACTGTGGCTTATAACATCTCCTAACCACTAGAGGACATAAGCTTGTGGCATCACCGTGAATTATTCCTCCAAGGAGAAAGCTAAGTAGCCAATTAGATTTGGATATATATATATATATATATAATTATATATATATATATCTGTAGATATTCCACTTATGGGCTAAAGACCTTATTAATTTTTGGGGCTTGGATCCCCTAGCCAACATCTCCTTGGCAGAATATCCATTGCTATATCAGAGCTCTCCTGTATTAATTATATTTTGCTTTTAATTCACAGCTTATAAAGACTTTTACCTTATTATGTTGGCTCTAAATAAGAATATCTTTCACAGTTCCTATGTCTATCAGTCAATTAAAGAAGGTAGTTATACCTTTTTTTGTAATGACACCATAAACAGTTTTAATCTACAGTTAGGAATGACTTCATTACCATCATGTTTTCTTTTTCCTATAAAAGGAAGGAATAGGAAGTTCTCAAGCATTTGGAAGGTAAACTTCTCTTAGGGCACATTATAAACAGTTATCCCAAATAGAATTTAGAGGAATGTTCAATGTTTGTGACTCAGGAAATCTGAGGTTCCTTTTTCTTTAATGTTCAGATGGGTCAGCCCTCTGGCTGGCATTTCCCAGTCCATCCTGCACAGCCAAAAGTTGTATGTTTTCAGGATTTAGTTGGTGTTTTTACCTGTGGGAACATACAAAATCTCCCCATTTTAGTTTCAAGGACCCCAAAATTGAAAATTTATCAAAAGTTTGGAATACAGAGGATTCGTTTATACCACCTCCCTCTTTTTTTTTTAATTTTTATGTTTTGACCTATAGATTCCTAAATTATTACACAACCCATAAACAAGAACCAAGGCATAAGTTTTCATCAAATCACCTCATATGTTTCTCATGACTGTATGCTACTTATTTGGAAGTGAACTTAGACTTAATTTTTTAAATTGTCCTACAAGTAAAGGAAAAAATGTTATTAGAAGGTGATACTGTATAACAAAGAAATTACTGAGAAGCATTTGTACCTACCCCAAAATTGTTTGGAAAATTCAATCAAAATTATAAATAAAACAATTAAATTTTATATTCCCAAATTAATTCAAATATATTACCATTTTATACAAAACCTCTAACAATAATCTTATTTAAATACTTTACTAATTTTTACTAGAAAATATCCATTGATAGGTGTTGTAGACAAGTTTGCAGAGTTATACTTGCAAATAAATTTTACCCAATATATGGCTTTTTCTTTAATAGAACATATAAGTGACTATAGACTGTAAGACTTTCAGAGATAATCAAGCCTCCACTAAACTATTATAATTGTGTTGATAATATGTGATATGGATGTACTAATATCTCTTCTGGATGAAACCTAGCGTAACTTATATCATAGTATAATATTAATGTTATTTATAAGTACACATTTTAAAACTGTCAAAACTTTACAAGTGCGATTTTAATAAAACTATCTTCCCCATACTCATTGCTCTCCAGGCCGGCACTGAAAACCTGCTTTAAGATTTGCTCAATACCAGTTCTAATAATATTTTTTTACAGTTCTATGCCCATTAGTAATTAAAGACGGCTAGATATCCCATGAGAAGTTTTTACCATCATAACATCTATGTTTTTTTGTTTTTTTGTTTTGAGGCTTTCTAGGAAGCTTCCTTTGTCAACAAGCATACACAGTCTTGCTAAAGGAAAGGGGACCACAGTGCTCCCACTTCGGACAGTAAGACTGCCCTCATGCATAATGTAAGTTGTTCACTCCATGTGAACCCGACCAGAGGTAACTTCCTATCGGTCCTTAGCCTGGACAACGAGACATGTTCCCACTCCTTGTCATGACTTTTGCCAACCCTCCCATAAGCCAGAACAGAATTTCACACCACCGTTTCGCAGGTGGTGGTCTCAAAAGGAGCATTTTCCAAGCAATCTTGTCACCCAAATGAATGCAGGCCTAAACACCAGCTAGCCCACGTTGCGTCAATCTGAATGAACATTGCGGCTTGTCTTAGCGCTGGTATTCGTCGTGCAGAAAATTAAAAGAACAATTGGCTACATGCAAGCAAACAGTTGAGTGGTTAAGATTGGAATTCAGTATTTTTTTATAATTTATTTAAATGTGTTTAAGATTTTGGTATAGCTTCTTTGTTTTTTAGGTGCCAGAAGACCCAAAAACTTTACATTAGACCTGATTCGAATAGCAGATGAAAAGCCTGAGTGAGAGTATAACTTTGTTTCTGGATGTTAGAAAGAGCGTAACCATAGGTAGCGACCCTGTCGTTAGGAGATATCCGCTACGTAATTTTAGAGAAAAATTATTGCGAATAGATAATCCCAAAAATCTTTGTGAAATGGAAGAAGGATTAGAAGTTAGCCAGATGTTATAGGAATATTAAAATTTGAGCAGTTCTTTGCAGAAGAGAGAACTGAATATGGGCCGACGTGTACCACTCAGAGGATCAAACCCATGTTTTGAAATTTATACGTACCGAAATCTAATTCCAATGGGCATGCTCCATAAATTCTTATAAAGTAGTACAATATGCCCTAGAGGTGGTGAGTAGGAGAGGATTGGCCGCCTAAGCGGTTAATAAGGGAGCGGGAAAATTTGTATGCCAAGGACCGCGGCGCCTGCTTGGCTAGCCGCCGATTTCTTAGAATAACGAAAATACCCCCAAGCAAAGACAAACGAATGGGCGTGGGGCGGAAGAACCGTCTGGCAAGGACTCCTAGTGAACTTCCAGGAGGAAACTCCCGGAAAGTTCCAAGGGGAGGTTGCCGGAGGACCCTCTTTACTGGGACACTGCGCGGCGGGCACTCGCACGACACGGGTTGATGCAGCAGACCTGCATGCAGACATACATACGTACACATAATAAAAAAGAAAAAGTAAATTAAAATTAAAAAAAATAAAAAAAAAAAGAAGGGATGTGTAGCTTGAGAAGCAAAGTAAGCAGCGGTTCGCATTACAGCACGGTTGTTGCACGCAGCAGTAACAATGGCATGTAGCACACATGAACAGTAGCATAAAAAGATTGTGTTAGGTTGACCTGCGAAAGAGGGGGAAAAGCCCATATGTGGGTTTGATGTTCCCAGATGAGAAACCCATGGAAATTGGTGTTATAAGTTGTTAGTAGGGTGGTAGTTTTACGAGTAATTTGGGAAGAATGAAGAGATGTGCCGTAGTAAACTCATGAAGCGACGACGAGAATCGCAGTTATAGCGCACCTCGTTTAGGCCCATTCCCGCAACCGATTTGGCCTTGGTCAATGAAGCTGATATCTGAAAGTTTTACTAGTGTTTTCCCGTATGCCATGTCACCTTCTGGCTAATTACGCCCGTGAGGCTTCCCTCTTGGCGTGAAGCCTAGAAGCTGTTCCCGTAGTGCTGATTACAAGAAATCGCTAGAACGATTGAGTATGTTCCCAGAAAGGAAGGCAGACAGGGCCGAAATGTTGTAAGTCTTGGACCCAGTTCCATTCTGTACTTATTAGTTAAGGAGCTTGGAAGAATATAATTAGTCCATTAAGATTCAAAACCCAATAATTGCACGAATAAATGTAATAAAACAGTTATTAATTATTAATAATTTTAAACACTTTTTAACGCGACAAACAGATCAATTAAATTATTATGAAGTATAATTGTCAGATAGGTAGTCCCAACAACAATGAAACAGTATTCAGTGTAGGACTGAATTTTCATCAAGTTATTTTAAGAATGTAGTGATTTAGGATAAGCGAAGTAACTAATAACTGATTAGATAAGCAAGTACTAATGAATAATGCAACAAACAAGGTTATTCAGTTTAAAGCGAATAATATGGCATACTATAGAAAACCCAGATTAATATAGCCAACTAGGGTATAGAAACAAACGATGTTTTTATGGAATTGAATCGTATTGTTGTTATAGGCAGATAATTAGATTTAACCTGTAGGATGTATGTATAAGGGAAGTAGAAATCGTGGAAACTTCACATTCACTCACACATACACCCAGCTTGAAGATGGGCTGTGAAGGAAGAAGAACAAAGAATAACAGTTTGTTTTCAAAAATTCTTGCAATTTGAAGATTGAACGCAGAAATGATCGAAATTTCATGCTGTTAAGGGACAATTTTACCAATGGGGTGCGCTGTAGAAAAAGACGAGATTGTATTGGAGGCAAGTTTGGTTTGTTAGGAAGCTGCCCAGAGGCCTGTAGAAGTTCTCCGTAGAAAATCCATCTGATTGTTTTTCCAAAAATGCTGAAGATTCGAGAAAGAAGGTGTTAGCCTAGAATCGAAGAATTGTATAAGAGCAATGAGTTTAAGTGACCATGGTGCTGGTCAGGTGCCAGCAGCTGAATCAGTGCACAGCAGGAGACTGATGGGCAACGGCAAGTGTTGCTGTCAAACGCAGCGTGTGGAGATCGGTAGAATTCTGGGAGAAAAGAAAGATCTGCTGAGGAATGACCGAAAACAAATTTTAAGAAAAGAGCAAGATGAAGAATTGGAAAGTCAAACCATTGAATCGTAGGGTACCGGGGTGATTACACGTTTAAGGTTAGCATGCTGGAAATGGGATTGTGAATGTACGGGTTAGCCAGGAATGCCGCAAAGACCTGGATCTTACAGAAATATGGCCAGCAGTTTTATGGCTAGGGCAAGAGTTGTGATTTAGGAAAAGAAAAAGACGAGAAAAACATTAACGAAACACGAAGAGAGGCAGGACTGAAGACTTTTATCTAGAAACAGATTTTGTATACAAAAGTTAAGATAAGAAGAAGATTGGCCAGAGGGGGTTGGAGAGATGATTGCTGGGGGAGCTGCTCGTTGGAGAGGGTGTCTCTGATGAAAGGCCTAATTTGGCGAAACACAGGGAGGAAGAAAGTGGCTTCTGGTGGAGGAGAGAGCGTGATCGTTGAGAAAATGTACTATGGACAAAGTAAAGCAAAAATGGTTGGAATGGAACGTGTTGAGGAGAGGCTTCCTCACAAGCAGGGAGATGAAAGTCTACTGCTGTTGGGGGGTGGAAGTTTTAAAACCAGAGAAGTGTTTCAGACAACTGTAAGGAATTATGAGAAAATTGGTTTCAAGAAGGAAGCATGGCTGCTGAAGCCGTGAATATAGAATCACGCCTTGAGGGTTTCAGCTGCTATTAGCGTGCGAGGGAGTGATCATGCCAGGAGGCACATGCCGGGAAGGCAATAAAAAATAAGATAAATTAAAAAAAAAAAAAAAAAAAAAAAGAAGTTGGACTGGGCTTGAGGCCAGCCGAGAGCAACGCCAGTTTGAAGCAGCATCCTGCCATGGCCTGTGCTTCAGGCTCCTGCTCCAGGTTCCCACCCTGATTCTTGCCTTGGGCTCCCTAACTGATGGAACTATGACCATGAATTATAAGTGAAAATAAACCCTTTCCTCCCCAAGTTTGTGTTGGTCGGAGTGTGTTTTGTCACAGCCATTGAAAACAAACTAGAACAAAAATTGGTACCCAGAAGAGAGTGGTCTATTGCTGTGACAGACCCTGACCTTGGTGTTTGGGAAGGATTGTGAGGGTGTTTGAAACTTTGGTCTGGCAAGATCATTGAATGCCTACAACATTGCTGTGAGCTTGGAGCAGTTTTGCTGAAGGAATTTGTAGAAAGAATGGAGGTTGGCACTTTGAAGTTCTAGTTTCAAGTGGAGAACGATATAATCAGGACTGTTTAATCTGTGGGTTTTGGTCAGTTGGGGCTGAAGAGTCAGCTGTCAGTAACAAGAGCCCAGAACCTGAAGTAAAACTTTTGTTGTAATGGGACAACTGATGCCTGGTTAGCTGGGGCTGAAAAAGTCAGCTGTAAGTAAACAAGAGACCAGCATCACTGTGGTGGACAATTCTTCTGGAAGGAATTTCTTCAGGGTCAGCACACAGAAGCTGTTATCCAGAAGGGGCATGAGCCGTCCATCTCGTGCCAGAAGCAGGACTTGGTACATGTAAGAGTCTCCTGTGTTATGGTTCTGGTGTTGGAATTCTGAAAGGGTCACAGAGAGCAGCCAAGCTTGGCACTGTGAGGGGATGTCAGGAAAGACCATTTGTGAAAGTGCACTCGGTTGCAGTGAACAGCCCAAGATTGCAGGGGTCATTGAGCAGACTAGGCTTGGCACCAGGAGAGTTCAGAAGACACGAAGAGGAGACCATCAGTGAAGGTGCTGCCTTCAGTTTCAGTGGCGACCCCAGCTTTTGGAGATTCCAGGACCATGGATGACCACCAAAAGAGCAGTGGTAGGTGTGGAATGGAGTCGGGCCTGGGCCTGCGAGATGAGCTGTGTACTGCCCATGGATGGCAGAGTCAGAGAGGGGGAGTGGCCGAAACCCTTTGGGAGACCCAGAAGATTGTTGAGTGAATCCCAGGTGTCCAGGCTTCAGCTACTTTGCTGGACTAAGCTTTGATTGAGTGGGCCCTGATTCTTCCCTTTAAATTAAGACAGTACTTGTTTTGGATTCTACAACACCGCACAGTTAAAGAGACTTTTAAAAGACTGCTGAACTTTTAAGATTTGGGACAGTTTTAAAGGACTGTTGGGGGCTTTTAAGTGTATCGTGTCTTTAGGTTTGTTGATTAATGTTAACTCATACTTGGGGATAAGAGAACTGGAAAGGATTTGGTGGTTTAATAGTGATGTGTTGACTAAATGTTTTGTGTGTCAAGTTTGACAAGGGGTCAATTAGGTGCTGGATACTTTAGTGTCAACTTGACACACCTGGGTTTGAGGAGCCTTCAATTGGGTAATTGGCTCCATAAGACTGGCCACATCTGTGGAGTAAACATCTGTGGAGTATTGTGCTGATGGTTCAAGCAGTGTGAGAGGGGCCCGGGTCCCACAATGAGTGGTGTGCCACCCTGGGCAGGTTGGGCATGGGACAGGGGAGCAAGAAGGCAGGCTGGGCATTGAGCCAGGGGAGCAAGCCAAAGGATGCGCGAGCAACAGCATTCCTCCCGATGGCCTGTTGCTTCAGGCCTCCTGGCCTCCCAGGTTTTCCTGCCCTATGAGATCTAACTTGGGCTCCCAAGCTGTATGAGTTGTGACTCCAGGAGATGTAAGCTGAATAAACTCCCTTTCCCCCCACGAGTTGGTGTTGGTCGAGTGTTTTGTCACAGCGATAGAAGACAAACTAGGACAGAGCTGGATGTAAGGGTTTATGGTGCGCTCCCCCGGGAATGAAAAGCCACGAGGTCGGAGTTCTTCAGAGCAAAGTTAAATTCAGAGTAGCCGGGGCTAAGCTAAGGGGAGAGGTAGAGCCAAAGCACAGAATGGTCGTCTTGGCTTGGGGAAGTTTAGCGAGGAACCGGTGGGGAATGGGATCAGGGAGAGTTAGGGGTGGGTCGGGAGTCTGGACCATCTTGCTTCCGAAGGGTCGGGTATAGGGCGAAAGGGGGAAGATTCCTGAGTAATCAGGGGTTGCCTGCTTTAGCATAACCAAAAGCCATGCCTGGTAGAGCAGGTTCCTTGGATTCCGTCCGGTCTTTAAGTGGTCTCTTCATTCCATCTCCAATGGGCTTCTGGACGGCTTCACATCCTGACTTTAGGTAGCATTTCTAAGCCGAATGGACTCCTTGGCCACACCCATCGGGTGTGGGTGTAGTGACGAAAAGGTTTAGGATTCGGCCCTGAGAATTGAGTCACAACGCACTATATAACCAGACATTTTGGAATAAATCTCTCTCATATTTGAACCTCAACTTGCGTACACGTGGTGTGCTTTCCTGTTTTATGTGTATGAATGTATTGTCTGCATGCAGGTCTGTGCACCCGTGTCGTGCGATGCCGCGGAGGTCAGAAGACAGTCTCGGATTCCCCTGGAACTGGAGTTCTCCTGGAACCGGAGTCACAGACGGTTCTCAGCCGCCATGTGGGTGCTGGGGATCGAACCCGGGTCCTCTGCAAGAGTGGTCGGCGCTCTTAACCGCTAGGCCATCCCTCCAGCCCCTCAGTCCAACTTCTTATACAGTACACAACAACCTACCCAGGGTGGCACCACTCATTGTGGGCCGGGCCCTCCCACACTGCTTGACCATCAAGACAATACTCCACAGATGTGGCCACAGGTCAGTCCAGTGAAGCCAATTCCCCAATTGAGGCTCCCTCAACCCAGATGTGTCAAGTTGACACTAAAGCTATCCAGCACACCATCTTAACTAAGTTTTCCCACATTTCCCCACTTTTCCTCTAACAGTTTCAAATTCCAGGTGTTATAATAAAATCTTTGATCCATTTAGGGATGGCTTTTGAACATGCATAGAGATAAGAATCTAACCTAATTTTTCTCTATGAGGTTATCAAGTTTAGTTAACACTATACTTTGAAGAGTCTGTCCTTTATCCAAGGTATATTTTAGCATCTTTGTGAAGGTGGTTGTGTGGGCTTATACCTGTGTCCTTTATTCTATGTCATTGATCTTTATCTCTTTTTGTGCCATTGACACAGAGTTTTTATTAATATGGCTCAGTATTATGGCTTTAAATGTGATAAAACCTCCAGCACTGTTCTTTTTTGCTCAGAATTTCTCTGCCTATGCAAAGTCATTTGTATTTCCAAATTAATTTTAAGATTTCTTTTTTCTGTTTCTTTTTTTTTTTGTCTTTTCGAAACAGGCTCTCCCTGTAGCCCCAGCTGCCCTGGAACTCACTCTGTAGTCAAGGCTGGCCTTGAACTCACAAAGATCCTCCTGCCTCTGCCTCCCAAGTGCTAGGATTAAAGCCTTGTGCCACCACTCCCAACCTCTTTTTTCTGTTTCTATGAAGAATGGCATTGTAATTTTGATGGATTTTGCATTGAATTTATAGATTCAATAGGCTTTTCAAAAAAGGTTTATTTTTAATTACCTGTATATGTGTGCATCTATGTGGAGTATGCCATGTATATGTGGTTGCCTTGGGAAGCTAGAAGCTATCAGATCCTCTGGAATTATGGAAAGTTGTGAATTACCTGATATAGGTGCTGGATACTGAACTCTAGTCCTCTGAAAGAGTACCAAGGGCCCTTAAATGCTAAACCATCTCTCTACTACTCTTTCCAGGCTTTTCAAAACAATAGAAATTAATTTAAAGGAGTTATCTTGTAACAAGGGGGCATTTCCTAAGACATTACTTACAGAGTAAAAACCCAACTCCAGGAATGGACTCCATCTTTTTTTTTTTTTTTTTTAATTTTTAATTTATTTCCTGTATGTGTTATCAATGTACTGTCTGCGTGAGTTCCCTGTGCACCCGTGTCGTGCAATGCCGCGGAGGTCAGAAGAGGGTGTCGGAGTTCCCCTGGAAACTGGAGTCCTCCTGGAATTGGAGTTTTCAGATGGTTTCGGCCCGCGCATGGTGGGTGCCTGGGGATTGCGAACTCCTGGGTCCTTCTGTACAGAGCGGTCGGTGCGCTACGGCTAGGCCATCCATCTCTCCACCCCTAGGACTGCCCATCTTTTGTTTAAGCTGGTTGATCCCTGGTCATAGTCCCTCAAACAATATTGGGCAATGTCCCTGCTTTTGATTACCGACAGGTACTTCACAGAAGGATCTTATTAATGAAGACATGACATACGTAGAACAAGCAAGGAGAAATCGAGTTGGCACTGATTTAAAAATCTCATCTCTACTGTTTGACTTTCTTTTTTTTTTTTAATGTGTAATATAGTGTTGCCTAGTAGGTTGTACGTGTACTACATGTATGCAATGGCAATGGAGTTCAGAAGAGGTTATCACAGAGCCCCTGGAATGTGAGTTATAGTTGGTAGTTTAGCCACTGTGGTAGGTGCTGGGAACGAACTGGGTGCTCTCTCCATGAGCAACCAGTGCTCTTAACTGGTGAGCCCAGCTCCTTGAGCCCCCATTGTGAGTTTTATTATTATATTGTTATGTATTATAAACTCATAGCTGTTTGCTATGGAGTGCTCTCCTTTTTTATATAGGATCTCAACTACATAGCTCTGGTGGATCCTGGGACTCACTATGTAGTTTATGATATTTTTTTAATTTTTTTTTTTTTCACATAAATTTTATTTTTATTTTTTTATCAAATCTAGACCCGTGACCCTTCCCCATTCCCCACCCAACTAGAGCTCATGCATTCTGCCAAACATGTTTTCATTCTTTCTCAGTCTTTCCTCAATATTCTCTCCATGAGGAAGTTTGACTGTTTTTGAGCAAAGTTCACTATTTTCAGTCAGTTCTTCAATGCAGTCTCCTTGGTTGTTGTTGTTGTTTGTTTTGTTGTTGCTGTTTCCAATATGATCACTACCCAACTCTTTTGGACAAAAGGCTCAAAGGGGCGTGCACCAAGAAATACTTAACACTAGGTAATATGGGCACTTAGCAATCCACATGAGGGAACCATCTTCATCATTTGTTTTTCTGGGACTGTGGTTATCTTTACTCAGCATCGATGTCCTCTAGCATCCAGCCATTTATCCTGGCAAAGCTCATGATGTCATCTTTCTTTACTGCTGCATAGAACTATCCATTGTGTAGATTGTACCACATTTTCTCTATCCACTCAATAGTTGAGGGGCATTTGGGTTGGGTTCCAGCTCCTTGCTATATTGTGAAGAGAACTGAAATAAACATGGCATGTGTGCATGTATCTCTGCATGTGGGGTGAGTCCTTGAGGGTACATGCCAGGAGTGGTATGGCTGGGTCGGGTGGCAAAGTTCATTCCAAGTCTTCCCAAGGGTTCTTTCTCCACACTGCTTTCCATATGGCTGCAAAGAGTTTTACAATTCCACCAGCAATGATGAGTGTTCCCCTTTCCAAAACCTCTACAGCAATTGGTATCCTTTGTTTTCTTGATCTAGCCAGTCTATTGGGAGTAAGATAGATATCTTTAAAGGGTTTTGATTTGCATTTCTTATTTTTTTTTATTGTGTATGTTGCACTTTTCTTAAAGATGTTTCTAGCCATCTCTAATTCTCCTCACATGTGAAGTCCTCTGTTCATCAATCTCTTGGCTCCCATCTATTGAGTAGGTCATTTGTTTTATTTTTTCTTTGTTTTTTGAGTAATTTTATATATTCTGGAAATCATGCTTTGTTAGAGGTTTTCTGCTGTGAAGGTTTCTTCCACCTGTGGGATTTCTCTTCAGTTCCTTTTATTTTTCTTTGATGTACAGAAGTTTTTTGAGTTTAATGAGGTCCCATTTGTCAAATGTGTCCGACCTTCGAATTCTTGTGGCAGCTGCTGTGTGATTTAGGAATCTTTTCCTATCCTATGTCTTGTAGTCTGCTGCCAACTTTTTCTTCTAATCACCTTCAAGAGTTGGGGTTTCCACGTTGAGGTCTTTGGTCATCTGGAGTTGACTTTTGTAGCAGGGCAAAGAGGTAGGGGTTTAATATTCAATTCTACACTACAGTGGTGATCCCAGTTTTGCCAACACCATCTTGCTGAAGATGCTGTTTTTCTCGCTTGTGGTCTTCTTTGAATCCCTTGTCAAATATAAGAATGGCTGAAATTTGTACGTGCTCAGTTGGATACTGTTCTGAATTTCAAAGTGCTGAAAAGGTGCTATGGCAAGCTACCCAAAGAGAAAATTTATCAGCTGTGAATCCTGCCAGATATGACAACACTGGCCTGGAAATTACGTCTTCTGGTGCAATAGTGGCATGGGTGTTAAGGAGTAACCAACTGCTTTTCTACTTGGATTTAAGGTCTGCTTCATATGAGACCATACTGACTATCCAGGCCTAGAAACCTGAAGGTGCCCACAAAGCCGTGAGAGAAAGCCTAATCCAACTGTTCTGCTAAATATAGTATTAATCTAATTTCTAATAATTTGTTGTTATACCCATAGGTTAATGCATCTGTCAACTCTTGCAAGAGGAAGGTTCTTATGAATAAGCACTTTGCCTGTTGGAAAACTACAGACTGGCCAACACTGCAAAGAATAGAAGCTAGACAGGCTGCTTTACCTTTGAATAGGACATCATAATCAAAGTTCTGACTCTCAAGGCTCAAGGGATCATGTGGAAAAGGGTGTAAAAAATTTGCAAGAGCCAGAGGAGGTGGGTGAACAAAAGGAAATAGAGTTTCGGCAAGAGAGCTGTTAAGTTTCTCACATGACTCAACAGCGATGCTGAAATCAATGGATAAATTTCAACAATAAGTTCAAAGCAGACCAAAATCCCAGCATAGAAGTGGGGAAGTAGAATAAGGAACTCCAAGCCCTACCTAAGGAACTATTAGCAATTGATAAGTTCTGGGAAGGCCAGATTCAGGCTCATTTAGCCTGACCAGGCTCCAGATGAATCCACACTGAAAGGCATTGGGGACACAAAGGGACTAAAAAGATATGGGATAGGAAGGAGGGGTATGACATACAAGTAGGGATCTAAAATACAAATATATTGTATTAAATTCAACAAAAAGTTAATTAAAGAAATTAAAAAGTAGAAAAAATATATGCTTATTGAAAAAACCAAGTTTCCTAAGGAGCCAGACATTTTGAAGAAGAAAACAGACTGGGCATGTGTGGTAACAACTTTATCTCCAAGCACTCCGCAGAGGAAGAGATCCAATGGAGTTTGAAGCCAGTCTGACACTATAGTGAGTCATGTCAATCTAAACACACACTTTTCCTATGGTATTTTAAATTCTAAGGAGAGATACTTGTGAAGCTTCTCTTTCTAGTGTTTCCAGAGAGACATGTGGTAGAAGGCTCATCCTCAATGACCTCCAAGGATGCTAATACTTGTCAAGCTACCTAACAAAAATACTCTACTAAAACATCTTAAAGAATCAAGGGTTTATTTTGTCTCACATTTCCAGGGCACAGTTCATCATGGTGGGGAGGAGTGTGAGTCACTGTGTCTATAGTCAGGAAGCAGAGAGATGAATGCTGTTGCTCAGCTTACCTTCTCCCGTTTATATAGTCCAGGATTCCATTCCGAAGGTGCTACACCCATTCAGGTTGGGTCTTGCCTCCTAGCTAAATCTTTCTGGAAACACCCTTAGACACACACCCTTGTTTCCATGAGGATTCTAAATTCAGACAAATTGACAATGAAGATTATCAACAAACCTCATTTAAGAAACAAATGAAGGTTTGGACAGATAGTTTTCCAAAGAGAAGATATGAATTATGTGTTAGTTATCTATTATTTCATACAAACCTAACCATGAGAGTTACTGGCATAGGCTAGTTATGGGCTTTCATAGCTCAGGATTCAGGAGCAGCTTAGCTGAATTGTCCTGTTTTTTACTCAAGATGTTGGCCAGCGTTGTGGTCTCTGAACCATTGGCTGGTACTTGAGGAGTTGCTTTTAAAAGTAGTCCTTCACATGACTGGTAAGCTGGTGTTGGCTAATATCAAGAGGCCTGTGTTCTTCATCCTGTGGCTCTCCTTACAGACTTTTGGGAATGTCCTCATAACAGGGCAACTGGCTTCCATCAAAGTGTTTGAGCCAAGAGAGATTAAAGAAGAAGCAGTAAATCTTTTGTGACTTATCAGTGAAGTTTTTCTTTGATGTCCTTTTAGTTACAGCTTGGGAGGTAACCACATAAGGGTATGAATACTAGTATCATGGGATGGCTTGGGTTCCCCTTTCAGAGCTCTTAGCCTCATTTATAAAATAACTCTCAAGAATAGAAACACAAACAGAACTTAGGATAATTTTAGAGAATTACTTTTTTTATTTATTTTTTTTTAATTTTATTTATTTCTGTATATGTATGAATGTACTGTCTGCATGAGGTTTGTGCAGCGTCCGTGTCCCGTGCATGCGGCCCCCCCCCCGCGGAAAGTCAGAGAGGGTGCTTGATTCCTGGAACCTGGAGTCTCCTGGTATGGAGTCAGATGGTTTTCGGGCCCGCCTTGTGGGGTGCTGGGGATCGAACCGGGTTCCTCTGTAAGAGCGGTTGGCGCTCTAACCGCTAGCATCTCTCCAGCCCAATTTTTTTTTTTTTTAATTTAAAAGAAACATTTTCAGAGCAGGCAAGCCATGAATCTCTGCAGCTGACCTGAGGAGGAGGATGGCGGGGAGAAGGAAAGAAACCTTAAAACCATGCTAGTTTAGAGCTGGTATGGAGGTGAGAAACGTGGCAGACTGGCAGGCACAGGGTGGGGAAGGGAAGCAGGATGTTAGAGAGGTAAAGAGATCTGAAATGTTGGTGCAACCCAAAGTCTTAGGGAAAGTATGGTCAGAAAAGAGATATAAAGAAGAAATGGAGCCAGGCTTGGCTGCTCCACGCCTTAATCCTAGCACTTGGGAGGCAGAGGCAGGCAGATCTTTGTTGAGTTCAAGGCCAGCCTGGTCTAAGAGTGAGCTTCCAGGCCAGCCTTGGGGCTACAGGGAGACGACGGAAAAAAAAAAAAAAAAAAGACAGAAAATTCGAGAGGTTACCATTTTTTGAATTATTCAGAAGATCAGAGAGAGTTCCCAGAGCTACCTGTCTGCGGCCCATTAATAAGCATTAACATTAGTGTGTGGACGACTCTGAAGGAAAAATTCACAATCTTATTAACACACTAGGTATTCCCCTATCTCTTTAGCATAAGTTAAGGGGTACCTAACTTCCTAGAAGTGGTCCTGATTAACCTGGAAAAACTGAAAATTTAAGGTTCCATCCAGGCCACTGATTCTGATTTTTTTGACCAGTTCTCTCTAATGGGGCTTTTTGATATATAGCCACAAAGGTAGCAGAAAATATATGAAAAGCTCAGTATTTTAGCTGAACATACCTATTAGGATGGTGCTCTCTCTCTCTCGTTTCTCTGTCTCTGTCTCTGTCTAACTGTCTCTCTTTGTCTCTGTCCTCTTTCTCTCTCTGTGCATGTGTGTGTGTGTGTACATTCAAATATACAATATGCACACAAAGAAGTCAGTGGTTGGTGTCAAATGTCTTCCTCAGTTTTTCTCACCTTAGGTTTTGAGATAAAGTGTCTGGCTGAACTTGGGACTCACAGTTTGGTTTATCTGGCTGGCCAGCAGGCCTTAGGAATTCTTTCGTCTCTGTCTTACTAAACTGGGATTATAAGTGTCCTGTATCTTGCCTGGCTTTTTACATAGGTGTTGGGGATCCAGACTCAGGACCTCATTCTTACACAGCAATTGCTTTACTGACTGAGCCACTCCCCTCTCCATAGAATTGTTCTTACACCATGACTCCAGAAAGTCCTGATCAGGATGCCAAGCAACTGGGGCACTCATATATTGCAACTGGGAATAGAAACGGACACAACTTTTTGTAAAACAAATTGGTAGTGTTTCTAAAGTGAAGCCTATATTTACCATTTGGCTTATGACTCTGATCCTAGGTATTTAAAGGAGGCACATAAAAACAGAGCTCTGTACATGTGTATAAGTAAGTGCTCATGGGGGCTGGGAGAGATGGCCATACGCGGTTGAGAGCACCGACTGCTCTTAGCAGAGGAGCCAGGTTCGATCCCAGCACCACATGGTGGCTGGAGAACTGTCTGTAACTCCAATTTCAGGAGAACTCTAGTTTCCAGGGGTTTCCAAGACCCTCTTCTGACCTCCGGCGGATTGCACGACACAGATGCACAAGACCTCATGCAGACAGTACATTCATACACATCAAAATATATAAAATTTTTAAAAAAAAATAAACACTAGTGCCTCATGGCACCCTTCACTCATAATTACTTGAAGTGGATGGCTCAGTTTGGCATAAGGCTCTGCTCAAACCCAACCATTGAAAGTTTAATCTCCATGATCCACAGGGTAAAAGGAGACAACCAACTTTCCAAGTTGTTCTGTGACCTCCACATGCATGTATACACATGCACACATGGTGTACACTCACATATATACACATGATTACACACATTCATACACACAGCACATACATACACGTGCACACAATGTGGTGTGGTGTGCACATGCGTGGCGTGCCCCAAATAAAATAATTAGCAAATTCTGATTAGCCCAAGAGTGGATAATCAAACTGTAAAACATCCTTAAAGTGGGATTTTTGTAACTCAGGGAAGAGCTATGCATACATGAAAGGACAGCTAAATTCCGAGAACATTATGCTAAGCGAAAGAAAACAAACACTAATATGCATCTGTATATTAGTAGATTTATCACTGCCATAGGGATAGAAATGGCATCAGTGACTGTCAAGGTTGATAACAGATAGCAGGAGAAGAGTGACTACGCAGGGCCTTCAGAAACTCTTGAGGATGGTGGAAACTTGTGGTAATGATTTTACTAGCATATAATACTGGGGTTTTCAACTTCTTTTAAGAATACAACTTCAATGGACTTTGCGTAATGGATGGAGCAGAGATTATCATGGCGGTGAAGTAACAGTCACAGAGAAACAAATTACGAATGGTATTCCTCATCTTGGATGCTAGCACAATTACCTTATTGTATGGCAAACTGAGCAACATTAGTGTTATATTCCTTGTGATATGTAAACAACCATGCTCTTATATTGTAGAATCCCTTAGAAAATACAAATAATAAAAAAATAAAGAGAACACATAAAAAAGAATACAACTTCAGAGAATATTTTTTCTGTAAATTCTATAAAGTATTGTAATAAACCTGACTTTATCTAATAAAAATAATCTAAACATCACAATGAATTTCATATGTCAGTGTTTCTAGGAGAGGGACACATTTAATGTTAGGTGAGATTATTATTTAAAAGAAATTATAGAAAGCTGTTTTGCATTGGAAAAAAAACACGTCAGAGATTGTGTGGAAGGGAAGACGCAGTATATTCTCTATAGAAATAGAACTATGGCATATGTACCCACCGAAAGAGATGTACTTTATGAGGGTGGTTCCTGTGGTTGGGTAGGCTTGGAAAGTCAAGAGGGAGATGCATCCCAGGTCCAAGGCAATTAGTGGCAGAAGGAAGAGGATCCAGCCATGCAGAAGAAGGTAAAAGGCAATGAATCACTGAATTCCTTATGTCTCCGTGGGTCGCATTTTTTATCTGGTCAGGTCTTCAACTCATTAAATGAGGGTAACTCACAATGAGGGCAATCTCCTTTCCTGAAAGTCCATAGATTGAGTCAAAAATTTCACACAAAGAACTCTCACTGAAATATACACAGTGACCTTTGGCTAACTAGGTGGGTTTTGTGGCTCCTTCAAATTGACACATAAAATTACCATCTTGGGAGGAGGTTGATTGAGTGGGAATGAATGTGAAGAGCCTGTTAAGATGACAGAGGTGCTTTGTATCTGACTTGGGCTGGTACTAATCTGATGTGAGCATTTCTTAAAACTTATTCAATGGTAAACTTTAAATCTGTGGCAGTGGTTTATTTAAATGATATATAATTCTTTTTAAAAACCCCCAAAGAGCCCTGGGCAGTGTTAGGCAAAGTTAAGACTGATGTGATAGTTCATACAGTATACAGTCTCATATGTGCTTAGGCATGCCTCTGTGTGTGTGTGTGTGTGGTGGTGTGTGTGGTGTGCATGTTTGTGGAGGAGGGTGATAAGTGATGGCGATCTTACTTCCCATAAGGACTTTCCCCACTAATCCCTTGCCTGTTCTCCTCCCACCCACACCAATATCAAAAACCTGCTGCCACCTTCGCTCACCACCATTTTTAAGAACCCATTTTCTTTCCCACAGTTTTTGGAAGTATGTGGTTTCTTCCTTCTGTTCTCTTCTTCAAATGATTACTAATTAGACCATTATCTCTCCTTTTTACCAGGATAAAGAGACAAAATGTATGCTTAGTCTTATGAAATGACTCAAGAGTAGGAAGATGCTTAAATTGCATATTTCTCTTTCATTAATGGAGGAAATTGAAAAGAAGGCATACACAGTTACTATTCTAGACATGTAATTTTACTAAGAGTTCTACATAATTTTCCCAGATGGAATTCATGTCATCAGAGGACAAAGCAGTAGGATCTTTAAGCTTAGTAATTCGTCTTTTTATGGTTTATCCAAGGACAAATACACAGCATGATGCTTATTTTAAATACTGAAAACATTTTGAATTTGTATTAAATATTAAAGTGCTTATCTTACATGTTACCAATATTTGAAGAATAAATCTGTAGATTAAGGAAAATACTTTTGTACTCAAAGCGATCTTATTAAAGAAATGTATAAAATATAAATTCTAATCCATGGAAAGAATAATTAACTTTATAAAAAATTTCCAATAATTTCTTTTTGCTTTATTGTCCAGGAAATAGAGGGTTAAGAATCATATGACTTTATTCCTGAGAAGACTCTGATATTATTGTTTCAAATTTAATGTACTCTACCAAGTTTGATTCTGTTTCTGTGTTAAAACTCTAACCAAAGCTGGGCCGCAAGCCTTTTAATCCTAGCACTTGGAGGCAGAGGCAGGTGATCTTTGTGGTTCAAGGTCAGCTTGGTCCACAGAGCGAGTTCCAGGCTAGGCTGGGGCTACAGGGAAGCCCCCTGTCTGTGAAAGACCAAAAAATAAAAAAAAAAAAAAACTCTACCAAAAGTACTATGGAGAAGAAAGGGTTTCTTGGGTTATATCCTTCTGGGCATCATCAAGGAAAGCCAAGTCACGAACTCCAGGCAGGAATTGGAGGCAGGAGCTGAAGCACTGGCCATGAAGGAATGCTGCTTGCTTACCACCCTGCTTGCTCCCCTTGGCCAGCTCACCTAACTTTTCTTTTTTTAAAAAAAAATTATTTTTGATTGCCATTTGTTTGCATTTTGAAATAGTACAAATTTAACCATTTAGATCCTCCTCTTTTCCACTCCCACACCCCCCCCAGATTTCATACTTTCTGTTAAGCAACTGATATACTATTTAGAAATTCCTTTCCCCTNCTTGCTCCAGCCCTGGCCACCATGCTTTCCCACCACAATGGACTCTATTCCCCTGGAACCATCGAATGTAAGTTCAAATAAACTTTTCTTTTATAAGTTCCCTTGACTTCATGGGGTTTTTATCACAGCAACAGAAAAAGTTGGACGTAATAGGCAGTTTTGTGTACCAGAGAGTGGATACGTATGCTGATGAAGAACCAATATTGACCTGGGAGGTGTTAGAAGCTTGGAGCTTTGGAACTTGGAAAGAGTAATCTAGCAGAGCTTAATGGGCCATTCCTAGTAGAGCCTGGAAGAAATGAGCATTGCATGCAAAAAATTTAGTACCAGAGGAACTATACTTCGGCAGCCAACTGGGATATTTTGATACTTCCGTCTCGGCCAGCAGTTCTGTCACAACCTCCAACTGCTTTGCGCCTGATGGTTAAGTTGAAAGCAATGGAACTAAATGCCTGTTGGCGAGATAATAATTTCAAGACAGTTATGCCCCCTAAATAGAAATGGTAGTGCAGGTACTATTAATGAACAGTGAATATTGTTACAGATCATACAGTGAAAAAGATCAAAATGGGCAGAAAGAAATACAGAATGTTACAGTTTGGATCTGAAAGTACACTAGGAAGATAAAGGAGTGGCCAAGGCATGTGAAAGAAGGCTCCCTTTCATAAGGAGATTTTACTAAAGCATTAAAGAGAAAGGTGCCTTCCGTACAATATTACACCAAGGCTTAGAAACAAATGGAAAAAGATACATGACATTAAGGAGGAGTTGACCTATAGACGTGTTTACAATAACACTAGACTAAACGATAGTATTCTTCAGGCAAGACCCCAAACCAGCTATATCTCCAACTTTTGAAAGAAAATACTGAAAGGGTTTTCTGCTGCTCCAACAAGTCCACGGCAGAAGATACAATTTGCCAAATATGTGGTGGTTCAAGATAGTGCAAGAGTCCATCCCAAAACTTTGCAGATCCAAACTCCGGCAAGTTTATATTCACCCGTCGTTAGATGCTCGGTCTTTAGAGGCAAAAGGTGCTACAGATGAGTGACAGGGGTTACTGCAGTTTTCATTCTATTCTTCAGGAGAGCCACGAGGCCATGCAGAGAGCTGCAGCGAGGGGCATCCCTGAATAAATAAAAGCCATTGCATGAAGCTGAATGTTGAAGCCTAGTTGGCAACGGAGACCCTAAGAAGACATTAAGATGCCAGAGCTGTGAGTATTTGCCAAGTCACTGCCATACAGGGAGTTCGGGATACCCAACCTAAGGAGAGCAGATCATGTTGCACCGAATCCTGGAAGAGCTACGAGCCATCTAAGCCCTCATAAATAAATTCCCAGATGTTTTGCACAGGAGCTATGGGACTTTGATGTTTGCCCTGCTGGGTTTCTTGTCTTGTTTTGGTCCAGTATTTTCTCCCACTAAATGCCTCTATTCCTCCCCTATTTGGAATGGGAATGTTTATTTAGTTCCACTGTACGTTGGTAAGCTATGTAATTTGTCTTTTGATTTACAGGAGCTTCAGTTAAGCGACCTAGTTCAAAGAGAGTATGGCACGTTGAATAGTTGCTGAGACATGACTAAGATGTTAAGACAGACCTTGGAATAGATTGAACTAGGAAAGAGCAGATTTCTGGTTGCCAACTGGATTTTAGGATTTATATGGCCTATGGGGGCCAGGGATGCTGGAATCGTCAGGAGGTTACTTGAATGAGAAGTGTCCCCCCATAGCTTTTATAGTATTCAGAACATTTTGTCTCTAGTTTATGGATGGCACTGTTCTTGGAGGTCTTAGATAGGTGTGGCCTGTGTTGAGAAGATATGTCACTGGGGGCAGGCTTGAGAGGTTTTAACAAGTCCTTGCGATCTTACCAAGTTCTGCTCCTCTCTTCTCCTCTCTGTTCCTGTGTAATTAGAGAAGATGTGGACCCTCTCGTTGACTCTCCCAAGCCCCACGCCCACCAAATGCGTCCGCCAGCAATGGACATCTGCAATTCCCTGGACGACCGTCAACTCTAATACAGTTCCAGATATAAACTCTTCCTTTTATAAGTTCCCTTGCTCCCAATTGGTGGGTTTCACCTATGCCATAGCAACGAAAACGTGACTAAGATAGACCTGATAGGACTTGATGATGATAGATAGATAGATGACTAGATCAGATAGATATAGACAGATGAGAATAGAATAAATAGAAACTACATGTACTCGCAAAAGCAACCACAAGATCACTCGTAACCAACAAAGACCATTACTCGAGGATCTGTGCACTATCGACGAGCCTACTAGGCAACCAAAGAGCAAACTACCAAATAACATCCTCAAGGAACCAGTACTACAAAACCGAAACCTATCCCACACTATGAAGAATCAATATGCACATTTGATAAGCTTGATCTAAAACTACGGGATACAAAATAACCCAACAGTCATCAATCCTCAAGGAAAACATCCATTGCTGGGCAAAACTAATTCCAGTCTAGGCATTAGACCAAAAAATAGGTTGTAAGGATAAGGCTAATCTTAGTTATCGTTAGCTTATACAAAGTAACTCTGTGGGTGTGGGGTACCATGGATAGGGGAAAATCTACAATATATCAAAATGTAATCAGTAAACAAACAAATTAGAATCAAAGAATACCTTTTAAATAAGAAAGTAAGTGAAGCTCTCCTGAGCCAAGTGCTAAGAAGCTGGTAACTGCAGGGCAAATACCCATGACTATAAGATTGTAGCTTAAGGATCCAATACTCAGATAATCACTCTGAGTTGCTACGAATGTTGAATACTGTGATTGGGCGAGACATCCACAACATAAACCTGGTGTGCGTGTGCAAGGTAGGGACCACATGGTATATGTACGCTATTCAATGCCATCACAAATTAAATTATTTTTAAAAAGAAATGTCGTGAGGGCCTTAGGCAAGCTTTAGCAGCAGATCTTTACTGTTTTGTTCAGTTGTCCATTATTACTCCTGGATGCAGGATTGGCATCTGAGGTGGACCCAGTACCAACCCTTCTCTCCACTAGTCTTTGTTTATTTTTTGGTTCACGGGACTCCGGAGCCCCAGCTAGCGCTGGAACTCGCTCTTGGACCAAGCTGACCTTGAAGCTCACAAAATCACCTGCCTCTGCCTTCCCAATGCTGGATTAAAGGCTTCGGCCAGCTTTGGGTCTAGAGTATTTTTAACACAGAAGAACAGCAAAACATCGGGGTATAGTACATAAATTGAACAATAATAGTCAGAGTCTTCTCAGGAATGAAACATAGTGATTCTAAACCCTCTATTTCCTGGACAAATTAAAGCAAAAAGAAATTATTGGAAATTTTTTATTAAAGTTAATTATTTCCTTTCCATGGATTAAACTTTAACCTACTCTTTATACATCTTGCTTTAATTAAGATCGTGCTTGAAGTACAAAAGTATTTCCCTTGAATCTCACAGACTTTATTCTTCAAAATATTTTGGTAGACATGGTAACGATAAGCACTTTAATATTTTAATACAAATTCAAAATGTTTTCTTAGTTATTTAAATAATGCATCAAAGTGCGTGTATTTGTCCTTGGAATTAAACCATTTAAAAAGACGTAATTACTAGCTTAAAGATTCCTCACTCTGCTTGTCCTCTGATGAGCATGACAATTCCATCTGGAGAAAATGTATGTAGACACTGCTTAGTAAAATTACATGTCAACTAGTAAACTAGTAACTGTGTATGGCCTTGCTTTTCAATTTTCCTCCATTAAATGAAAGAGAAATGCCACATTTAAGGCATCTTCCTACGCTCTTGAGTCTTTCTAAGACTAAGCATACAATTGTGGTCCTCTTTATCCTGGTAAAAGGAGAGCATTACATGGTTCTAATTAGTAACATTTGAGAAAGAGAAACGAAAGGAAACCACATACTTCCAAAGAAACTTGTTTGGGAAAGAAATAGGGTTCTTAAAATATAAGGCTGGTGAAGCGAGGGCGGTAGGCGCAGGTTTTTGATATGGTGTGGGTGGGAGAGAACAGGCAAGGGATTAGCTGGGGAAAGTCCTCTAGGGAAGTAGACTCGCCGATCTACTTATCACACTCCTCCACAAACATGCAACACACCACACACACCACACACACACACCACAACAGGGCATGCCTAAGCACATATGAGACTGTATACTGTATGAACTATCACATCAGTCTTCAACTTGCCTCACTTGGCCCGAGGGCCTCTCTTGGCGGCGTCTTTTAGGAAATATGAGTATCATTTAAATAAAACACTGCACAGAGTTATAAGTTTACCACTTGAATAATGTTTTTAAGAAATGCTCACATCAGATTAGTACCAGCCCAAGTCAGATACAAAGCACCTCTGTCATCTAACAGGCTTCTTCACATTCAAATTCCCACTCAATCAACCTCCTCCCAAATGTGTTAATTTTATGTGTTCAATTTGAAGGAGCCACAAAACCCACCTAGATAGTCCACAAGATTCACTGGTATTATTTCAGTGAGAGTTCTTTGAGTGAAATTTTTGACTCAATCTATGGACTTTCAGGAAAGGAGATTGCCCTCATTGTGAGTTACCTGCATAATGAGTTGAACAGACCTGACCAGATAAAAAATGCGCGACCCTACTGAGACATAAGGAATTCAGTGATTCATTGCCTTTTACCTTCTTCTGCATGGCTGGATCCTCTTCCTTCTGCCACTAATTGCCTTGGACCTGGGATGCATCTCCCTCTTGACTTTCCAAGCCTACCCAACCACAGGAACCACCCTCATAAAGTACATCTCTTTCGGTGGGTACATATGCCATAGTTCTATTTCTATAGAGAATATACTGCGTCTTCCCTTCCACACAATCTCTGACGTGTTTTTTTTTCAACTGCAAAACAGCTTTCTTATAATTTCTTTTAAAAATAATATCTCACCTAACATTAAATGTGTCCCTCTCCTAGAAACACTGACATATGAAATTCATTGTGATGTTTAGATTATTTTTATTAGATAAAGTCAGGTTTATTACAATACTTTATAGAATTTACAGAAAAAATATTCTCTGAAGTTGTATTCTTTTTTTATGTGTTCTCTCTATTAATTTTTACATTTATTTGTTTATTTTTCTAAGGGATTCTGCAATAAGAAGAGACATGGTGTGTTTCAGCATACCTTTTAATGTTGCTCAGTTTTGCCATACAATTAAGGTATCATTGGTGCTAGCATCCACAGATGAGGGATAGCATTCATCGTTATGCTTGTTCTGGGACTGCATTAACTTCACTCTGGCCATGTAATCTTTCTAGCTCATCCAACTTTACCTAGCACAAAGTCCATGAAGTTAGTAATTCTTAAAATAGAATTTGAAAACCCCAGTATATCATAGTAAAATCATTACCACAAGTTTCCACCATCCTCAAGAGTTTCTGAAGGCCCTGCGTAGTCACTCTTCTCCTGCTATCTGTTATCAACCTTGACAGTCACTGATGCGATTTCTATCCCTATGGCAGTGATAAATCTACTAATATACAGATGCATATTAGTGTTTGTTTTCTTTCGCTTAGCATAATGTTCTCGGAATTTAGCTGTCCTTTCATGTATGCATAGCTCTTCCCTGAGTTACAAAAATCCCACTTTAAGGAATGTTTTACAGTTTGATTATCCCACTCATGGGCTAATAAGAATTTGCTAATTATTTTATTTGGGGCACGCACCATGTGCACACACACACATGTGCGTGCACGTGTATGTATGATGTGTGTGTATGTTCTTGCATGTGTATAAGTATAATGGGTGTTTGTGTTGTGGTTTCTTCAGTAGGAAGGTCACAAGACAACTTGGAAAGTTGGTTGTCTCCTTTTACCCTGTGGACTCAATGGAGATTAAACTCAGGTGGTTGGGTTTGGAGGCGAGAGCATTGCCCTTTGGCCACACTGAGCCATCTCACTATCAGTAATTATGAGTGAAGGTGCCATTAGCACTTAGTTGTTTCTTTTTAAAATTTTTATTTATTTTTTTGTATGTGAATGATGTACTGTCTGCATGTAGATTTGTGCATTCTAGTGTCGTGCAATGCCGGTCGGAGGCATGTTCAGAGCAAGATGGGAGTTACTCATGGACCTCCTGGGCTACCTGTAGCACAATTGGAGTTACAGACGTTCTCAGCCACCTGTTGAGGGTGCTGGGACGAACCTGGGCCTCTGCAAGAGCAGTCGTGCTCATAACCGCCGATAGGCATCTCACTCCAGCCCCCATTGAGCACTTACATTATACACATGTACAGAGCTGTTTTTATGTGCCTCCTTTAAATACCTAGGATCAGAGTCATAAGCCAAATGGTAAATATAGGCTTCACTTTAGAAACACTACCAATTTGTTTTACAAAAAGTTGTGTCCGTTTCTATTCCCAGTTGCAATATATGAGTGCCCCAGTTGCTTGGCATCCTGATCAGGACTTTCTGGAGTCATGGTGTAAGAACAATCTCTATGGAGAGAGGGCGGGTGGCTCAGTCAGTAAAGCATTGCTGTGTGTAAGAATGAGGTCCTGAGTCTGGATCCCCAACACCTAATGTAAAAAGCCAGGCCAAGATACAGGACACTCTATAATCCCAGTTTTAGTAAGACAGAGACGAGAGAATTCCTGAGGCCTGCTGGCCAGCCAGATAAACCAAACTGTGAGTCCCAAGTTCAGCCAGACACTTTATCTCAAAACCTAAGGTGAGAAAGTAACTGAGGAAGACATTTGACACCAACCACTGACCTTCTTTGTGTGCAACTGTGATAATGATGAATGAACACACACACACATGCACAGAGAGAGAAAGAGACAGAGACAAAGCACGAGAGACAAGAGAGAAACGAAGAAAGAGAGAGAGAGAGCACCATCCTAATAGGTATGTTTCAGCTAAAATACTGAGCTTTTCATATATTTTCTGCTACCTTTGTGGCTATATATCACAAAAGCCCCATTAGAGAGAACTGGTCAAAAAAATCAGAATCAGGGCCTGGTGGAACCTTAATTTTCAGTTTTTCCAGGTTAATCAGGACCACTTCTAGGAAGTTAGGTACCCCTTAACTTATGCTAAAGAGATAGGTGGAATACCTAGTCTGTTAATGAGATGGTGAAATTTTCCACTTCAGAAGTCCACACACTAATGTAATGCTTATTAATGGGCCGCAGACAGGTAGCTCTGGGAACTCTCTCTGATCTTCTGAATATTCAAAAAATGGTAACCTCTCATTCTCTTTCTTTTTTTTTTTTTTTTTTTTTCCCCGCGTTCTCTCCCTGTAGCCCCAAGCTGGCCTGGAACTCACTCTGTAGACCAGGCTGGCCGTTGAACTCACAAAGATCTGCCTGCCTCTGCCCCAAGTGCTAGGATTAAAGGCGTGAGCAGCCAAGCCGGCTCCATTTCTTCTTTATAATCTCTTTTCTAACCATACTTTCCCTAAGACTTTGGGTTGCACCAACATTTCAGATCTCTTTACCTCTCTAACATCCCTTCCCTTCCCCACCCTGTGCCTGCCAGTCTGCCACGTTTCTCACCTCCATACCAGCTCTAAACTAGCATGGTTTTAAGGTTTCTTTCCTTCTCCCCGCCATCCTCCTCCTCAGGTCAGCTGCAGAGATTCATGGCTTGCCTGCTCTGAAAATGTTTCTTTTTAAATTCTTTACTAAAATTGGGGCTTGGAGAGATGGCCTAGCGGTTAAGAGCGCCAATCCGCTCTACAGGACCCGGGTCGATCCCCAGCACCCACAAGGCGGCCGAAAACCATCTGAAACTCAATCACAGGAGAACTCCGTTCAAGGGGAATCCAGACCCTCTCTGACTCCGCGGCATTGCACGACACGGGTTGCACAAACCTGCATGCAGACAGTACATTCAATAATTATACAGAAATAAATAAAATAAAAAAAAAATAAAAAAAAAGTAATTCTACTAAATACCATGCCTGTTGTGTGTCTATTCTTGAGTTATTTTATAAATGAGGCTAAGAGCTCTGAAAGGGGAACCCAAGCCATCCCATGATACTAGTATTCATACCCTTATGTGGTTACCTCCCAAGCTGTAACTAAAAGGACATCAAAGAAAAACTTCACTGATAAGTCACAAAAGATTTACTGCTTCTTCTTTAATCTCTCTTGGCTCAAACACTTTGATGGAAGCCAGTTGCCCTGTTATGAGGACATTCCCAAAAGTCTGTAAGGAGAGCCACAGGATGAAGAACACAGGCCTCTTGATATTAGCCAACACCAGCTTACCAGTCATGTGAAGGACTACTTTTAAAAGCAACTCCTCAAGTACCAGCCAATGGTTCAGAGACCACAACGCTGGCCAACATCTTGAGTAAAAAACAGGACAATTCAGCTAAGCTGCTCCTGAATCCTGAGCTATGAAAGCCCATAACTAGCCTATGCCAGTAACTCTCATGGTTAGGTTTGTATGAAATAATAGATAACTAACACATAATTCATATCTTCTCTTTGGAAAACTATCTGTCCAAACCTTCATTTGTTTCTTAAATGAGGTTTTTTGCTTTGTTGATTAATCTTCATTGTCAATTTCTGAATTTAGAAATCCTCATGGAAACAAGGGTGTGGTCTAAGGGTGTTTCCAGAAAGATTTAGCTAGGAGGCAAGACCCAACCTGAATGGGTGTAGCACCTTCGGAATGGAATCCTGGACTATATAAACGGGAGAAGGTAAGCTGCTAGAGCAACAGCATACCAATCTGTCTTCTGCTTCCTGACTATAGACACAGTGACTCACACTCCTCCCCACCATGATGGAATGTGCCCTGGAATTGTGAGACAAAATAAACCCTTGATTCTTTAAGATGTTTTAGTAGAGTATTTTTGTTAGGTAGCTTGACAAGTATTAGCATCCTTGGAGGTCATTGAGGATGAGCCTTCTACCACATGTCTCTCTGGAAACACTAGAAAGAGAAGCTTCACAAGTATCTCTCCTTAGAATTTAAAATACCATAGGAAAAGGTGTGTTTTAGATTGGACATGACTCACTATATAGTCAGACTAGACTTTAAACTCATGATCTTCTTTGCTGGGGCTTGGAATTATAGATTTGTTACCACAATGCCCAGTCTGTTTTCTTCTTCAAAATGTCTGGCTCCTTAGGAAACTTGGTTTTTTCAATAAGCATATATATTTTTCTACTTTTTAATTTTTAATTAACTTTTTTGTGAATTTAATACAATATATTTTGATTTTTAGATCCCTACTTGTGTCATACCCCTCCTTCCTATCCCATATCTTTTTAGTCCCTTTGTGTCCCCAATGCCTTTCAGTGTGGATTCATCTGGAGCCTGGTCAGGCTAAATGAGCCTGAATCTGGCCTTCCCAGAACTTATCAATTGCTAATAGTTCCTTAGGTAGGGTTGGAGTTCCTTATTTACTTCCCCACTTCTATGCTGGGATTGGTTCTGCTTTGAACTTATGTGAAATTTATCCATGATGTCAGAATCGCTGTAGTTCATGTGAGAAACTTAACAGCTCTGTTGGAAACTCTATTTCCTTCTGTTCACCCACCTCCTCTTGCTTCTTGAAATTTTTTACACCCTTTTCCACAATGATCCCTGAGCCTTGAGAGGCAGAGTTTGGTATAGGTGTCCTATTCAAAGGTAAGCAGCCTGTAGCTTCTTATTCCGTGCATGTAGGCTAGTTGTAGTTTCCACAGGCAATGTGCTATATAAGGAACCTTCTCTGCTAAGAGTTGACAGATGCATTAACCTATGGGTGGTATAACAACAAATTAGTTAGAAATTAGATTCAGTACTATATTTAGCAGAACAGTTGGATTAGGCTTTCTCTCATAGCTTGTGGGCTACCTTCAGGTTTCTAGGCCTGGTGTCAATGTCATATGGAAGCAGACCTTAAATCAAATAGAAAGCAGTTGGTTACTCCATCAGATATCCATGCCACTATTGCACCAGAAGACGTAATTTCCAGGCCAGTTGTTGTCATATCTGGCAGGATTCACAGCTGATAAATTTTCTCTTTGGGTAGCTTGCATAGCACCTTTCAGCACTATGAAATTCAGACAGTGATCCAATCTGAGCACGTACAATTTCAGCGCAATCTTATATTTGACAAGGGGTCAAGAGAAGACCACAATGGAGAAAAGACAGCATCTTTCAGCAAGTGGTGTTGGCAAACTGGATACCACTTGTTAGGAGAATGGAAATTAAACCCCTACCTCTTGCCCTGTACAAAAGTCAACTCCAGATGGACAAAGACCTCAACGTGAAACCCCAACTCTGAAGGTGATAGAGGAAAAAGTTGGCAGCAGACTACAAGACATAGGCCATAGGAAAAGACTTCCTAAATATGACAGCAGCTGCACAAGAATTAAGGTCGACAATTGACAAATGGGACCGTCATTAAATTCAAAAGCTTCTGTGACATCAAAAGAAACAAAAGGAAACTGAAGAGAAATCCCACAGAGTGGGAAGAAACCTTCACAGCAGAAACCTAACAAAGCATTGATTTCCAGAATATATAAATACTCAAAAAACAAAGAAAAAATAAAAACAAAATGACCTACTCATGATGGAAGCCAAAGAGACATGAACAGAGATTCACAAGTGAGGAATTAGAGTATGGCTGAGAAACATCTTAAGAAGTGTCAACATCACTAATCATTAAGGAAATGCAAATCAAAACCACTTTAAGATATCATCTTACTCCAATAAGACTGGCTAGGATCAAGGAAAACAAATGATACCAATTGCTGGAAGAGGTTTGTGGGAAAGGGGACACTCATTCATTGTCTGGTGGAATGTAAACTCATTGCAGCCACTATGGAAAGCAGTGTGGAGAAAGAACCCTTGGAAGACTTGGAATGAAACTTGCCACCCAACGACCAGCCATACCACTTCTGGCATGTACCCTCAAGACTCACCCCACTTGCAGAGATACATGCACTTGGTCATAGTTATTTCAGTTTCTCTTCACAATAGCAAGCGAGCTGGCAACCAACCCAAATGCCCCTCAACTGCATTGAGCTGGATAGAGAAAATGTGGTACATCTGACACAATGAGTTCTATGCAGCAGTAAAGAAAGATGACATCATGAGCTCTTGCAGGAAAATGGCTGGAGCGTAGAGGACATCATGCTGAGTAAAGTAACACAGTCCCAGAAAAACAAATGATGAATGGTATCCCTACACCTGTGCGATGGCTAGTGCCAATTACCTAGTTGTAAGTATTTTTGTTGTGCAGTGCCCCTTGAGCTTTTGTCCAAAGTTAGTTGGGAAGTGATGCATATTGGGAAACAGCAACAACAACACCAACAACAACAGTACAGAAAGGACTGCATTGAAAGAACTGACTGAAATAGTGAACTTCTGCTCAAAATCAGTCACTTACCACATGGAGCAAATTTGAGAAAGACTGAAAGGAGGAAAAAGGCATTTTGGCAGAATGCATTGAGCTCTAGTGGGGTGGGGGAATGGTGGAGCGGTCACGGGTCTAGATTTGATAAAAATAAAAATAAATTATGTGAAAAAAAAAGAAAATAAAAATAACTACATAGTGAGTCCCAGGTCCACCAGAGCTATGTAGTTGAGATCCTATATAAAAAAGGAGAGCACTCCATAGCAAACAGCTATGAGTTTATAATACATTAATCAATCATAAAATAAACATCTGCACAATGGGGACCAAGAGCTGGCCTCACCAGTTAAGAAGACACTGTTTTCTGCTTCCTTGGAGAAGACCCCAAGTTCAGTTCCCAGCTACCACACAGTGGCTAACTACCAACTATAACTCACATTCCAGGGGGCTTCTGATAACCTCTTCTGAAACTCCATTGCCACTTGCATTACATTCATGTTGTACACTTACATACACACAGGGAAACACTTGTATACACATTAAAAAAAAAAAGGAAAGTCAAACAGTATGAGATTCGGAGATTTTTAAATCAGTGCCAACTCGATTTCTCCTTGCCTCTTCCTACGCTAATGTCATTCTTTCCCCATTAATTAAGATCCTCCCTCTGTGACCCAGTACCTGTCAGGTAATCAAAAGGCAGGGACATGAGCCAATTATTGTTCTGAGGGACGCATGACCAGGGTATCAACAGCTTCCAAACAGCCCCATGGGCAGTTCTTAGGGCTGTAGAGATGGCCTAGCGGTCTTGACAGAGCGCCCCGACCCTGCCTCCTACAGAGGACCCGCCAGGGTTCGATCCCCAGCACCACGATGGCCGGCCCAGAAACCATCTGAAACTCAATTCCAGGAGGACTCCCAGTTCCGGAATCCGACACCCTCTTCTGACCTCCGCGTCATTGCACGACGCGGGCGTTGCACAGCCTTGCATGCAGACAGTGAATTCATAGACATACAGAAAATAAATAACAATTAAAAAAAAAAAACATACACACATACATACATAAGAAAGATTTGTTAGGTTGACCTGCAAGAGGGGAAAGCCATATTGTTTGATGTTCAATGAGAAACATGAAATTTTTATAATTTGTTATAGGGTTATTTTTACATAATTGGAATAAATGTCCTAGTAACTCATGAAACAGCTGAGATCCATATGCCACCTCTTAGGCCCATTCCCAACCATTTGCCTTCAATGAACTATATCTAAAGTTTACTATTCTTTCCCTATCCTGTCCCTTCTGGCTAATTACCCCTAAGCTGTCCCTCTGTTAAGCCTAACTGTCCCTATGCTATTTACAAATCTAAAGATTGAGTATTCCCAAAAGCAGACAGGCCAAAGTTGTTTGTAGTCTTGGACCCATCCATCTTATCTTATTATTAAGGACTTTGGAAGAATAATAATTATCCATAATCACAACAATAATCACATTAATTATAAACATTATTAATTATTAATAATTATTAACCATTATTAGCCACAACAATCAATAATTATTATGAATAATAATTGTCAATAGTAGTCAACAACAATGAACAGTTTATCATTAGACTGAATTTTCATCAATTATTATTAATAATTATATTTAATAACAATAACTATAACTATTAATAACAATTACTAATAATAATCAACAACAATTTATCATTAAACTGAATAATATGCATACTATAAACCCAATTAGAAATTGTTAGCACTAGGGGTATAAAACAAACATTTTTTATGAATTGAATCTATTTTTGTTTATAGTCAGATAATTAGATTTAAACCTGTAGGATTATAAGGAATTAAAAGCGGGAACTCACATTCACTCACACATACACACAGCTTGAAGATGGGCTTAAAGAAACAAAAAAACAGTTTTGTTCAAAAATTTCTCATTTAAATTGAACCAAAATATCAATTCATGTTGTTAAGGACAATTTTACCAATGGTCCTTAAAAAAAGACAATTTATTGGAGCAAGTTTGTTTTGTTAGAACTCCAAGGCCTGTAGATTCTCCTAGAAATCCATCTATTTTGTTTCCAAAATGCTGAAATCAAAGAATGTTACCTAAAATCAAAATTTAAAGGGCATGATTTAGATACCATGTGCTCAGTCCAGCAGCTGGTATGCATGCACAGCAGGGAGACTGATGGCACCAATGCTCAAACCACGTGTGATCTAGAATTCTGTGAGAAAAAAATCTTTGAGATAAAACACATTTAAAAAGAGCAAGATAAAATTAAATCAACCATATCTAGGGTACCTGGGGGTATTACACTTTAAGTTAAGCATGCTGAAATGGATTTGAATTACTGTTAGCAGAATCCCAACCTTGGATCTACAAATAGCCAGCAGGTTTTAGGTAGGAAGAGTTAGATTTAGAAAAAAAAAACAAAAACATAAGAACACAAGAGAGCAATAAACTTTTATCCAAAAACAGATTTTGTATACAAAATTTAAGAGAAAAATGGCCAAGGGTTGAAATTATCTGGGGGAGGCTGCTCTTGGAAGAGGGTGGTTCTCATGAAAGGCCTTAATTTGCAACACAAAGAAGTGGGCTCTGGTGGAGGAGAGCTATCTTGAGAAAATTTACATATGAACAAGTTAAGGTTGGAATGGAACTTTAGGAGAGGCTTCCTCACAGCAGGAGATGAAGTCTTTCTTTGGGGGGGTGGAATTTAAAACCAGAAAGTTTTTCAGACCTGTAGAATTATGAAAAATGGTTTCAAGAGCAAGCATGGCTGCTAAGCCTTAATATAAAATTCAGCCTTGAGGTCACTGGCTTTTATAGCCTGCAGGAGTGACCATGCCAGGAGGCACATGCCTGGAAGGCACTGGGTGCTCCTTCTGGACCAAATCAGAGCCAAGCTGCTCTCCTCCACATGTACAAAGCCACAAGCCCTCAGACCACTGTCCCATCCACTGAAACCAGCAGGAAAGACGGCTCCACCACAACAGATATCAGGAGAGAGGAGAAAGAGAAGAAAAAAGCAAGATTTAGGGGTATGCATACCTGAGTTGTCAAGACTTCCTTCTGCCCCACGTAAATTGGGCACCATTTTTGGGTATGCTGCTGAGATTTGTGGCAGGGCCCACTTAATCCCAGGATGACCCATGCAGAAAACACATACATGAAAGCACACCATGCGTACGCAAGTTGAGGTTCAAAAACTGGTGAGCCAGCTCTTGAGCCCCCATTGTGAGATTTTATTATTATATTGTTATGTATTATAAACTCATAGCTGTTTGCTATGGAGTGCTCTCCTTTTTTATATAGGATCTCAACTACATAGCTCTGGTGGACCTGGGACTCACTATGTAGTTATTTTATTTTCTTTTTTTTTCACATAAATTTATTTTTATTTTTTATCAAATCTAGACCCGTGACCCTCCCCATTCCCCCACCCCACTAGAGCTCATGCATTCTGCCAAACATGCTTTTCATCTCTTTCTCAGTCTTTCTCAATATTCTCCATGAGGAAGTTGACTGTTTTGAGCAGAAGTTCACTATTTCAGTCAGTTCTTCAATGCAGTCCTTTCTGTTGTTGTTGTTGTTGTTGTTGTTGTTGTTGCTGTTTCCAATATGCATCACTCCCAACTACTTTGGACAAAAGCTCAAGGGGCCATGCACAAGAAATACTTACAACTAGGTAATTGGCACTAGCATCCACAGGTGAGGGATACCATTCATCATTTGTTTTTCTGGGACTGTGTTACTTTACTCAGCATGATGTCCTCTAGCTCCAGCCATTTTCCTGCAAAGCTCATGATGTCATCTTTCTTTACTGCTGCATAGAACTCCATTGTGTAGATGTACCACATTTTCTCTATCCACTCATCAGTTGAGGGGCATTTGGGTTGGTTCCAGCTCCTTGCTATTGTGAAGAGAACTGAAATAAACATGACAGTGCATGTATCTCTGCAGTGGGGTGAGTCTTGAGGGTACATGCCCAGGAGTGGTATGGCTGGGTCGGGTGGCAAGTTCATTCCAAGTCTTCCAAGGGTTCTTTCTCCACACTGCTTTCCATAGTGGCTGCAAGAGTTTACATTCCCACCAGCAATGCATGAGTGTTCCCCTTTCCCCACAACCTCTCCAGCAATTGGTATCATTTGTTTTCTTGATCCTAGCCAGTCTTATTGGAGTAAGATGATATCTTAAAGTGGTTTTGATTTGCATTTCCTTAATGATTAGTGATGTTGACACTTCTTAAGATGTTTCTCAGCCATCTCTAATTCCTCACTTGTGAAGTCTCTGTTCATCTCTTTGCTCCATCTATTGAGTAGGTCATTTGTTTTATTTTTTCTTTGTTTTTTGAGTATTTTATATATTCTGGAAATCAATGCTTTGTTAGAGTTTCTGCTGTGAAGGTTTCTTCCCACTCTGTGGGATTTCTCTTCAGTTCCTTTATTGTTTCTTTTGATGTACAGAAGCTTTTGAATTTAATGAGGTCCCATTTGTCAATTGTCGACCTTAATTCTTGTGCAGCTGCTGTCTGATTTAGGAAGTCTTTTCCTATGCCTATGTCTTGTAGTCTGCTGCCAACTTTTTCTTCTATCACCTTCAGAGTTGGGGGTTTCACGTTGAGGTCTTTGGTCCATCTGGAGTTGACTTTTGTACAGGGCAAGAGGTAGGGGTTTAATTTCATTCTCCTACAAGTGGTAATCCAGTTTTGCCAACACCACTTGCTGAAGATGCTGTCTTTTCTCCATTGTGTCTTCTTGATCCCCTTGTCAAATATAAGATGGCTGAAATTGTACGTGCTCAGATTGGATACTGTCTGAATTTCATAGTGCTGAAAGGTGCTATGCAAGCTACCCAAAGAGAAAATTTATCAGCTGTGAATCCTGCCAGATATGACAACTGGCCTGGAAATTACGTCTTCTGGTGCAATAGTGGCATGGATACTATAGGAGTAACCAACTGCTTTCTACTTGGATTTAAGGTCTGCTTCATATGACATTGACACCAGGCCTAGAAACCTGAAGGTAGCCCACAAGCTATGAGAGAAAGCCTAATCCAACTGTTCTGCTAAATATAGTATTAATCTAATTTCTAATAATTTGTTGTTATACCCATAGGTTAATGCATCTGTCAACTCTTAGCAGAGAAGGTTCCTTATATAGCACATTGCCTGTGGAAACTACAACTAGCCAACAAGCAAAGAATAAGAAGCTACAGGCTGCTTACCTTTGAATAGGACACCTATATCAAACTCTGCCTCTCAAGGCTCAGGGATCATTGTGGAAAAGGGTGTAAAAAATTTGCAAGAGCCAGAGGAGGTGGGTGAACAGAAGGAAATAGAGTTTCCAAGAGAGCTGTTAAGTTTCTCACATGAACTCACAGCGATGCTGACATCATGGATAAATTTCACATAAGTTCAAAGCAGACCAAATCCCAGCATAGAAGTGGGGAAGTAAATAAGGAACTCCAACCCTACCTAAGGAACTATTAGCAATTGATAAGTTCTGGGAAGGCCAGATTCAGGCTCATTTAGCCTGACCAGGCTCCAGATGAATCCACACTGAAAGGCATTGGGGACACAAAGGGACTAAAAAGATATGGGATAGGAAGGAGGGGTATGACACAAGTAGGGATCTAAAAATCAAAATATATTGTATTAAATTCACAAAAAAGTTAATTAAAAATTAAAAAGTAGAAAAATATATATGCTTATTGAAAAAACCAAGTTTCCTAAGGAGCCAGACATTTTGAAGAAGAAAACAGACTGGGCATTGTGGTACAAATCTATAATTCCAAGCCCCAGAAAGAAGATCATGAGTTTGAAGCCAGTCTGACTATATAGTGAGTCATGTCCAATCTAAACACACCTTTTCCTATGGTATTTTAAATTCTAAGGAGAGATACTTGTGAAGCTTCTCTTTCTAGTGTTTCCAGAGAGACATGTGGTAGAAGGCTCATCCTCAATGACCTCCAAGGATGCTAATACTTGTCAAGCTACCTAACAAAAATACTCTACTAAAACATCTTAAAGAATCAAGGGTTTATTTTGTCTCACAATTCCAGGGCACATTCCATCATGGTGGGGAGGAGTGTGAGTCACTGTGTCTATAGTCAGGAAGCAGAGAGATGAATGCTGTTGCTCAGCTTACCTTCTCCCGTTTATATAGTCCAGGATTCCATTCCGAAGGTGCTACACCCATTCAGGTTGGGTCTTGCCTCCTAGCTAAATCTTTCTGGAAACACCCTTAGACACACACCCTTGTTTCCATGAGGATTCTAAATTCAGACAAATTGACAATGAAGATTAATCAACAAAGCAAAAAACCTCATTTAAGAAACAAATGAAGGTTTGGACAGATAGTTTTCCAAAGAGAAGATATGAATTATGTGTTAGTTATCTATTATTTCATACAAACCTAACCATGAGAGTTACTGGCATAGGCTAGTTATGGGCTTTCATAGCTCAGGATTCAGGAGCAGCTTAGCTGAATTGTCCTGTTTTTTACTCAAGATGTTGGCCAGCGTTGTGGTCTCTGAACCATTGGCTGGTACTTGAGGAGTTGCTTTTAAAAGTAGTCCTTCACATGACTGGTAAGCTGGTGTTGGCTAATATCAAGAGGCCTGTGTTCTTCATCCTGTGGCTCTCCTTACAGACTTTTGGGAATGTCCTCATAACAGGGCAACTGGCTTCCATCAAAGTGTTTGAGCCAAGAGAGATTAAAGAAGAAGCAGTAAATCTTTTGTGACTTATCAGTGAAGTTTTTCTTTGATGTCCTTTTAGTTACAGCTTGGGAGGTAACCACATAAGGGTATGAATACTAGTATCATGGGATGGCTTGGGTTCCCCTTTCAGAGCTCTTAGCCTCATTTATAAAATAACTCAAGAATAGACACAAACAGAAGCTTTAGGATAATTTTAGTAGAATTTACTTTTTTTATTTATTTTTTTTAATTTTATTTATTTCTGTATATGTATGAATGTACTGTCTGCATGCAGGTTTGTGCACCCGTGTCGTGCAATGCCGCGGAAGTCAGAAGAGGGTCTTGGATTCCCCTGGAACTGGAGTTCTCCTGGTATTGGAGTTTCAGATGGTTTTCGGCCGCCTTGTGGGTGCTGGGGATCGAACCCGGGTCCTCTGTAAGAGCGGTTGGCGCTCTTAACCGCTAGGCCATCTCTCCAGCCCAATTTTAGTAGAATTTAAAAGAAACATTTTCAGAGCAGGCAAGCCATGAATCTCTGCAGCTGACCTGAGGAGGAGGATGGCGGGGAGAAGGAAAGAAACCTTAAAACCATGCTAGTTTAGAGCTGGTATGGAGGTGAGAAACGTGGCAGACTGGCAGGCACAGGGTGGGGAAGGGAAGGGATGTTAGAGAGGTAAAGAGATCTGAAATGTTGGTGCAACCCAAAGTCTTAGGGAAAGTATGGTCAGAAAAGAGATATAAAGAAGAAATGGAGCCAGGCTTGGCTGCTCACGCCTTTAATCCTAGCACTTGGGAGGCAGAGGCAGGCAGATCTTTGTGAGTTCAAGGCCAGCCTGGTCTACAGAGTGAGTTCCAGGCCAGCTGGGGCTACAGGGAGAGACCGGGGAAAAAAAAAAAAAAAAGAAATTGAGAGGTTACCATTTTTTGAATTATTCAGAAGATCAGAGAGAGTTCCCAGAGCTACCTGTCTGCGGCCCATTAATAAGCATTACATTAGTGTGTGGACTTCTGAAGTGGAAAATTTCACCATCTTATTAACACACTAGGTATTCCACCTATCTCTTTAGCATAAGTTAAGGGGTACCTAACTTCCTAGAAGTGGTCCTGATTAACCTGGAAAAACTGAAAATTTAAGGTTCCATCCAGGCCACTGATTCTGATTTTTTTGACCAGTTCTCTCTAATGGGGCTTTTTGATATATAGCCACAAAGGTAGCAGAAAATATATGAAAAGCTCAGTATTTTAGCTGAACATACCTATTAGGATGGTGCTCTCTCTCTCTCTTTCTCTGTCTCTCTCTGTCTCTGTCTTTGTCTCTGTCTCTTTCTCTCTCTGTGCATGTGTGTGTGTGTACATTCATATATACATATGCACACAAAGAAGTCAGTGGTTGGTGTCAAATGTCTTCCTCAGTTACTTTCTCACCTTAGGTTTTGAGATAAAGTGTCTGGCTGAACTTGGGACTCACAGTTTGGTTTATCTGGCTGGCCAGCAGGCCTCAGGAATTCTCTCGTCTCTGTCTTACTAAAACTGGGATTATAAGTGTCCTGTATCTTGCCTGGCTTTTTACATAGGTGTTGGGGATCCAGACTCAGGACCTCATTCTTACACAGCAAATGCTTTACTGACTGAGCCACCCCCCTCTCCATAGAATTGTTCTTACACCATGACTCCAGAAAGTCCTGATCAGGATGCCAAGCAACTGGGGCACTCATATATTGCAACTGGGAATAGAAACGGACACAACTTTTTGTAAAACAAATTGGTAGTGTTTCTAAAGTGAAGCCTATATTTACCATTTGGCTTATGACTCTGATCCTAGGTATTTAAAGGAGGCACATAAAAACAGCTCTGTACATGTGTATAAGTAAGTGCTCAATGGGGGCTGGAGAGATGGCCTAGCGGTTGAGAGCACCGACTGCTCTTGCAGAGGACCCAGGTTCGATCCACAGCACCCACATGGTGGCTGAGAACTGTCTGTAACTCCAATTTCAGGAGAACTCCAGTTCCAGGGGAATCCAAGACCCTCTTCTGACCTCTGCGGCATTGCACGACACAGATGCACAAATCTACATGCAGACAGTACATTCATACACATACAAAAATAAATAAAAATTTTAAAAAAATAAACAACTAAGTGCTCATGGCACCTTCACTCATAATTACTGAAGTGAGATGGCTCAGTTGGCAAAGGCATCTGCCTCCAAACCCAACCACCTGAGTTTAATCTCCATGATCCACAGGGTAAAAGGAGACAACCAACTTTCCAAGTTGTCTTGTGACCTCCACTGAAGAACCACAACACAAACACCCACTTATACTTATACACATGCAAGAACATACACACACACATACATACACGTGCACACATGTGTGTGTGTGCACATGCGTGCGTGCCCCAAATAAAATAATTAGCAAATTCTGATTAGCCCAAGAGTGGATAATCAAACTGTAAAACATCCTTAAAGTGGGATTTTTGTAACTCAGGGAAGAGCTATGCATACATGAAAGGACAGCTAAATTCCGAGAACATTATGCTAAGCGAAAGAAAACAAACACTAATATGCATCTGTATATTAGTAGATTTATCACTGCCATAGGGATAGAAATCGCATCAGTGACTGTCAAGGTTGATAACAGATAGCAGGAGAAGAGTGACTACGCAGGGCCTTCAGAAACTCTTGAGGATGGTGGAAACTTGTGGTAATGATTTTACTAGCATATACTGGGGTTTTCAAATTCTATTTAAGAATACAACTTCATGGACTTTGCAGGTAAATGGATGGAGCTAGAAGATATCATGCCGAGTGAAGTAATGCAGTCCCAGAAAAGCAAACGATGAATGCTATCCCTCATCTGTGGATGCTAGCACCAATTACCTTAATTGTATGGCAAACTGAGCAACATTAAAGTGATCTGAAAACAACCATGCTCTTATATTGTAGAATCCCTTAGAAAAATAAACAAATAAAATAAAAAATTAAAAGAGAACAACATAAAAAAAGAATACAACTTCAGAGAATATTTTTTCTGTAAATTCTATAAAGTATTGTAATAAACCTGACTTTATCTAATAAAAATAATCTAAACATCACAATGAATTTCATATGTCAGTGTTTCTAGGAGAGGGACACATTTAATGTTAGGTGAGATATTATTTTAAAAGAAATTATAAGAAAGCTGTTTTGCATTGGAAAAAAAACACGTCAGAGATTGTGTGGAAGGGAAGACGCAGTATATTCTCTATAGAAATAGAACTATGGCATATGTACCCACCGAAAGAGATGTACTTTATGAGGGTGGTTCCTGTGGTTGGGTAGGCTTGGAAAGTCAAGAGGGAGATGCATCCCAGGTCCAAGGCAATTAGTGGCAGAAGGAAGAGGATCCAGCCATGCAGAAGAAGGTAAAAGGCAATGAATCACTGAATTCCTTATGTCTCAGTGGGTCGCATTTTTTATCTGGTCAGGTCTTCAACTCATTAAATGAGGGTAACTCACAATGAGGGCAATCTCCTTTCCTGAAAGTCCATAGATTGAGTCAAAAATTTCACACAAAGAACTCTCACTGAAATATACACAGTGACCTTTGGCTAACTAGGTGGGTTTTGTGGCTCCTTCAAATTGACACATAAAATTAACCATCTTGGGAGGAGGTTGATTGAGTGGGAATGAATGTGAAGAGCCTGTTAAGATGACAGAGGTGCTTTGTATCTGACTTGGGCTGGTACTAATCTGATGTGAGCATTTCTTAAAACTTATTCAATGGTAAACTTTAAATCTGTGCAGTGTTTTATTTAAATGATATATAATTTCTAAAAACCCCCAAAGAGGCCCTGGGCAGTGTTAGGCAAAGTTAAGACTGATGTGATAGTTCATACAGTATACAGTCTCATATGTGCTTAGGCATGCCTCTGTGTGTGTGTGTGTGTGTGTGTGTGTGTGTGTGCATGTTTGTGGAGGAGGGTGATAAGTGATGGCGATCTTACTTCCCATAAGGACTTTCCCCACTAATCCCTTGCCTGTTCTCCTCCCACCCACACCAATATCAAAAACCTGCTGCCACCTTCGCTCACCACCATTTTTAAGAACCCATTTTCTTTCCCACAGTTCTTTGGAAGTATGTGGGTTTCTTCTGTTCTCTTCTTCAAATGATTACTAATTAGACCATTATCTCTCCTTTTTACCAGGATAAAGAGACAAAATGTATGCTTAGTCTTATGAAATGACTCAAGAGTAGGAAGATGCTTAAATTGCATATTTCTCTTTCATTAATGGAGGAAATTGAAAAGAAGGCATACACAGTTACTATTCTAGACATGTAATTTTACTAAGAGTTCTACATAATTTTCCCAGATGGAATTCATGTCATCAGAGGACAAAGCAGTAGGATCTTTAAGCTTAGTAATTCGTCTTTTTATGGTTTATCCAAGGACAAATACACAGCATGATGCTTATTTTAAATACTGAAAACATTTTGAATTTGTATTAAATATTAAAGTGCTTATCTTACATGTTACCAATATTTGAAGAATAAATCTGTAGATTAAGGAAAATACTTTTGTACTCAAAGCGATCTTATTAAAGAAATGTATAAAATATAAATTCTAATCCATGGAAAGAATAATTAACTTTATAAAAAATTTCCAATAATTTCTTTTTGCTTTATTGTCCAGGAAATAGAGGGTTAAGAATCATATGACTTTATTCCTGAGAAGACTCTGATATTATTGTTTCAATTTATGTACTATACCAGTTTGCTTTCTGTTTCTGTGTTAAAACTCTAACCAAAGCTGGGCCGCAAGCCTTTAATCCTAGCACTTGGGAGGCAGAGGCAGGTGGATCTTTGTGAGTTCAAGGTCAGCTTGGTCCACAGAGCGAGTTCCAGGCTAGCTGGGGCTACAGGGAGACCCTGTCGTGAAAAGACCAAAAAAAAAAAAAAAAACTCTAACCAAAAGTACTATGGAGAAGAAAGGGTTTATTTGGGTTATATCTTATGGGCCATCATCAAGGAAAGCCAAGTCACGAACTCCAGGCAGGAATAAGGAGGCAGGACTTGAAGCAACACAATGAAGGAATGCTGCTTGCTTACCAGCTTGCTCCCCTTGGCCAGCTCACCTAACTTTCTTTTTTAAAAAATATTTTGATTGCATTTGTTTGCATTTGAAATAGTACATATTAACCAAATTTAGATCCCCCTCCCTCTTTCACCCCCACACCCCCCACCAGATTTCATACTTTCTGTTAAGCAACTGATATACTATTTAGAAATTCCTTTCCTACACCTATATCTTATAGGGTATTGCCTATGTTTACTTCTAGTAGTTTCAGAGTTGCATGTTTCATTGAGATCTTTGATACATTTGGAGTTGATTTTGTACAGGGTAAAAGATAAGGTCCAATTTCATTTTTCTATAGGTGGAGATTCAGTTTTGCCAGCATGATTTCTTGAGGATGATGTCTTTATTCTTGCACCCTTGTCAAATATCAGATGGCTGTGATTGCACATATTCGTGTTTGGGTCTTTTATTGTGTTCCATTGATCTATGTGTTTGCTTTTGTGCCAGTACCATGTTGTTTTATTTTTTCTATCTATCATCTATCTATCTATCTATCTATCTATCTATCTATCTATCTATCTATCTATCATCATCATCTATCTATCTATCTTAGTCACTTTTCTGTTGCTATGATAAAACCACCATGAGCAAGGGAACTTATAAAAGGAAGAGTTTATTTGAACTTATGATTGACAGTTCCAGGGAATCAGAGTCCATTGTGGCTGGAAGCATGGTGGCTGGGGCTGGAGCAGCAAGCCAAGGGTCACATCTCTCAATGAGCACAGGAAGCAGAGAGAGAGAGAGAGACTGGAGACTGCAAGGCTTGTTAAACTCTCTAAGCCTGCCCCCAGTGACATACTTCCTCCACCACAGCCACACCTTCTAAGACCTCCAAGAACAGTGCCTCCAACTAGAGACAAAAATGTCTAAATACTTAAAGCCTATGGGGGACACTCTCATTCAAACCACCACATTCCACTCCCTGGCCCCCATAGGCCATATAAAATACAAAATTCATTTGGTCCAACCTTAAAAGTCCCCATAGTCTTTACCAGTCTCAATTCTATTCAAAAGTCTGTCTTCCAAAATCTCTTCTGAGACACAGGCCAATCTCTTAACTGTAAGCTCCTGTAAAATCAAAAGACAAATTACATACTTCCAACATACAGTGGAACTGAATACACATTCCCATTCCAAAAGGGAGGAATAGAGGCATAGTGAGGAAATACTGGACCAAAACAAGACCAAAAACCAGCAGGGCAAACATCAAGTCCAGTAGCTCCATGTGCAACATCTGGGAATTTATTTCTGAAGGGCTTAGGTGGCTCAGCTCTTCCAGGATTGAGTGCAACATGAATCTCTTCCTTAGGTTGGTACCACTCCCTGTATGCAGTTGACCTTGGCAAATATCTCACAGCTCTGGCATCTTGAATGTCTTCTTGGGGTCTTCCCTGCCAACCAGGCTTCACATTCACAGCTTCATGCAATGGCTTTTATTTATTCAGGGATGCCCCTGCTGCACTCTGCCTGGCCTCTGTGGCTCTCTGAAACCTCAGAAGAAGAACTGATAACCCCTTCACTCTTGCATCCTTCTTGCCTCTAAAGCCAGCACCACGTGAATTAAACTGCCGAGTTTGGCTGCAAGTTTGGGATGGACTCTGTCCTACTTTAACCACATATGCAAATTTTCTCTGCCGTGGACTTGTTGGAGCAGAAAACCCTTTCAGTATTTTCCTTTCAAAAGTTGGAGGATTAGCTGGTTGTGGTCTTGCCCTGAAGATACTATTTCTGTTGTTTACTTGTAAATCTAGAGGCCCCTCCTTAATCATACTTTTTCCATTGTTTACTTGTAAATATCTAGGCCTCTCTTTAATAGCTTTAATCTCCTTATGAAAGGGAGCCTCTCCTTCACATGCCTTGGCCACACCTTTAATCTTCCTAGTGTACTTTTCAGATCCAAACTGTAAATTCTGCATTTCTTTCTGCCCATTTGCTCTTTTTCACTGTAGATCTGTACAATATTCACCATTAATAGCCATGCCACCATTTCTATGTTAGGCTGTCTTGAAATATTCTCTGCCAAAGGCATTAGTCCATTGCTTTTCAACTTAGCATCAGGCAAGCATTTGGGTTGTGGACAAACTGCTGCCGGACTATCAAAATATCCCAGTTGCTGCCGAAGTATGTTCCTCTGGAACTACATTTTTTGCAGCAATGCTTTCTTCCAGGCTTCTACTAGAATGGCCCATTAAGCTCTGCACCCAAAGTTCCAAAGTCTTCCACATTTCTCCAAACATCCACATGGTCAGGTTCTTCACAGCCAACAGTCCACTCTCTGGTACCAAAAACTGTATTAGTCACTTTTCTGTTGCTGTGATAAAACCACCATGAGCAAGGGAACTTATAAAAGGAAAAGTTTATTTGAACTTACTATTGATGGTTCCAGGGAATCAGAGTCCATTGTGGTGGGAAGCATGGTGGCCAGGGCTGGAGCAGCAAGCCAAGGGTCACATCTTGAAATGAGCACAGGAAGGAGAGAGAGAGGAGAGAGAGAGAGAGAGAGAGAGAGAGAGAGAGAGAGAGAGAGAGAGAGAGAGACTGGAGACCGCAAGGCTTGTTAAACTCACTAAGCCTGTCCCCAGTGACATACTTCCTCCATCATGGCCACACCTTCTAAGACCTCCAAGAAAAGTGCCACCAACTGGAGACGAAAATGTCTGAATACTTAAAGCCTATGGGGGACACTCTCATTCAAACCACCATACTATCTATCTATGAGAGTGTGTGGCCTGGATGTGTGTAAGTGCATCTGTGCTGTGGAATGCCTGAAGAGCTCAGAAGAGGGCATTGGATCCCCTGGGACTGGAGTTGTAGACAGTTGTTAGGTGCCATATGGGTGCAAGGAATCAAATCTGAGTCCTCTGAAGTGGAAGTTAGTGCTGTTTATCACTGAGCCATCTCTACAGTTTCCTTTATGACTTTTTTATGACTACAGCTCTGCAATATAGTTTGAGATATGTTATGGCCATCCCCAGCATTACTCTTTTTGCCCATGATTGCTTTGGTGAACCAGGGTCTTTTGTGAGTTCAGATGAATTTTAGGATATTTTTTTCTAGCTCTGTGGGGATTTTGATTGGCATTGCACTGAACCTATAAGTTGCTTATGGTAGGATGATCATTTCACAATATTCATTCTACTAATCTATGAGCATGGTAGGTCCTTCGATCTTCTGGTGTCTTTTTCTATTGTTTTCCTCAAAGATTTAGAATTTCCATTTTCACACCTTTAATTACAGCCCACAGGAGGCAGAGGCTGGATCTTTGAGAGACTGAGGTCAGCATGGCTTACATACTAGTCCCCAGGCAGCCTGGGACTAGGGAGACCCTGTCAAAACAAAGAAAGCAAAACAAAACAAAACGAACAAACAAAAACCCCAAAACAAAAACAAAAACAAAAATCCCCACAGACCAAAATTTTCATTATAAAGATATTTAATGTCTTTCACTAGGTTTTGCAGAACAGACTTAACCTGTGCTAGCAACAGCCGAGTACGCGGTTTGATATAATTCATCCAGCGTTGGTTCACTCACCTCCCAGCCATCTGGAGGAGCTTTCTGACTTCCTTTGACTTTGGGAATTTCCCAGTAAGATAACTTGATCTTTGAATCTCTTTCCTAAGAGAAAAACAGAAAAATCCTTTGCAATTACAGGCTTGTATTCTGATCCAGCTTTACCAATGAATTATTCTGTGACTTTGGAGTGATAGATCACTCTATGGCCTGCAGTCTCATTCTCATTGGAAGTTCTAGGGTTTAGTACCACCACTTCTTCATTGACCAGCTAGCTCAGTTGGTAGAGCATGAGACTATTAATCTCAGGGTCTTTGGTTCGAGCCCTATGTTAGGTGCCAGATGTAGTAAGCTCCTCTGGTCCAGCCAAAGAAGTTCAGGTCACAGCCAAGGAGTGGAGGTGAGTAGATCTTGAAATCAACACACAGACACCGAGAGTAGGGTGAAAGGCAGGGAGGATTCGAGCTCCTGCTAAACTTGTTTTATTTGGGAAAAATCAGGCTTTATATATCATCATCTTCTGCTTCTTCTGGAAGCATATCAGGTGCTGATCAAACCACCAACTCAGCTGTTGCTTCTGAGCACAGGTTAAGTCTGTTCTGCAGGTGTGTAACACTCTACAAGGTTTATTCCTAGATTTTATTTTTGAGGCTATTGTAAATGGGAGGGTTTCCATGATACTCTTTGTCCAATTGCTTGTTATTGGTATATAAAGGCTACTGATTTTTGTAATTTGATTTTATAACTTGCCACTTTGCTAGAAGTTTGATTATCTCTAGCAGTTTTCTGGTGGAATGTTTGGGATCTCTTATGTATAACATAGCGTCTATTAGAAAAAGGATAATTTGACCTCTTCTTTTCCAATTAGTACTCCTTTAATTTCCTGCTCCTGTTTTATTTATTACTCTAGCAAGAGTTACAAGCAATATGTTGAAAAGGAGTGGAGAGAGTAGACATCATTTTCTGGCTTCTGATTCTTAATGGGAATGCTTCCAGTTTTTCTCCATTCAGAATGATGTTGGCTGTGGGTTTATCATATATAGCTTAATTATATTGAGGTATGTTCCCTCCAGTCCAATACCATCTAGGACTTTTAACATGAATGTATGTTGGATTTTGTCAAAGGCCTGTATTGAATCTCTTGAGATGACCATGTGATTTTTGTCCTTAAGTCCATTTATAAGATTTATTACATTTATTGACATGAATATTGAAGCATTCCTGTCAGCATAAAGCTGACTTGACTATGGTGGATGATCTTTTTTATGTGTTTCTGTATGTGGTTTGTATTTAATTGAAAATGTTTGTGTCTATGTTCATTAAAGATATAGGTCTATAGTTTTCTCACTGTTTCTTTACCTGGTTCTGGAATTATCACTGGTATTAGAGTGATAGGAAGAATTTAGGAGTTCTCCCTCTGTTTCTATTTTCTTAATTATTTAACAAGTATTGATTATAGATCTTAGAATGTCTGTTAGAATTCTGCTGTGAATCCATCTGGGTCTGGGCTTTTTTTTTTTTAGTTGGGATTTTTGTATTGCTGTTAATTACTTTATTTGTTATGGGTCTGTTTAAGCTGTTGATCTCTTCTTGATTTAACTTTGATGGTTTTCATGAATCTGGAAATTTGTCTGTTTCTTTTAGTTTTTCAAATTTAACAGAGAATAGGTTTTTGCAGTATTCCCTTAAAATGTTCCGGATATTTTTTGGTGGCTGTTGTGGTGTTTCACCTTTCTTCTATGATTTTGTTAATTTGGGTTTGCTCTTTCTTTTTCTTTTTGGCTAACTGGATTAAGGTTCTATCTTGTTTAACTTTTCAGAGAACCAGCTCTTAGATTCGTTGATTCTTTGTGTTGTCTTTATTTTTATTGCATTAATTTCTGCTTTGAATTTATTTTTTTCTCCTCTATTACATTTGGGGTTGGTTTGTTCTTGCCTTTCCAGAGTCTTGAGTTGCACTGTTAAGTCATTTATTTGTCATCTATCTGATTTTTTAATGAAGGCTCTTAGAGCTATAAATGTCCCTCCTCAGATTGATTTTAAAATGTCTCAGAAGTTTGCTCGTGTGGTATTATTATTTTCATTTAGTTTCAGGAATACTTTATTTATTTCTTAATTTCTTCTTTGACCCATTAATTATTCAGGAATGTGTTATTTAATCTCCAAGAGTTCATGTAGTTACTACAGCTTCTTCTGCTATTGATTATAGGCATTTTTGAATTGTGGTATGATAGAATGCATGGAATTATTTCAATTTTTTAAATTTATTGAGGTTTGTTTTGTGCCTCAGTATGTGGTCAATTTTGGAAAAACTTGCATGGGCTGCTGAGTAGAAACTGTATTATTTGATACTTTGATAGAATATTCTGTAGATGTCTATTAGTTCCATTTGATGTATGATATCATTTAATTCGGTTGTCTCTCTGTTCATTCTTTGTCCCATTGATCTGTCTTTTGGAGATAGTAGGGAATTGTAGTCACCTAGTAGGAAATTGTAGTCACCTACTATCACTGAGTTGGGGTTAATCTGTGTTTTATAATCCTATAGTACTGTTTTCATGAAATTGGGTTCACCAGAGTTTGGTGCATATATGTTCATGGTTGTAATATCTTCATGATAAATTGTTCTTTGATTAGAATGAAGTGGTTTTTCTCATATCTTTTGATTAGTTTTAATTTGGTCAGATATTACAATTACTGTTTGGTCAGATATTACAATTGCAATACCTGCTTTCTTCTTGGTGCCATTTGCTTGGAATATTTTTTTCCATCCTTTTACCCTAATATAATGCTTATCCTGGAAGGGAAATGAGTATATTGAAGATGATAAAAATATTGATTTTTTTTCTTAACCCATTCCACTAGCCTGTGTCTTTTGATTGGGAAGTCCAGACCATTGGTATTCAGAATTGTTATAAAAATATGTGTTGATTATTGTTTTAATTTCTCCATGTTCTTTGTCTTATTTTGTGTATCCATAATTATACTGACCTTTCTTTTCCTTCTGTAACCTCTTGGGTACAGGCATTCCCATCTTTGGCCCTTTGTATTGCTTCCAGTATTCTCCATTTGGGTGGTTTGGTAAACATAAGCTCTTTAAGCATATTTGTGTCATGGGGAATTTTTCCTTCTCCTTTGACCATGATAGAGAGTATTTCTGGGTAAAGTTATCTGGGTTGGCATCCATGGTCAGTTAGAACTGAGAATACTTCAGTCCAGGCTTTTCTGGCTTTCATAGTTGTGTTGAAGATCAGCTGTAATTATGATAGGTTTTTCTTTATATATAAATTGTTTTTCTCCAGCTGTTTTCAGTTTTCTTCAATATTTATATCTCTTTTGTGAATTTTTTTCAAGTCCTGACTTGGTTTTATTTCTTATAGCCACATATTTGTATTTTCTTGAGGTTCTGTCACAAGTTTATGCCTATCCTCTTGGAGATCTAAGTTGTTTGTCTGTATGTTCTTTAAATTATTTGATTTCTCTATGGTTGTTCTTTTAAATTCTGCATTGTAGAGTTCCTCCTGGTGATTTGCATCGTAGTATACTTCTTCAGGGCTGATAGACTTTTCTAGGGGCATATTTTCTTGATCTTTTCATATTATTTGTGTTTTTGCATCATCATTTTGGTATATGGATATTTTTAGTTTTTTGTATGTCTGATAGGAAATTCTATTCTGCTTATATTGTTGATGTAGCTTGGTTGCTTTTTGCTCAGATATGAAAAGCAGGTATGTGCTCTGGATTCTTGCAGGGTAGTAGGCTGCTCTGGGTAGTAGGCAGGTCTGTGGCAGACAGATCAGGAGATAGGCCAAGGGCAAGCCCGGGGAGTGGGGTAGGGTGGCAATCTGTGGAGTCTAACAAACTATACTGGAGGACTAAACTAGTCTGGGTTGGGAGGCTAGTTCAGAGATCTGAAGCGGAGGAGCAGGAGGGGCCTCTGCCCAAGGTTAGAGGGGGATGGATTAGGGTTGAGAAGAGAGCTGCTCAGACTGCAGGAGAATCAAGGCACTCCCGGTACGATCTGACTTACCAGGGTAGAAGGCTGATCCTGGCAGGGAGATCAGGAGGCCAAAGGCTAGATGGGGTGTGGGTACAGCCTGTAGAGGGTCTGAAAAAACAAGCTGGAGATTGAGATGGTCTGAATGCCGGTGATCAATGTAGTGGGTACGTCTGGACAAAGAGTACAGTCCAGAGATCTGTGTTGAAAGAGCGGGACTGGGCCTGGAACTGCGGCTGGAAGGGGCCCGAGTGTGGGGAGAGAGTGGAGCTGCTCAGGCCGTGTGGGATGCGGTTACTGCTATCATATAGTCCAGGCCCACCTGCCCAGGATGCTGCAACCCACAGTGTGCTGAGCCCTCCTATATCAATGAAGAAAGTGCCTCACAAACATGCCCATGCCCACAAGGACAATCTAATATAAGAAATTCTTCCAATGGAAGTTCTTTCTTCCAGTGACTCTAGTTTATATCAAGTTGACAAAAACTAAATAGCACATGTATCAGCTTATACAATGAGAAAAGATATTTAGGTAAAATAGGGAAGACCAGGCCCAAATTTGTACTAGTTATTTGTCTCTCGTGTGTTATTAAACCAAGCATTTTCTGTCATAAAAATATAGCTTTCTAATAGTTCCCCACAGTTAGGGTACAGAGAAGTCCTATGCCTGATTCATGGCAGAAAATGCTTGGTTTAATAACACACTGTGGGGAATCTATTAGAAAGCTATATTAGTCTAGAGGTTGGAGGAAATATTTCCTATCTTATCCACAAAGAGAGATGGAGTTCTAAGAAAGGATTTAGAATCTACTTTTTTGGCTGCCATCTCAGCTCTCCCCTGTATCCTTCTTGACTGGGAGCTAAAGCTTTTATTTTGAAAATCTGAAAATGTCAGGTGGAGAGCTGTTCTCTTTGGCACACTGATGTTTATGAGCAGAGAGCAGTGCAGACTAGTGTAGGTGGATGATAACTCTTATTTCTTACGCCCTCTGCCAGAAAACTGATTCATTCAGAAACTCAAAATAAATTTTATGACAACTTTCTACTGTTCTAAACCCTTAATACATTAAATACTATTGTGTCAAAGGTATAAAAGTTCTGTTTTCAAAAAAAATAGGCCTTTATGAGAAATTTAGATAAAAGACTTGTTGAACTGGCAACTCATGTTTCAAACAAAAAATAATTGGACAATATATAATTGAAATGAGCAAGGGAGCTCTTTAATTTGCCACTTGTACTAATCTGTTGTCCCTGACTGAACCCAACAATCTTTAGAAAGGGTGGAAACAATGTTTCACCTTTTGTGACTCATTAAGCAATAGCACATAGAATGACTCAGCCTGCTATTCTTGCCATAATAATATTCTTGGAGGTAAAGTTCTGGGCCTTACAATGTAGTTCCTATTACTAGTAGGTCAACCTACATTCCTGTCTAAAATGAGAATCATTCCTACCTTAGCTAACTCATCAGCACTTGTAAGAGAAGATAGATTTTTCCCTCTAAAACAATGTATATCATAAATTATGCCAGAACCCATTTCCACTTAATTTTACCAAAAAAAGTGGAGTATACAAAGCATCATGGCTAGCGAAAGGCAAGCATGGTAGATGCCCAGATTTTTAATGTGAAGTTGGAGCATCATGGTAATGAGGTTGGGTAGATTGACACATTCCATTAAGTCAAGTGTCCTCTCCTTTCCCTCCAGCCTAGAGGTTACAAGATGATCTCCCAGCTTTTATCTACTGGTGAGAAATGGATTATTATTATTTTTCCTTAGGCTATTTATTCTCTGTGTCTAACTGTCCCTCACACATACATACCTATTTTCACTTGAGAACTCCCTATTTTCACTTGAGAACCCCCCCTTTTCTAACAAAATGAGACGACAGTGGAATAGATACAAAGTTGTGATGTTTATAGCACAATCCTGCTCACACTAAAAGTCATGTGAAACTGTGTTTTTACCTCGTCATATCCTGGTGCCCACCTTCAGTCTTTATGGAAGTGATTCTTTAATGCTGATGGTCACGAGAACCATTTAGGGAGCTAGTTAAAGTACATTCTTGAGCCTCATTCCCCCAGTTTCTGATTCAGAAATATTGATCAAGGTATCAAAAACTTGCATTGCTGATAGTTTATCAGGTGCTACTAATAATGGCCAAGGGCTACTGGGGGAGAGCCATGGAATTATAGAGAACCCTGCACTTAACTGGCACAAATGGGAAAAATGGTAAATTATGTTTCTCTTAAGTGGATTATTATTCTCATGATTTTAATGGTACTTAAAGTGAATTGTATAATCAGAACAACAACAAAACAGCACAGAGAACAACAACAACAACACCAAAGTCTAATAAAGTTTTCCTGAGAGTTTTTCATATCTTAAGGCAATTCACTGAATGAACTGGGCCCCTGGTTCTAAGTAAAGCACCGGCTTTTGTGCTGCTATAGGGAAACCATGCAGAAAAACCGGTGCCATTTGCTTCTCTAAGGCAAAGCACAGCAGCCTCTCATTATGACCAGAATATTCACACAGGAACAACACACTGACGGATACTCCTTCCTGGTGATTAGATTTGTTTTAAGAATCACTGCATGATCATTGACATGGCTTAAAAATTCCCAACATTAGTTTTGTCTGGCCAAATATTTTGATAAAGTGAGAATTTAGTCTAAAAGTCAAGGATTGGCAAGAACAATGTAGTTTGTGAGAACAGACTGGGAGTTTTATTCAGTTTGCCTAGGTGCCAGGAGCGGCTTGCAGAACTGTATCACAGTTCTCTTCCAGAAACTCCTTTATCACCTGTATCAAGCTGGTTCCCAAGTTCTTTCAAAACACTTGTTGGCAGTATCCAATAGTCCCACTCTTTGTATTTTTGTCTAGACCTTTACTTTCTCATGAAAAAACTTCATGCTTCTTTTATAGACTCCTCATTGGCACAATGTGAAATGGCTACTCCCTCCCTGCTGCAATTGTACCTTACATCTATTCAACCTTCTCTCCACATAACATTCTCTTTCATAAAGTTATGTAATCATTGCACATGTATCATTCACTCTACGTTGGCTCCTTTACTTCTTTGTTAAAATTGGGCATGTTGAATATTGAAGTTAACAATGTTTGACATTTGATGTCTTATCCTGTTTATTTTTTTTCTCAGTGAATATAGAGACATAATTGTGGCAAATTCATGGGCAGAATACAATTCACCTCAGTTGTAAGCCAGGGGAGTAATTTAGTAAGTAAAGTGCCTTCCTTGAAAGCATGAGAAGCTGTGCCTAATCCCCAGAATCCACCTTAAAAATAAAAAGAATTGTTTGGTCACATGCACCTGCTATCCTGGAGCTAGAGAGGCAGATACTGGGACTTGCTGACTTGCTGGCAGACACTCTAGCTTACTTGATGATTTGCAGGCCAGTGAGAGAAACTGTCTCAAAAAGAAGACGGATGACGGCCGAGGAACGCCACCCAAGTCTGTCATCTGCTCTCCACATGCAGGCACACACATGTACAAGCACAACAACCAAAAAAAACAGTTCTAAATCTTGACAGGAAAAAAATATTTGATGTATTTTTGAAAAAAAATCTTGCTATATAAAACCTCAGCAAGAGCAGCAAGCACCTTTTATCCTATATTTCTGTCTTAGCTACAAATGTGTTTTTCTGAGAAAATAAATGGCAATGATCAACCGGGTAGCTGGATCATAGTGTTGATTTTAATGTCGAGGTTGTTTTCAGGCTGTATAGTATGTATACATTGTTTCCATAGCAATAGTTATAAAGCATGGAGAGGAAAAAGTGAAAATACATATATATTTGCCTATGAAAATTGTCACCATTAGGGAGTCAGAGTATGAATTCTTTTCTACATTTTTATACTAGTACTAAATAGAATTTGACTTTAATATCAATGAAAATACAACAGTACTAAATACTTAACAATACTAAATAACAAGTGTTTAATATGAGTATAAAATTAATGTTTAGAAATATTTTTTTTATGGAGTGTGTCCAACTACGTTTACTTCCAAGAGTTCTACTTTTCAGTGTAAAATCTCTAGAACTTATTATTTCCTGGTAACCAAAATGTGCTATACCTAGCGTGGAAGCTAAGTTCTTAGGACCTAGGACTTGAAAGTTACTGTCTTTCATTATCCACACTGCCTCTGAGTGCAGTTCACACTTCGGTTACACCTCAGCATTTCCCAAATCTTCCTTGACCTTCCTTTGTGCATGCCCATTTTTTTTTTTTTTTTTTTTTTTTTTTTTTTTTTTTTTTTGGTCTTTTTAAGCAGGGTATTCCCTGTAGCTCCAGCTGGCCTAGAACTCCTCTATATAAACCATTCTGGCTTTGAACTCACAAAATCCACTTGCCTCTGCCTCTGCCTCCGACTCCTAGTGCTGGGGATTAAAGGTGTACACTACCATGCCCAGCTTGCTTTTCTTATAAGGCAAATGCCATTCCCTATGGGCCTTCTATTCTCTCCTAATGCTGCCATCTTTGTCCATAGCAGTTCAGGTAACTCATTTTTTTTTTCTTTTTTGAACAGTTAAGGAAAATGGTGATTGTGTAAGTGAAGACTAAGTGAGACAGTTGTATAAAGAATCCATTAGTACAGAGCAGAGAGTCTGTTATAATGTCAAACTCAGTGGTGTGGCTGCACTGTTGGCCTGTGAGAAATCAGTGTGGTGGCATCATCTTTACCTAAAGAGGAAGCTCTGTGAACCTCAACCTGGGGTTTCTTATGCAAACACAGTTTCTGTGGTGGTCCTAGACAATGAAAATAGGAACAGAGAAATTTGGGCTAGATTTGCATATCACTCCCTCTTCCATTTCATTACATCTACTTTCAGCTCAAAGGAGTCAAGTTTTTAATCTCTGCTGTATACTTTACTGAAACTCAGGAGGAAGTTTGTTACTAAAAGGGAATGGGAATTTGGGTGCCAAGCACCAGTCAGAATAAAATCAGGACTCTGACCTTGAAACACTGCAGTGCAAAGGCAACGGGACTAAATTCTCATAATAAATGTCCCCCAGATATGAAGAGGGCTGAAGAGTGCTACAGGTTAAGTAGCCGCCGACCGCTCTTACAGAGGACCTCGGTTCGATCCCCACCACCCACATGGCGGCCGAGACACCGTCTGAAACTCCAATTCCAGGAGAACGTCCAGTCCAGGGGAACTACGGCACGCCTTCTTCTGACCCTCGCGGCATTGCACGACACGGGTGCACAGACTTGCTTGCAGACAATACATTCATACACATACAGAAATAAATAAAAAAAATTAATAAAAAAAAAAATTAAAAAAAAAATGTCCCATGACTCACTTTCTGCACTGAACTTTTCAGTGCGTACTTTCTATCTAAAGGCGTCTTGCATCCATGATCTTCCTCAAATTATTGAATCTGCCTTAAGGATAGAGTCTCTGTCTTATTTAATATTTAATGTGTCTTCTTCTTTTTTTGTTTTACTCATTCCCTTAGGTTAAACAAACGAAAGTGACAATACCTGTGAACTCAATGCATTTCAATTATTTATTGATGATCTTAGAGTGTACAGTTTAATACTAGAAATGAGATGTTTGCATGAAATTTCTTCCACATTTGATGGCTGGAGTCTCTTGAAGACAGAGAATGCCTGTTTTACAATCTGGTTAAGATTTCAGGTTGTTTTTTTTTTTTTTGTCACTAGGACATTCACTCTGTTTCTATCATTATGAATCACTGAAAGAGACCAGGCAGTCATAGGGTGCCACAGTGTTTCCTCATTGGTCCTGTGATAGCCTAGATGTAGTAGTGCTTAAACATTATGCAGTGTCCTCTTTTAGTATATGCTTAGTACTACGTTGTCTTCTCAGTCAGCGTTGATGTCTGTCACTTAGAGGGCCATGAGGCAGATGGTAAATAAAGAAGCATTCTTTACATCTTTATTAGATCTTTACAATTTTATTTTAAAACAAAATTTCATATTAACACCTACATTTAAACAGAAGGGTACATTAATTAAATGTCTTGTCCTAATTGTTATAGGCTCTGTTAGAAAAATAAACATCTCACAACAATCTACAGTGTCAGCTTTTTAATAAATACATAATCAGAAGTTAGTAGTCAATCATAGTTATGTGAACAGATTCATAGTGTAGTATGTAAAACTGTCTCATTCTCAGTTGTCTGTTTGGTTTAAGGCAATTCTACCTTATGTATACTCCAAAGCCAGAAATGATACAAAATATGTTCAGTAAGAATTCATTTTTCTTAGAGCTATTTTATATTCAAATACTTTAATTTAAAAATACATTCTATATTAAATTTCTTTTTACAAAGGCAGTACATGTTAAGTGAAACAAAATAAGGTTATGTTATTGATAATTTAAAAACATTTCTAATTGTTTTTGCAGAGGTTTAAAAACCTTGATAAAGTAGCTAGTAGATGTAAAACAGTTTTAAAGATATGTTAAATATACACAAAATGAATTTCTATATTAATAATGTGCAAACTTATACTTTCTTATAATTTAGAATGAAAATATTTTTACTCCATATTTTTAATAAAAATATCTATGTACCATAGTTGTGCAGACTTATGAAAATCACATTTGTCTGTAGGACTGTGCAAAGCCAGTAAAGGTTCTTTACACAAATCACACAATTTCCATCCTTGATGATTGGTGTTTTGTTTTTTTTCTTTCTTTTATATTGATGTGTTAGACAATCGTTCTGAAGTTGGCTGTAAAGGACAGACATCTGATTGAGTTAGCTTACAAAGATAAATTTTATGCAGAGAGGTGTTTCAGGTGGACACAAAAGTAGTGTTTTTACTCCCAGGATATTAAAAGCTGCCCAAAGAGTTGAATTATTGTTTCACATAATTAAAATAATTTAAACATGCAGTTTTATAACAGTCATTACATGGGCTTGAGGGAAAAGTTATCAGAGGCCAGAAAAACATCAAAAGAACAGAAAAGATAAGAGACAAGAAAGGAAGTTGAAGGATTGGAAAGAATATTCACTTCCGTTCCAGGACAGCTGAGACTACAGGGAGACCCTGTCTCGAAAAGACCAAAAAAAAAAAAAAAAAAAAAAAAGAATATTCACTTCCAGAAGACCAACTGATCTATGCTCCTGCCATTGATGTAGACTTACAAATGTTGTGAACTCTGACTGTGATGGTTTCATGCAATATTTTCCAGTTAAGTATATTTAAAAGTGAGATGATTATAGAAAAAGATCCCCTAAAAAGAAGTGGAAAGACTAAAGATCCTTTAATGAAAATTGAGCGACCCACTCACTCTCATCAGCTAGGTTTGCCAAAGTCACTGCCATTCACACAAAACACCAACAGGAGCCTGGAAGAGTATTTGTCATGTAGAGATACATAAGATCAGAGCTGAAAGCCAGTTAAGCTCCTCACTGAGTGCTAGGTGGTTCAGTTGTTCTGAAAGTTGGAGCACATGTTATCATAATTGAATTCACAAACATAAGAAAATGAATATCCCTGCACCTGTGAATGTTTAATTAAATTGAAGTAGTGTAATGTTTAATCAATGCAGCTTTAAACACTGCCCCTAAGATGACAATTTCAACAGATATCAGAGTTTAGGAAATGCTAATTTGAAGTGAGTCTCCTAGAATCAATGAGGCACCCAGTGGGTATGGCAATTCAGTTATGAATAGCTAATTTGCTATGCAAGAATTAGGAAAGACAAAGAGGCAGTGATTTGAAAGAACAATCACTTGATATTCCTTTGAAAAGGCTTCCATCGAATGAAATGAAGTTCCCGAAGCCAGTACATATATGGAGAGTTGTAAATTAATTATTAAGTGTAAAGAGAAAACAATACACATGTGACTGAACTTCCAAGTGACTTTTGCTAGTTTATGAAAATAAAGTTTTAAACTACTTTATTTGTTATTTTTATTTTATATGTATGAGTGTATTGCCTGCATGTAAGTGCACCTGTGTCATGCAATGCCCTCAGAAGAGGACGTCGGATTTCCATGGAACTGGAGTTACAAATGGTTGGTAGCAGCCATGTGAATGCTGGGAATTGACAGGGTCCTCTGCAAGAGCAGCCAGTGCTCTTAACCACTGAGCCATCTCTCCAGCCCCCCAAATATAGTTTAAATCCTTTAAAATGGAAATAAGGTCAAACAATTGTGAACATTTTAAATTCAAGTGAGTGTTAAAATCAGTAAGAGATCTCTGGATGAACTAAATGGCTAAAATATTTGAGATTCATTCTTTGGTGAAGTATTGCATCTGATACACCCACAATTTTATTTTATCTTTATTTATTTTTTTGTTTTGAAAAATTTGCCTCCAGAAATGTCCAGATTTTTTATTTTCACAAATCGAAGCTACACTGAACATTTGGAACATAATTAGATTTTTAGTGGAATTTTAAGCCTTCCAGGCAATGTCTAGGGCTTAATAAATAGGAAAAAAAATCTTAAAACGTTCAGCAAATGGTTATCAATACATGTGGACTGCAGAAAGAAATAAGTTGCGTACAGTTACTTCTGTAGTTTATGTATGGAAAATTTCTTAATCATTGCATATTTCAGAGCATAAAAATGCTGCCACACCAAATGTATTGTTCATGTTCTTAATTTTGTTAACAGTTTAAAATTCCATTAATTGCATTTAATATCATTGACTCTCAAAAGACTTCTATAATTATAGTACTTGAAACTAAGCTCTGCACGCATAAATTATTTAATGTAAAAATACCCTGTTTCCCCTTATGTTTTATTCATTCTAACCAGTCAAATATTAATTTTCACAAACTATTAAACAGAAAAACATGAATTATTCAAGTAATAAAATCTTTAAGAATTAGCTCTTTAAGTTAAAAAAAGGAAAAGAAAAAGGAACTATAAGATATTCCACACATAATTAAGTATTATTACCTAGCACTGACTCTCCAGAAAGGATGTTAGGTAACAGCCTTGGTCTATCTTAAAGTTAGTGCAAACTAGTGAGGGCCTAAAAAAGTATCAATTCTTGCTTTTCAAGGATTTCATTTTACTATGCTTTTGCTCATTCTGTCTATAAATCCATCTACTGTCCATAAACACTGTAGTGTTCACTTTTAAGTTGTTAGCATTATATTAATGGATATCTTCTATTTATTTCCTTTGGGGAAACTGTTGAGCACCTATTTATTTATGTATTTATGAAGGACATTCTGTTATAGGAAACAAAATACAGTTTTCACATTATCTTTAGTGACCCCAATTTTCTTACACAAAAGGGAGCCAAAGTAGAGTATTCCAATGATGCCCACCCTCACTGAGGAAAAACAAGACTTCAAGTCTCTGTCGTCACTGCTGAGCTATAGATGTCTGCTAAGATACTTGTCACATTTTCTAGCTCCAGAATAACTTACATGCTTTCCAGTCTTTATGGTGGAATACAGGATAGAGATTATTTTTCATCAAAATGCAAAAATCTAGACCATTCAAGGGTTGCAAAGCAGCAACTCTGGGGAGATAATTCTTTAAATTTCTATTCCCACAGGTGAAACACTGTGCTGTACACAGTTGGAAATTAGAACTCAAGTGCCTCTGTGTCAAGGCTTTAAGTTGCATAGTGCACAACTCCAGGAAGTACCTCTTCTCAAAAAGGGAACTGTGTGAAGTGCCTCCCCTGTAGTTTGCCACATGATGGTCTTAACAGAAGGTGATTAATGGGAAGACTGCTCTATACGATTCCCGTTAAAGTACCTATTCTTCTTTGCTTTGAAATATTCTCATGCAAATGTACTTATGAAGTCAGTAAACCATATTTTAAAACACTTGACAATTGGGTATTTGAAAGATTCAAGAGGTAGCATGGTATTGTGCAATGACCACTGGCCTGTAATTAGAAGGCAGCTCTTTTCTAATGCTGCCCCTGCATGCCTGTACCTGTGTGTGTGTGTGTGTGTGTGTGTGTGTGTGTGTGTGCATGTTTGTGAAATAATTTAAATGTTATGGGCCTCAGTTCTCTAGCTAACCAAATGAAGAATTAGCTTATTTCCAAGATATCACTAACACTCCACCAATTTTATACTTTTCTGAATTCTTGTGAGTAGGATTGGGATGATTGAGAGAAGGAATGCCCTTGGGCTGCAGGGGAGGGCAAAAATAATAGAGCTTTTCATTTGTAAAATGTTGCTAGCTATTTGGAGTAGAATAATCTAAGAGAACACACTCAGAAAATAGGGTACTTTCCTTGATGCAGAGTTTGTAGATATCTTGTGGATTTCAGTTTACAGATCAGACCAATCAAAAAAGGTGAAACAATCCATCCAGTTAAACAGGTAAGAAAACAAAACTCATCTTCAAACAAAGAAGGTTTAGATGATACTTTTCAGTGACAGTTATCAACATTCGGCTTTTAAAAACCAGTATTCTAATAAAGTGACATTGTCTTATAGGTTTTATGGCAGTAGTAACTTAGCACTTATTAAATCCAGTCATCTGTGACATATAAAAACATATTCCAGAAGGAAGGAAAAACAAAAAGGAATGCAAAAAGAAGAAAATGTTTGAGTTAATAATATCCATTTTGTAGAAAGGAAAGAGAAACACACATGCATCAAACCATACAGTTTCAAAAATAATACCCCTTAGGATTAAGGTTTTATCTTTTCACTTCCTGCAGGAGTGGAACACCAACCACTTATTCAGCTGGTTACGCATGCATATTTAGGCAGTGCCAGTTGTTGACAAGCTTGGTAATTCATGTAACTCCTGGATGTTTTCACTGGCAGATTCTGTGCTGGGATGACTGCACTGTGTTCAGGACACAATGCTAACCTGTGTCACAACATTGTGTCTGTCTGGGAAGCACAGGGATGGGCAGGTACCTGTAAAGTGTAATCAGTGCTCTTCAGATGATCTACATTCTACTACGCTGATCTAAATAAGTTATATATTACAGTAAAGTGCTACAACGACACTAGTCTCCAACAGTAGTAAGACACATTGCTCTCTGAAAACTTCAGCAGCTGGGTGAGTCACATGGTGGTGAGGATGCTTGCCAGTTTCCAGGTGAGGATGCAGCCAGAAAATGGCATGGTTTTCAAATAATTCTGTCTCTTCCTGTGACTTTTAAAATTGTACTTTCTAGGAGCAAATCTGTGAAAAATCCAGTTTCTCACAAAGTATTTTTAAAAATATTTCTTTAGAAGTTACACCTGAAGGGCTCGTGAGCATTTAATTTGCTGATATCCATCTTTATTTCTTCAGGTTTCTCAAGTCGGTAGGTCACCACTCGTGTGCAAACACTTTGCAAAATCAGTTTATCCTTGATGGAGAAGAAATGTTATTATTAAAGACCTCAATATTATGACTAGGCAGTGGCATACTGGTTGATAATCATCCTCTTTTAAATTTACTGACCTTTTTGGAGGCAGACATTCTGTAATCTGATGAGGACTTGATTTTATTACTATTCCATTGCAGTATAACCTGTCTAATGATAAGGATTTTAAGCAACCCAATCAAGAATGTAACTATGAATATTATGAAAAATATTCTCAAATAGCTTGGGCCAGATAAACATTCTGCAAGAAAACAAACATATTAGACAGTTAATAGAAAACCTTGCAAAAAAAAAAAAAAAAAAAAAAGCCGGGCGTGGTGGTGCACGCCTTTAATCCTAGCACTTGGGAGTCAGAGGCAGGTGGATCTTTGTGAGTTCCAGGCCAGCCTGGTCTTCAGAGTGAGTTCCAGGACAGCTGGGGCTACAGGGAGACTCTGTCTCAAAAAGACCAAAAAAACAAAAAAAAAACAAAAAAAACAAAAAACAAAAAACACCTTGCTTTGGAGAAAAGCCACAATTAAAATATTTGATAACATTCTTTTTTTGTAAGCTTGATAGATTCAAGTCTCTTGCCTAAATGTAGTTTTGTTTATGACAGTGAAAGGGGACAACTACAGTCTTTGTAGTGTGTACTACTGAGCCCTAAGTGGAAAACATGATTAAAAAAATATTGAGCAGCTCTGGGCATTAGCATGTGTTCTTCTGTTATTCTTTCTCCTCATTTGTTGCTCAGCAGTAATGGAAAATAAACATCTGCAGAAGTTAAAATCAGTGCCACTCTAATAGATGAACAAATATTTCCTCTGTGTGTAAGTGTAAGATTTCATTATTATTACACATAGCATCTCCGGTAAGTAGGGAAGTAGGTGTGTCCTATCTAGGACAATACACAAATCGCTTGTCTCACTTTTTTTTTTTTTTTGCAAAACCAATTTTTATTGAGGCTTTGTGCATTTCATACAAAATTTCCCAATCAAATGTAGACCCATTTCCCTTCCCTGCCCCCTCCACCCGAGCTCATGCATTCTGCCAAACATGTTTTTCATCTTTTTTTGTCTCTTTTTTACTAATTAATTTTCTTTCAATCTAGTCTGCTGGCCTCCAAAATTCATTATGTGTTCTTCTAAGAACAAATAATTTCTAAGTGGAGAAAAAAAAAAAACTGTTAAGAGAGGCAGCATGTTAGATCTCTGTTTTAGCACCAGACCTCTGACAAACTTCTCACTGGAAAATCTGCAGACTCTGTTGTTGCCAGAGGTATTACCCTAATCTTGGAGGAACATGGTTGCATAATAGCGGGTATTCCACAGAGTTCACCAGCTGCCCCAGATTCATAAAATCACTTCCTGGACTAAAGGGACGTGCATTTCTCCACCCATTCTGCAGACTTCAGGGACCTTGTCTAAATGATACAGTTGCCCTTGAGAGAGGATCTGCCAAGGCCCAGGGCAGAGGGTCATCTAGTCATGAACTGATTGCTGACAACCTAGTATACCTACCTCTTGAGCAAGTCAAGGACTCAGCAATGAGGACAAGGGGTCCTCTCTAGCCAGGGTGATTTAATAGAGCCCAATTTCTTTTGGTTAGTGATCAGGGACCTTGAAAAGGTCAAATGCACAGCGAGTGTTATTCATTGGAATGGAAACATCAGACAGCAGTACAAAGCCCCCTTGTTAAGAATCTCCTGAAGACAGAGCACATAATGTGTCCAAAGGTGGTGCTGTTTGATCTCCCACAACTGCCTTCAAGTTAATGAGCTCGTGGTTTTTGTCTTGACATTCTGTGATGTCTGTTGGCTGGCTTGGCTACTTAGTTAGCTAAGGCTGCTCCTCACAGGGGGCATGGGACTTGATCCCACTTCCTGGCTTCTTGCCTGTTGGGAGCTTAGCCAGAGAGACTGAAAGAAGACCCTGTAAGTGTGATTGAGTGGACAGATAATAGAGGTGCCTCACAAATGCCCTTTCCCAATCTTGCACAATATTTGTCAAGGGGAGGTGAGCCCTGTAGCTACTGATACACTTTAGAAATATTGCTAATAGGTCAGTCTGAGGACCTTTTGAGGGCTCAAATCTGCACATATTTTTTTTACATGTTGTTATGGATGGTCAAACATTTGACCCTGGCCTATGCTTTTCTTAGCAGAGGTCAGGCTAGGTCTTTTCCTAAGGAGCTTTAAGGGCTCCCTATTTGTAACAACACTTAAGTCAGAGCAGTATTTACTTAACATAATACATGACATGTTGATAGTTGGGGACCTCTTTATTAGAAAGGCACTTGGCTTTGAGAGAGATTGCTACAGTCCCAGCTGGCAGCACATGGGGCTCTTTTCTGAGCCAAGTTCATTGTGGGTTCAGATCAGTATGGATGGGAGTAAGAAGTAGGAACCAAGATGTGGAGGGTGTTTCTTCTCTCTCTCTAAAAGCTGGGCTTTTCCCTTCGGGTTGGAGGGGAGAATTGATAGTGTAGATGCAATAGGAAAATTTTCAATGAAATGAAATTTCATTGCCTGATCTCTACTTCATGGGTGGCTCTGTGCCCTCAACTATGCAAAGTGGGTTTCTGATTTGATGGGGAGAGAGGGTTGCAATAAAGTTTTGTTTAAAAACAGATTTTGAACATGGCTCTCACATGTCTTTCCTGTTTATGTCTCACCTTCAACAAATACTTCTGGCGTGTTCCTGGCCTCATTTAGTCTCATGCAGCCTTCTGCAGTTGTTCCTAATTTTAAGGCTGAGGAAACAGGCTCAGGGAAACCTTGCAGAAGAGCTGGAGTTTCTTTTTTTTTTTGGTCTTTTTGAGACAAGGTCCCCCTGTAGCCCCAGCTGTCGTGGAACTCACTCTGTAGATCAGGCTGGCCTTGAACTCACAAAGATCTGCCTGTCTCTGCCCCCCAAGTGCTAGGATTAAAGGCATGCGCCACCACGCCCGGCCGAGCTGGTGTTTCTTAACTTCTGCTTTAGACCCAGGTCTTCAGTATAAAAGCTCCATCCCCTTTCCCTGGTGCCACATTTAGAATCATTCTCTTTAAAGTGGTAGCCTTTTCTTTTCTTTCTTCTTTTTCCCTTTTACAGACAGTTCTCATGTTGATCAGACCTTGAACTCCTGTGTAGCTACAATTGACCTTGAACTTCTGATGCTCCTGTATCACCTCTCCAGTGCTTCTGTACACCACTGTGCCTGGTTTTATGTAGTATAAGGGATTGAATCAAGGCTGTATTTCTATTAGGATGAGGACTAATGAGCAATGGACCATTTGAAGTTATGTATACTGAAAAAGCAGCTGATCATTTAAAATATTATGGCTTCTGAAACTTGAGAGTAAATGGTGGATAGATATGAGTAGAGTCAGAAGGAAAAAATATGTTTCCTCACCCCATAGGGAAATTAATCTACATGGAGATCCTCTAGAATTGGGAAATAGAAGGCTTTGTAGATAATTCATTAGGAGGTCCCTCTGTGGAGGTAGGCAGCTCAGAAATCAGCTGTGAGGAGGTGGTAGGTACTCTCACAACTCACACTTACCATCCTTAGGAGATTAAAAAGTGAATCATCAACCCATGCAATTGGATACATGAATAAATACAGGTTTTTTTTTTCTTTTTGTACATCTGTGGGAATGTGATAATGTTTTAAATGTAAACCAGGGGCTGGAGAGATAGCCTAGCGGTTAAGAGCACCGACTGTTCTTGCAGAGGACCCGGGTTCGATCCCCAGCACCCACATGGCAAATTAAAAAAAATGTAAACCAATAGTTAACTAATGGAATCACAGTGAAGTCACTGCTCCTTTGTGGAGGTGACTGGTGAGTGGCAGGCCCTTCCATAGCAGGAGCCTCTGTAGACACTCCTTGGTGCTTGACTATGAAGCTCTGTTTTACCTGATGCTTGGTCCGAACGATGCTGTTCCATGACTGCACAGGAGGCTTTACACTTATCAAGTATGGCTTGAGACAGATTGTGAGGGTGAAGGCACTGCATACAATTCCTGTGAGGGGAATTTGAAAAGGTTACATATTCAGAAAGATGATACACTTTAACATTTTCTTTGAGAAATAAAATAACAATGAACAGACATTTCAAATTTTGATGGTGTCCATTGGAAATAGTTTCAACAGTAGGTCAACAGTAGGTCCTGGTAGCTCAGGCCTGTAATCCCATCTACTTGGGAGGCTGAGGTGGGAGGACTGCGAGCTCCAGGGTTGCCCAGGCTACAGAGTATATTCAAAGCCAGCCTAGGCAATTGAGTGAGACACTGTCTGAAAAGAAAAAGTAAAAAAAAAATAATGCCTGGAGATGTTGCTTAGTAGTGGGCACTTGCCCAGCATGTGTGAGGCCCAAAGTTCAATCTCTAGCACCAAATAAATAAATAAATAAATAAATAAATAAATAAATAAAATCTGTACTGTTATGTGGACATTTTACACTTATAAATGATTTGAATAATTTACCTTGCATAATTCTAAAGTTCTCACTTCAGTTATTGATTTGAGAAAGTAAATTTTTATTTATTTATTTATTTATTTATTTCTGTCATTTCTTAAGACAAGGTCTCCCTATATAGCCCCAGCTGGCCTGGAACTCATTATGTAGACCAGGCTGGGTTGAACTCACAGAGATCTTCCTGCTTCTGGAGTGTTGGGATTAAAGGTGTGTGCCACAATGCCTGGCAGTAAATGTTTTTAAAAGTTGAATAAGTTGAATTGGCGGCATGGTGAACTTTAAATCAGTGCTCTTAAAAAAATAAATCAGTGCTCTTTAAGCAAGTCTCAAATCACTGTTGGAAAATATCTTTAGCAGAATATAATAATGTCACCTCTGTGTAACATAGCCTTCCATTTATAAGTCACCCTAGTGCTTCATGGTAACTGTAATTCTTTACATCAAAATATTGAAATCAGAACAATGGCTCACATTTTCTCTCTGAGGGCCATACACAAAGGACAATTTTTAAAATGTAAACCAATTAATTCTTTCATGAACTGTAGCAGGGTATAATTATTTGACCTTATTTTTAAACAGAGGGAAAGATAATTTTAATAACATATATCACACAACTAACTAGCAAAGTAGTTAGCAGACAGCTCTTATTTTAAAAAAAATATTTTAAAATCCCTAAGTAGTGAATTTATCTAGATTTATTCTGATTCATCAACAGCTATCCACTAGGAAGAGATGGGAATTATAGTAGCTTAATTCCTAAAATTCTCCATTCATTTTCTTTTAACTAGGACAGTAATTAAGAATATAACAGTTATTAAGATGAATGAAGGCAAAACCCATAACAAAAGAGCTGCTTCGATGCTGGAGACAGTGTCATACCAGTTTTCGCTGCAGGCTGGATGACAGGCAGGGCAGTGCTCGCAGAGGCGGCCAATGCTTCTAGGGTCAGTGCACTCACACCTGCCACACACACATGTGCCCCTTCCGCTGCACACTTGGCCTTTGGAATTGACACAGTGCTGGGCTGATGATGTTGGGCACTGACACCGATCTCCTTCCCAGCCATTGAAGCACTGGCATCTGCCCCCTTCACACTCTCCATGACCTGCAACAAAAAGACATACCAGAGTTGAGGTTACCAGGACCATTGATTTGGGTAGGGTTCACCTTTGGTCTCCATGGAAACACTAACAGTTCATCGAATAGAAACAGCGTTGGTTTCTGCTTATTGGACATTAACAGTGCCAAGATTTTGGAGTGGCTATGTTAAGTGTATTCTATTATGGATAATCTCCCCCTACTAACTTTGGTGAGACTGCCCAGCTGCTTTGATGCCATTGTGCACTGAAGTCTTAAACTAAAAGCAAGTAAGAAGCCACAAAGACTGAAGTAATATAGTCTTACTTGATATCAGCAAAGATAATTTAATCAATAGCTTCCATAATCTATCCTCCTCACTGCTGCTAAGGACCCAGAAAGGGTTTGCAGGATGATGGGATAACCCTTCTAGTGCTTCTGTGAGGTTCATGCCAGTTTAAAGATGTCTTCGGAGAAGATGAAATAATATCCTCGTGTCCTCCAAACCACCTTCAGGAGATTAGCATGGCAGGCCGAATCTATGCTAAGAGCTGTCATTAGTTGGTTAACGGGAAATCGAAAGGTAGATGATGTATGGGGGATCTTGGGGGGAGAGGAAGGGCATTCATGCAGATAAGTAATTTGAGAAAATATTGGTTATACATCATCAAATAGATTTCAGCCTATAGAAAGTATCTGATATTTAAAATCTCAATCTCAGTAAAAATCTTCTAAAGGAAGTTCATTTTTACAAGGTTTTATACAATATTTCTCCAGCGTGACTACAGACTAAATAGCCAGTCTTTTTTCTTCCCCTCCCTCCCTCCCTCCCTCCCTTCCCCCTCCCTCCCTCCCTTCCTCCTTCCCTCCCTTCCTTCTTTCCTTCCTTCTCCCCTCCCTCCCTCTCCTCTCTATAGCCTCCCTTTTTTCTTTATTCCTACTCTCTCTTCTCTTATTGCTGGATACCTCACAGGTTAATAGTCCCATAGAGCCTACTGCTGTATCAGCTCAATTTGCTAAGTGTAAAACTAATAAGGCCCAGTCTAACAAATGGCTGCAAGAATCTGTTCCCTGGTATAGCTTGCATACTGAATCCTAGCCAGCTGACCTATGAACATGTGCTTTCATTTGCAAGGAAGAGTAGCAGAGAAAATGCATTCAGACCTAAAGTTTGTACTCATAGATTGCAATTCAAAGCAGATTTGCCTGTGTGTGTGTGTACCAGGTGTAGGGGAGAGTCACAGTCCTATAGACAGGCTAAGTTTATGAGCATTTGAGATTTTACTGTAGAATGTTGGATTATCAATGTATCTGAAACTCCTCTGAAAGACAGTTACATTCACTGATGGTAGAAACATTATTCTCTTCTTCCTTATAAAATGTAATAGACAAATGCTGGTTCATTCTGAAGTCAGCTATAATTCAACTTATCCACAATTCTAGAGATAGCTGAATGAATGTCTGAAGCATAAAACATTCTGCGTATATAACAGAATAAAAAGACAATTTGCAATAGCATATTTAGGCAATATGGGCCAAACCTTCAGTTTACTCAATAATAGAAATTTAATTTTTATAGGTTTAATGAAGTATTTCCATTTAACATGTATTTACTAAAATGTAAATACTAAAGTGTAAATGCATAAGTAATTGTTGTAAATGAGCTTACACTGCCATGGAAAAACTATCAAGGAAATAAAAATATTTTGTTTTAATTTTCAAATGCTACACATATTTTTCTGGACTGTAACCAGTAGGTGACAGTGAATTGAATTAGCCAAAAAATAATCTTGACAGTTCTATTTTATCACATTTATTTGCAAAATTTGGTCTGTGTGTGGCCATAATGATGAACCTTCTCTACTTAACAGTAAAATATTTTCATGCAGAATGCTGTCCTTTGTGAGTTCTGTTGCTGGTGATTTTCTAAAAATAAACTGGTGGGGTCTGAATGACTGCAAACTTATAATACCATCTACAATGATGCATTAAGAATTTTCCAGTGAGTGAAATTATATTTTTATAGCTCACTTCCTCTCATCCTGACAGAAATAAAATCCTCCCAGTAAGCTGGAGGGGGGACCCCTTGCCAGAATGAATCAGACCCTTATAGAAGAATACCCTTATTCTTCTAGTAAATGTGTCAGCCATGATCAGTAATTTCCTTCTCTGATGTAAATCTTTCCAAGAGCAAGGGATACATGAGATTAGTATTTAATTTTAGGTTTTTAATTTTAAAGCATATCCACTGTGCTTAAGATAAAAATATAAAAATGATGGTGCCCTGACCTAATTTCACTGACTATGAGACCTTGAACTTTGAATTTGGAATTTGGATTTAGTGGCAGCCATTTGTCACATGTGATTCAAAGATATGCAGATGTATGTCCAGATTTAGCTGCGATTCATCTAGTGCCTTGTACATTATACTTACCAGCACACAGATTTCCATGGTGATATGGACAAGAAAAGTCATCCTTTTCACAGTATTTTCCGTATACTTTTCCAAGCTTAGTTTTGTGACATAAACACTTCCCACAGATACAAACACCTCGACCGCTGCAGACAGGCTGATCCTCTTGTGACTTGCAAGTCTCAGATGGAAACTGGTCCTCTTCAAAGTGACATTTGTCCTTGTTACACTGTGGACACTTGGAATCCAGGGAAGTGTCAGCCACGCACTGTCCTTTCTGTGCTCTGTGCTCCTCACACTGACAGCTGCAGCTTCTGTCTATATGAATTTTAGCGGTTTCATTGAAACCAATAGGTTTGATTATTGCATAGTTTTTTCCTCCTGTGACATCACAATTTGTCATCATAACTGTTACATTGAAAAGAACCTGAATTTAAGAGGGAAAAGGACATATATTTATGTTTTTTGATGCAATACTGTATCCGTTAATATTTTAATTTACAGTAAACATCTTAGAGCTGTTAACAATATTTACAAAACACACAAGCAGTGTTTCCTATGCAGATGCAGAATCCTGTTGTAATCCTTTTTTAACTGCAGTTAGAATTAGAATGAAAGGAAGCAATGATTGTTAACAGCCTGTAAATGACTGTGAAGTCAGATATTTGAAGTGTCTATATCATCTTTCATAACCCATCTCTTAGAAAATTAGAGAAAGAATATGTCATTTTGGGATTCTGCCCTTAAAATATGTGGTTATTCAGTATGTAGGATGAGGGGCATATAAACCAAAGCAGTTCAGAAACCTGAGGCCTTCAACTGGACAATTTTTATTTATTTTTCCAATTTTCTAGAGGCCCAGGTAAAGTTCCATAGTTGAATTCAGCACCTGCAGGTTGTTTCTGATAGTTCTCAAGGGAGGGAAGCTTAGCTGAACACTTATTCTCAAGTTGTAAGACCTCAATCCAGAGTTATTCTGTTATCTCAGTGAATATGCCCAGAACTAAAGACCAGGCTGGGTAGAAGTGGTTTCTTTGTCCTGACAATTTATTCTTTTTCTCTAATTCTTTATTTTTGCACAGCATGATTGATTTAATATCTCTATTTGCTTCAGGTACTTTGGCCAATAAGAAAGTTTATATATACATATTATTATTATTATTATTATTATTATTATTAGTCTTTTTGAGACAGGGTCTCCCTATAGCCCCAGCTGGCCTGAAACTCACTCTGATTCATGGGAGCCCAGGAATTCTTTCTTTGGGGGGGCTTCTTTTTGAGACAGGGTCTCCGTAGCTCTAGCTGTCCTGGAACTCACTACCTAGACCAGGCTGTCCTTGAACTCACAGAGATCCACCTGCCTCTGCCTCCAAAGTGCTAGGATTAAAGGGGTGCACCACCATGCCTGGCTACATATACTTATATGTGTGTATATTTTTCATGTTGAACAGAAATTTACTACAACTTAATTTATGCAAGGCATTTTGACTGGGAATTATAAACCATGATATGAAAGATCTAAATTTAGGCTTAAATATGTACTAGGAATTTGAATCAGTTTCATAACATTAAAGTCAATACAGTTAGTGTTGGTGGTGTAATGGAATTATTTATCTCTTTAAGAAAGGTTAAGAATTCATAGACCTGTAGAATGACAATCTCTGCTGTGACTAGTAATAGAGAAGAAACTTGGGGCTTATTTAATTAAGAGGTCAACTGACTATTCCCAGGAGTCAAACTCTTTATACTACTTGGTTGAAGATGACGGGAAAAGGGGGATATGAGCAAAGAAAGAAAGAAAAAAAAAGTAAGGGGGAAGGTCAACAATTCTAACTTTGAGACTCTTGAAGGAATTTGTTTATCAGAAAGTAACTTAGTGTTACCTTTTGCAAGAAAATTTTCTCTAACACACATTTGATGTGTGTTTTTATAAACTATGATAGCTTTTGAATAAAATACAAGGAGTAATTATAGAGGAAACTACAGACTTAGAAGCGTGCAATAATTAATTAAAGCTAGATGGCTTATAGGAACAATCACACTACCTACGGCTTCCAAAGTTCTCAGGAGAAAAAAAATACTAACTTAAAGAGGAAGAATCATTCTCTTTTATTTGATCTTCGAACTTTAGGACTTTCTATCTCTTTAATAACTTCTTTCCCAGAACAGTATATAATTAAAGCAATGAATAAAATGACAGAACCTTAGTGAAAAGGAAGAAAGAGTAGAAAGTGTCCAGTCCAGGTCATTCTCTTGAAAGTGGTGTAACTGATGTCCCCCAGTGACTCCCTATCAGTCCTTTACCCCCAGGACTCTAGGTGCCTGCGCTGTGTGCTGCAATCTGTTGAGACAATTCTTGGGGAATCCCTGTCTTCTGTGGTCCCTCTCTCCTGCTAATGCTGAAATCTGGATTTTTCTTCTCAATCTTTCAACCCACTCTAGTTATTAATAAATTGTCTCACCTTTCCTTTTTGATTGCTTTGAAGAAAATTCCTTATCTTACTATGAGGCCATCCCCAAAGAAAGATCTTTGAATTCTTAGCCTTTATCAACACTGTTCCATTCTTTTCAATTTGACATTTACTCTGAGAGTGAGCAGATTGGAAACGAAAAAGGCATTATCATTATTACAACTGTAGGTGATGGAGGGATCGCTCAGCAGTTATGAGCACTGGCTGCTCTCCTGGAGGCCTGGGTTTGATTCCCAGCACCTATGTGGTGGCTAGAAATCATCCATCACTCCAGTTACAGGGGATCCAATATTCTCTCTGACCTCCACAGGCACTGCACAACACAGGTGCACTTACATACCTGGGCCTGAATACAGTCATATACATAAAAATGATAAATAAAAACAAATTAATATTAAAACTGTACATACCACTTGTTTGAGAGGATGTGAATTTCTTCATTATAACAAATGTGTCAAGAGTTTATTTCCAGTAATATTAAAGAAGTAATTTTCATAATACACATTTACTTATTTTAACTTGAAAGTATGAGAGATGAGTTGAGTTAAAATGAGAAGGAACTTTGAAAAAAGACAGTAAAGCAACTTTAAAGTAGAAAGAAGATTCTTGGAGTCAGTCGTTGAGCAAAGTTTTTCAGAATGGTTTGATTTTTCTGTGAGAAAGCATGCCAAACAATTTACTTTATTTTAAACAAGAAAAACATGCAGCCACATACTTCTTTATTGCTCGTCACGTTTCCACATCCAACTGTGCCTGGTTTTCTAGTCCCATCTGGACATATGGCAGTAATGTTAAAACGGACACCATGTACCTGGTTTTCCACCTGCACTTTTACTTCTGAAATGAGTTTCTGCAGAGACATTAGTTTTTAATTACACACTGCAGTAGTTTCAAGTGTAAGCAACAAAGCAGGCTCCTGCTTGTTAAATCATTCTAGATTTAATTTTTAACTAAACCAAAGTCTGTCTTGATAGAAGAATGAATAAAGCAGTGCTTCTGCATAAGGACACAATTACATCTGAAATACGTAAGAAATACTGCAGGACTAGATTATCTGCAATTTAAATGGCTCCGTTTTTCCACATGTCTATGACTACACATTTTGAGCCCTTCATAAATACTTCTTTAAGCTTGTGATGCAAAAATCTTTCAAAATCCAACACTGCTAATTTTTAAGGACAAACTTTGAAGAAAACATTGAGAATACACCATGACAATTGAATTTAGATAGATTACAATAGATCACGGTTCTGACAAAAACAGCTGCTAAAGAAACATTTTAACTTCAAATATTTTTAACTGTCATGAAAGCTAGGGTCTTACTGATACAGAGTTGAAAGGTACAGTTTGGGGAGGCCATTTTTAAACTTTAGCTATGTATGGAAGCTATTTGCTAGATATTGTACTACAAGGTTCTTTAAGAATAGCTTAGGGTTTTTATTAAGTCCCCAGGATTGCCTGAATCCATAAGGTTTGTTCTAAGCCTTTACTCCAAAGCAAGACTCCTTACTGGGCAGAAAAGAATTCACGCCTATTAAGTGAGCATTTACTGTATGCTATCATGCATTGGACACAGACAGACTCTTCCATCTGTGATGGAATTCAAATCTCTGAATTCCTAAGGATCTAGCTACTTTAAATATATCCTCCAGATCTGGGTGGATTGAGTCATACAGCTGAGCCTACTACATGCAATAGTCCTGAATTTATACTTGTAAACAAAAAGAAGGGAAACATGAAGTCTATAATTAAGGATTCTTTGAGTAATTTTACTTCAACAGGATCACTGATAAGACATGAACTGACAAATAACCCGACTACATTCTCAAAAGAAGATAATTTCCTCAAAATCATATGAATAAGCAGTACTATTTCAACAAGATATGTATGTATAAGTTGTCTTCCCCAGGAGATCATACACAACAATATTAAATAATTTTGATGAATGAAGAGAAACTTCCATTGGCATCCAAATAGTATTGGTACACAATGATTTGTTAGATAAAGGACATGCCTCACACAGTGAGCATGCTTAGAATATTCTTGCTGACCTCTAAGTCTAAGCCCATTCAGTCAATATTGTCCAAGCAGTGTGTGAAGACAAATTTCTACAGTGTTTTCCATCTTTGTGATTTAGAAATTAAGCTTTTTTTAAATTTTTATTTACTTATTTTTTATGTGTATGAATGTACTGTCTGCATGTAGTCTTGTGCACCCATGTCTTGCAATGCTGTGGAGGTCAGAAGAGGGTGTCGGATTCCCCTGGAACTGGAGTTAAAGATGGTTAGCAGCCATCACGTGGGTGCTGGGGATCAAACCCGGGTCCTCTGCAAGAGCAGTCAGTGCTCTTAACTACTAGGCCATCTCTCCAGCCCAGAAATTAAGCTTCTTATGGGATTTTAAACTTCCCCTTTAATGTTTAACAGGTGTTGAGACAGACTATTTCTTTCCCCTGATATATAATTCTCCAGTGAATTGTGAATTATTTCTGTTGGACTGTGAAGACAAAATAAAATTTCAAATAATTTTGAAAATAAAGGCAGATAAGTAATAATAGAACCATGAGGAGAATAGTTAGCCAGAGTAAGCTTTTGTGGAATTTACTAGGATTTTTCCACTGCATGGTTTGTCAGAACTACAGTTGGCTAAGGAATATCCCTGCTAGAGGCAAATAAAGAATATAAGGCCTAACTCTGCTGTCTCCTTTCATTGCTTGTTTGACAAAAGATCTCATGTGCAGCTTGCTATCTCTTAGTTCATAAGTCTGACATAAGCTACATATGGTGGCTTATGTTTTGCATCCCAGCACTCAGGAGGAGGCTGAGGCAGTATGGGCAGAAGAAGTTCAAGGACAGTCTGGATTACATAGTGAGACTTTGTCTCAGACAAAGAAACAGGAAAAAAAAGTCAATTTACACACTTTGTTTGGATTAATAAATGGAGGACTACTGTAATAATTCAAATGACTAATGTTCTAAATTTTCTTATTTGGATGCAGTTTACAAAATACCGATGGGAATAAATTGTGCACATATTTAGCTTTTCTTTATAGAAATAATTCCATGGTACACATAAACATCATTAAATGTATTCAATGCATATATATATATATATATATATATATATCTGTAACAATAAAAATCAAAGAAGAAGACAAGGAACTGAGAATGAGGGGTATTGTAGAAGAGCTACAGGAGTAGAAGGAGTGTTGAAAATTATGTAAATATAGTACCTATGCATGAAAGTCCCAAAAAGTTAAATAAATATATATTAGAAAAAATAAAAAAATTAAAAATCTCATGGATTTTTATATATACTTTTGAAAGAGTAAGAAAGAGATAATTTAAGATAGCTTGCTTATTTCTATGTAGTTTTTAGGGCTAGAAAATATCCTCTGCAAAAACAAATCTTGCAAGATCTGTTTTCCTTTCAAAAGAATAATGTAAACATCTTCATTTTATACCCTATATTGGCTTCTTGCCTTCCCTTTTTGAACATAAATTAAAGAAGACAATATGAAAGGCAGCCTGAGGTTTTCCAGAGTGTTCCAGCCCTCTCAACACTATTGAACTCTGCGTGTTCAGCCAGGAGTCAGAGAATTTGGACATGAGAGGTATTATAACTGGCCTATAAATTCAAAGAAGAATAAAGCATAGTTTTTGACACCATCTAAAAAAAATCAAAGAAAGTTAAACAGGTGACCTCACATAGCAGGGAGCAGCTGGGACAGGAAGCAGCACCTGAATTTTCTTCTTAATGCCTCTGTTTATTGGCTCTATGATCTATGGTGAATTTGCTTACATCTCTGTTGCTACAAATACACAATAGGACTACTAGTAGCTGCCTTACAGATCAGGTGTGAGGATTCAAGGAAGTTATATATAGATGGTGACTTGCCTAAAAGCAGCAGTCAGTGTTATGACCACATTTGAAAAGAACTTCTTACATTCAGGTATGATCCAGTTTGAGAGAGCAGATGGTCCTTAAATTCTTTCCTTTATATATCTACTCATTAGAGGACTGGTGACAAGATACAACCATCAATCTAATAGAATATCTATTAAGGCAATTCTTTCATGCAAGTGCTTCGATAAATCTGTAATTGACTACCAATCAAATGTCTTATCATAGAAGCCCCAAAATAGTCTTTCTAGTAATTTCTATATACCAATAGTTCACATCACCCTTCAGATTGTTGCCTTCAATAACATCATGAATCATTTTGCTTTATGATGTAGAAACTATGTAACTTTTTGGTAATCAGGTGCATCCTACGGCAATACCTGGGAACTCACTGAGCATTCAGTTTGGAAGGAAATCTTGACAAACTCTGGTCCAATCTTAGTTCACCTGCTCCCCGGACAAGTGAGACACAAAGAGCAGAAGGGACCCTCCCAAGAATGGAGCTAGTTTATGGTACAGCCAGAGCTAAGCCCAGGCTCTGAATTCCCAGTCTCATATTCTTCCTGTTATTCTTTTCAAGATACAATGGCTCTACATTGTACCTTACCACAAAAATCTGAGAGAAAGTTTATTTGGAAAAATGTATTTATTACATACATACACATACCTTATAGGCTTCTACTACCAAGTTATTGAGATTTGCAGCATTGGATTCTATTTCACCAGCAATAGTGCCAGGCAAGAGGGGTAGAAGGTCCTACAAAACACATGAGTCACATGTACATAAGGACAGTTGTATGCAAATGTTGAGTAATAAAGTCATGGAACATTTTGTAGCTATCAGTGGAGGGTAAGCCATTATATGAATGAAAATTATGACATAGAAAATACAAGCAAACTGATAGAGCTGTTGGCCAACAGTTCTCTGAATGATGTGTGTGTATGTGTGTATGTATGTATATATGTATGTATGTATATTATGAAGTACCTGACCCAAAAGCCAACCAAAATTAGACCAGCATTTAAAATATTTAAAGTGTGAAAAGGGTTCTGAGGCCATATAAGTTTGTGAAGTTCCACAAATTGTTTCTTCCACTTAGAGATTCCAAATGTACATTCACAACATAAAATAGTGAGAATGGACCTGAAATATGCAAGTAATTTGACACCATTTAAGCAGCTTTCCCTTTTCCTATGTTATTACAAATACACATTGAACAATAAAATAGTTGTTCATGGAGGCCCCAACAGAGCCATTCTAGTGACCTCTATATCCCGGATAGTTCATTTTCCCTTATAGATTGTTGCTTTAAGTAACATGTTCCCATGTAACATAAATATTTATATAACCATTGGTCTGGTAATGACTTTCAGGATGGGTCGCATTGTATGGACTGAAAGGTTACGGTTACGGGGATGAACTTCATGGAGTAGGTGTTCTTGGTGGAGAATGTTTACTCATTATGAGGAAGTCTCTAGGCATTCCTCAAGAGACCATGAGAATGAGCAAAAGTTTTCAAAGTCTGCCTCAGCAGAAGGCTGCATGGCTAGAGTGAGAGGTGAAGAGTCTATAATTAAAATAAAAAAGCCAGATTATGAAAGCTTTGAAGTTCATTTATTCACTCACTTTTCTATTCAAATTATCAATAAGTTTCTGTTCTATGCCAGCCATACTTAGACATGATTAATTTGGTATCTCAACTCATAGGGAAAACATATCACTTATAGCTTTTAAAAATTCATTTCACTAACTCATTCAACATCTATCAAATACTGGTTTTGAAATGCTAAACTGCTAGGCCACATAGTTTTGATCCTTAAGGAGCAATTTTCACAAAGCAATATCCACACGAGACAAGCAGACAGGGGCTAGGAAGAGGGACAGTTAGCAAGCAGTTTAGCCTGGGGATCATTAGCAGGGACTGTCTCCCTGAGAAAGTGACTTTTGAGGTCTATTGTAAAGATGAGTTACAGCTAATCAAGTAATGAGGGAGAATGGCTTCCAGATATGGACCAGGGGTTGGGGAGGCAGCAAGAACACAAACACCCAGGAAAGGTACAGCTTGATGAATATGTGTGTACAGAACAAGAAGCACAGTTGAAAGAAAACAGAACAATGAAGCAGGTAGACTGACGGGCACATGGGTTCCTGTGCCATATGAAAGAACACAGCATTGAAAGCAGAGTGCCTATGGAACATTCTGTCTTGTGGAATATTATGGATCATTTTTTATGATTTCAATGGATAATCTTGGTAACCAGGTGGAGAATGGACCTGGGAGACAGGTTTCAGAGCTGTTTCAACCCAGACAAAAGATGGTTGATAACAAAAGATTCCTGGAAGTCAGAGTAGGTGATGGCAAGGGCAGATCTGGGTCTCTCGGTAGAGTTTATCAAGCTAGGGAGACGAGGGATTCTTACTTTGTATATAGCAGTTAATAATAAACCTGATTTCATACTATATCAGTCAATAGCAAATTTGCTAAGGGAAGAGAATCTCCTGGAGCTAATAACACATGAAGAAATAATAAGTAGCAGATAAAGAAAGAGGAAGCAAAAGGCATAAAAAGCTGCATAGAACTTAAAGGTCAACTTTTACTTTCTTTTGAGACAGGGTCTCCCTGTAGCCCCAGCTATCCTGGAACTTACTATGTAGACCAGGCTGGCCTTGAACTCACAAAGATCTGCCTGCCTCTGCCTCCTGAGTGCTGAGATTAAACGCATGTGCCACCACACAAAGGTTAACTATTAATCTTAAAGGTTAAGAGCCTGGGATTTGAGTTGAGAACCAGGCAAGTTTTTAACATCTTTAAATGTTTGCTTATCTTACAATGAGCATGTTCATAATTCTTCCCTTGTTTTGATGCCAAGAGGATTGGAAGAACATTTCTGTTCTTAACATTTCTGAACGCAGTGTCTGAAACTAGTTAGGTGCTCAGTAAGTAGACACTGTTTTGGTCATTATTAGCATGGTTTGGACTATTCAGTTTGGGTTCACACCAACTCCTGTGAATCTTAATTTGTTATGTTAAAAAGTATCCCATGGAATATATAAGCATTTGGAAAACCAGGGAATTAAAGTATCATTACAGATTTCTAAGGGAGCAAGGGATATGATAAAAGTAGCTCTTTCAGATGATAAACATGATAGTTAAGCCTGTGGGAAAACTGGTGAGGGAAATACCAGCTTCGTGGCAGATGGAAATAGCTTCAGGAACTCATTGAAGTCAAAGGAAAATGCAGTTCCTCAGAGGATTTAACATGCACAAGATTTGCTTTAGCTCAAGCCAGACAAAATCCCAGCAGAAGGAGGTGGTGGGCATGAAGTTCCACCTCTAGCTAGGGAGCTGTTGGCATTTGGTAGCTGCTGGGAGAGGAAGAGTCAGTTTTCTTCAAGGATACATTGGTATGTTGACTACACTCTATAGCAGGTTCCACACTCAAGAATATTTAGGCAACACAAATTAGATTCAATGGGGGAAATAAAAGTTGGGTGGGTAGAGAAGTGGGGGTATGTCTGGAAGGAGTTGTATGAAATTTTCAAAGAATTAAAATATTTTAAAAATAAATAAGACCAAAGAGACTGGCTACTGAGAGAAGATTAGAAGGAGGAAGGGAAGACTGTAAAGGAGACGAAGGCTGAGTGACAATCAAGGCATCACTATAACTTGGAAACAGGAACAGAGTGTTTCAGAAGAAAGACCCTCAGAGATGGAAAGAGAGTGATGGAAGAGACACAGAACAGTTCTCTCTTGGGGCTGCATAACTCTCCCAGACCTGCACTGGTATGCAAAGTCGGCTCTGCTAGTCAGTCTCACCCACTACAGAGGGATCTGGACAGCACCAAGCTTCTTGTTATGCACGAGACATTGGTTAGTTTGGGCCATTTAATGGCTCCTTTTGTTCCTTTGTTTGCTAATCTAGACCTAAGCTAAGTGTGTTGATGCCACTGAAAATTCAGCTGACAATTTTCCAACTTTAACCTACTATATAAGGATATGCCTAGGAACCACAGTGTAAGCAAGGCATCTGGAAATGAGATGGAGGATGAAATGCTTCTCATCTGATGAAAATATTTCCCATACTGTCACATTCATCAGCATCATTGGTGTCAGGATATGGGCATGTTCGTGAACAGCTTCAAGTGTTCAGATTTGGTTTGTGATATCGCAGACTTAGAATTTACAATCAAATGCTAACTTAAGGTATTATCAAGTGCACTTTATTTGATACGTTATTAAATTTAGATTGTACAATGTGTAAGAATTACAGAATTCTTATCTCTACTTCAACAAAGTGTTCTTGCCTTACCCAACAATGCAAGCTTTCTTTTATTGATGTTGCAGGCAGGAACATACCTTATACCAGTGAAACTGCTTTCCTTGAACTGCAAAAATGACATTGATGTTGTTGTCTACTAGCTTTTCTGAAAGTTGGCCTAGGGAGGGATGTTCCTGTAACGGAAATGAAATGAGTTTAGCAGCTCAGACTCACACAATCCAAGTATCTACTATGAAGAAATCCACGTGGCTTAGAATAGCAAGGAATCTACTGGGTTACGCCTTTCATAGAAGCATTTAAATGCTTCCCAAATGGCATACTAACTTCAATGAATTAAGGACATCTTGTAAGGATAAACTCCATAAAAATATATTGTTCAGAGAAATGAGGAGAGCTAAGTTCACTGAGTGATCAGGACTTCTTAGATGAATATTGGCCTGAAATTGATTATAAGGGATGATAATTTCATATTCAGAAGTAGAGTCATTTTAGCCACAATCACAACCTGAGGCAAAATTCAGTAGTGGGCATTGGAGTGCAAGCAAATATACATTTGGGTATATATTCCTCCTATTTCATAACTGTATATGTGCCCACAGCATGTTATGTGTGTATGACAAAGTTCTTGTCTGTAATGCACAAAGCCCTGGTTTCAATTCCTCTCTCCTCCCCCATCTAATGCACAACTGCAGAAATTGCTATTTAATGTTATTTAGTTAGGCAATATACTGATACTGTTTCTCTCTGTATATGTTCTTTAAGAAATTAAATAGTCTCCACAAGCTGGGTATCTCAGTAGTTCCCATCTGGCACTGAAGGTTTGGAGGATTCTTGGAGAGACATGAGTCTTCAGTCCATATTAGAAGGTTAAAAAAGCTGTGTCTCATGTCTTTGAGGAGTGCCAAAAGTGGTGGCAGCCACAGGGTAGATGCACTTGCCAGTAAGAATTGGAGACAGGCCAAACAACAGTACTCTCTCTCTTTTTTTCTTTTTGTCTTTTTACTAAGATCTCAAGTTTTATGTCTGCAGTACAGTTTCTCTGGTCTTACTGATTATTTATTTCTGGTTGTACTTTTCTTTTGGATGCTTAAGGCCACACAGTTAGCCCAGATTAACCAAGGTTTTTGTTTTCTCAAGGTCAGTTGAGGATCTGGTCCTTGGGGTCTCTCGGCGTTTTTTTGGGAGGAGGGTGGGAGCACCTTGCTCCTTTCAGCTTTTCATCTACCAGTTCCATCCACTTGAGGACAGAATCAGGTCTTGCTAGACCAGGCTTCCTTTTCTGAAGCATGAGCAGACTTTCCTCTCTGTAGACTGGACACTGGCTGAAGTCCCATCAGTGGCTCTCCAAGACCTCCCTGAACAGGAAGACTGGAGACCCACATTTGCAGGACATTTCAAGAGGTGCCCTCAGGCATAATCCCCTAAGACTTGGTTGACCTCTGAGGGCAAGGAACAAAGTTATCCCTTAGGTCCTTGGCCAAATTGGTATGGGTGTTAAGTATGGTCATTAAGCACCCAGAAAGGCTAAATTGCACCAGCCTATTACATTGCACCTATATTAAAATTGTATACTTTGGAAGCAAACTGTATGTTATTTCCATATCATATTTCTTGATTAGCATCTTCCCATTTTAATCCCATATTACTCTAAACAGCTAAGGGGATGTCAGCCTCGTCAGAATATAGATTTCCATTGTTGGACTACCTGTGCTGTATCATGGAGGCCAGTACATGGGGATCAAGACAGCACGCATGCTTACTGGACTTCATTTGGGGGACCATGGGAGTGAAAGACCCCAATGTGGAGCAAAAGTGCAGGATTGATGGTTGTTTGGGATTGCCAGGGAGGAACCTTCCAGCACTTCCTTAAGGAAAACATGACATCTTTTAGGAAAATATCCTCCAAGTGATATGTGTATATATGTATATATATATATATATATATATATAAAACCATGTATATGTAGCAATACAAGTTGGAGAGAACAATAACAAAAGAACTGAAAAAAAACTCTGCAAAGACTCAGAAAAAGATGCAGGACATGTATGGCAGAGTGCAGGGACTCAGGTGGAGTGGGGGGCATGGAAAGGGAAGTGACTCTAGATTCGACTGAGAAATGATATATGACTTATGGAAAAGTTCAATGACAATAAAAAAGAAATTAAATAGTCTCAAATAACATATTCCTAATTAGGCATCTTTCAAAGAGATGATGTTAAATTCTACTTGCAGTGTCCTCTGTTGATTCCTTGGTGTGTAAGAATATTAGCCAAAGTCATGTGACTGAGCCAACCTGGCATCACGTGGCTAAATTTCACATTGCTCCCTAGGTTTGCTCCCACCCCCCTATGATACTTTGACTTGGCTAACGACTCTGTATTTTGGAAACTATGTGAATTTAGCAATAAACCAAAATTAATTTGTCTTATAGCTGTTCTTTGGTCCACATTTTAAATTCACATGTATGAACATAAGATACAGCCTTGTTTTTTAAAAAATGCTACCAGGGCTGGGGATGTCTACTCAATGCTAGGCCATGCGCTTGGCATGCACAAGGCTCTGGGCTCAATCCACAGGAGGCATTACAGAAAATGCTCTTCTATTTCCATATTGTCTACATTTGTTTTTATGAGTTGTGCTTAGATGTGATATGAAACCAGTTCATGACTAGTCTTGAAAAGCTTCAGCACATGGGTTTGCATAAGAAAATTCAGCCCAGAGCAATTCTTAGGAATGTAATTTTAAAGTAACATTAAAACATTCCCCAAATATAACTTCTGCCAGCCAAATTCTTATTCATGTTCTCAACAAAATGCATAATCTTAAAATAGATTTGTGACAGTTTGCATTAGGGGGAATAAGTAAAAACAAGATAAGATTAGATATGTTGGGAATATCATCTTAATAGCAACAATTACTTTTTAGATATTTTTGCTTTGACAAAAATAATTATAGCTTGCCAAACACTCACTTCTTACCTTTTAAAACTATTCATTTAAAATAAGAAAAATTAACTTATGTGTTTTAAGTGGCTTATTCCTAAGTCACATACAATTAATATTTAAAGAACAGCTGAAATGTGAGCAGCTTTTGGAGTCGTCTTAATTTCTTTCCTCTTCCCCAAACAGGAAGTCATATTGACCAAAAGCACACAAAATTTAAGTCTAGAATGTTCGTTTTTTGTTTTTACAGAAGCTCATTAAAAAAGGTTAGCAAGACCTTTAAGAACATGTTTTTTTTTCAACCCTAGAGAGAAATCTGTTTTAAAAGAAAATCCCAAGTACCTTGAAGCAGATTTTTAAAAATTACAAATGTGTAACAGATGTTTAAATAAACCACTGTTGACAACAGACTACAGATTAATGGTTATTTCTGAAGCCTTTTCACCTCTCCTCCCTAAGACACATTATCTCTTATGCATTTTATCTTTTATGTCTTGTTTTCTGCTAGCAGGGGAACACACTCCCCCTCACCCAGCTGTCCTGTTCTGGTGATGTCATGAAGTCTCAAGCCTAACCCCACCCCCACTTAACCCATCACATATTGCTTCTGTAAACTCTGAAAATAATTAATGGAGATAATGGCATCTCAGAGGTAAAAGGGAGAAGAGAAAGTGATATGTCAGGAGGACAGCTAAGTATTGAAGGCCATGGGAAGTAACTTATAAACGTTGAGAGGGAAGCAAGGCTGACTAGGAGCAAGTTCAGATAAAGAAATTACTGTGTTGAGAAGTGTGGCCAAAGTCTAATCGCATGTGTGCTTAAAAGAGAAGTGCTGAAGGCACTCTACATTGTAAGGAAAATTAATTTTGAAAGTAAGGTTATTTAGAATTTGTAATAATTGAATGTTGTAAAAAGGTATCTAAAAATTGTCAACAACCTGAGTTCAGTTTGTAGAAGAAAGAGACAGGCAAAATGGAAGCCCTCTGACAGCAGAGATTTATTTAGAGGTGAAAACTTTAAAATATGTGTTGTTGAGTCCACGTCTGTCCTGACAGCCTAGCTTCTAAGTACACATTGGCTCCTGGTAACTGTGAAGAGCAGGCTATGCAACAGTGGTGCTGTGGACATTTGGGGGTGTGTCGTGTGTGTGTGTGTGTGTGTGTGTGTGTGTGTGTGTGTGTGTGCGTTGGGATGGGGGTGTTCTGTGCAATATGGAGCAACTCTCACTACTCACTAGAAGGTAGTATCCTTTTCCCCTAGCTGTGATAACTAAAGTGACTTTGGCAAGGAATATCCTCTTAAAGGTGAAATCTACTGAAGAGAATCAAGAACAGCTGCTCTGGAAACAAATGATGCTAGGGCTGCATCCCAGCTTTGTCCATTGTTTGGATTTTAAATGTCTCCCAGAGGCCCACATGTTGAAGGCCTGGTGTCCAGCCTGTGAGGCTTGGGAGAGGCGGTGGAACTTCTGACTGGTGGGGCCTAGTGGAAGTCTTCAGGCCACTGGGGACATGTCCTGGGAGGAGAGAGTGGGACTCTGCTCCCCTTCTTTCTTTCTTTTGCTCCCTAGCTTTGAAGTGAGCAGTTTCGGCACCATAGACCCAAAGCAATGGGACAAGCTGTTATAGACTAGCATCTCCCAAACTGCTAGAGTGAAACCAAACCTTCCTTTTACAAGTTGATTGTCCATTGTCTCAGGTAGCCACTATGGAGAAGAGAAGCTGACTAGCACACTATGTGCCTGGGACACAGTTTCAACCATTCCAGGGTTCTGTTTACACATGATTAAATCAGGTAGACACATGTTAACTTCCACTCTTCAGAACTCTGGTGGTTCCCTCTTAGATAAATGAGCTAATGAATACCAGGCTTTCCCCTAGGATTTTGTAATTACTATGCTCAGATCAAGGGTGAGAAGGGCGCAGGCGCTGATGTCCCAGGACATGGCATCTACTTCAGGCTCTGCTACACAGTGCAAATTGTGTCCAGCTGCATTTTCATTCACCAAACAGAAGCAAAGCTACACCTCTACATCTAGGCTGTGGGGCGGTGACTGCTTAGTAGAAGACAGTTTTTCATATGATGCTGTTTAAGAACAGACACTGGGAGGCCGCAGTGAAACACAGCAGGCATGTTCTTGGACGTGCTTTTCTGGTGCTGTCTGCTCATTAATCCAGTGTCCCTGACCCCTGGGGTACTGGAATTGTTGTCCTCTGCCCAAAATGGTATCAACTATAATTATGGTACTCTACTTACTGAAGGTAGACATAGCTTTTAAATAAAAAATGGAAAGAGAAAAAATTCTGCTTGAGTATGATTTAACTGAAACCTCTAATTTAATCAGAATATTCTATTCCATAAACTCAAAAATGGAATTTAAATGTGTTAAAGCTACCTTTCCTACTCATCATTAAATCCCCTTCTAGAAGCAGAGTGGGATCGGCGACTTCTGCATGCAACTTTTGCTTTCAATTAAAAGTCATTCAGATTTACTGTGATGAAGATCATGGATGTCCAGGACTGCACTGCTTGAAGCCCTTAGTGAATTGAAGCCAAACCTTTGGTGGCTCACTGAGTAATGTGTTCTCCTCTCCTTTGGACATGATCTTGTATCCTCTTTCCTACCACTTAGTCTCAGAATTCTCAGAATTTATCACCATGTTTATTCATTTAAAATCTGAAACTGTTGCCCTATATTCCAAATAAAGGGTGAAAAAAAAAATAAAAGTCAGTCTAGTCTTTCTAAAGTAGAAGAGCCTATTTCTTCATTAAAGCATCAAAATAATTTCTTTAATAAGGGATTATAAGTCTTTCATTAAATGAAATTATCTGATATCAATATTAGTTATAAATATCTTCCAGACTTTAAAAATGCTAAAAAAACTTTTTAGTAAAAAGAACACTAAAATATATGTAATAACTATAAAATCCTATTAATGCATGTAGCAAAGTTATACATTAAATTAGTGAAGTATGTTCTTAACATTGGTTTCTTTGCCTGCAGTTGTAAAAAAGATTTGAATATAATTTATAGCATTCTAAAAGATAAGTTCATGTTTAAAAGTGCATGAGAAGAATGAGTTGAGTATTTTTATGTATAAGAAGCATAAGTTTTCAGTAATAAGCTCCCTCCTTTCCCCAGTCCATCATCCCAGATGCTGATCCCCTCAGAGTCTAGTTTTTCTCAATGAGGCCTCAGCAAGATGAGTAACACGTGCAGCCAGAGGGAGGGTGATCTGAGGAGTTATGTGAAGGAAAAGTGAAGACTAACTGGCTAGAATAAGACACGACACAGAGAGCTATATGGAGAAGGATGCCCAAAGCGAGCACACCAGTGCATATGCTGCATGAACGTGTGCATAATGAGATTTTGGCAGAATCTCGCCTAGTTGCATTTGTGGGACTGCTGTCTTAACTTCCCCTTGATCAAATTCTCTGGGTTTCCTCCACAGACTTGCTCCTTTTTCTCTTGTCATTGCGAATGAAGATCTTTGTTCTATTCTTGACCTTTACCAAGGGAGGGATAAATGTTGCTGGGAGGGTTCTGACTGGGGTTGGGAATAACCCTGGGGGAGCTGGGTGGAGAGACTGGATGAAATCCAGGCCCTAAGTACTAACAACAGATCTTCCCTAGGAGCAATACTGCTGCTCTATGAACATCTGCTGCTTAGAGGGAATGCAGTACTTTAAAATGTCATCATTACTGGGGACACTGAGGATTATTTATTTATTTTTTTTGAGACAGGGTCTCCCTGTAGCCCCAGCTGGTCTGGAACTAAGCCCTATAGACCAGGCTGCCCTTGAACTCAGAGAGATCTGCCTGCCTCTGCCTCCCAAGTACTGGGATTAAAGGCATGTGCCACCACACCAGGCTTAATGACAGTTCTTAGCCACCATGTGGGTGCTGGGAATCAAACCCAGGTCCTCTGCAAGATCAGTCAGTGCGGTGCTCTTAACCACTGAGCCATCTCTCCAGCCCCACCACTTGAGTTTTTATTATGACATTTAGTCTCGAGGAAAAAGTAGTAGAAAGTGGAATTTATTTTGAAATGACATTAGGAAAATTGTTGACCTATTTTTTTCACTTTTTAGTTGAGGCATTATGAGAAATTGGTTAGGAATACAGATTTGCAAACAAGATTGACAGGGACAGGGCCCCAGCTCTGCAGTTTGTTTTTTAGCTTTCTGTATTTAGGCAACTTAATTTGGCCTTTCTGACTCCAGTCTTCCTGTTTGTAAAACGGTGATGGTTATAACTGCTATACAGAGCTGTAAAGACAAATTTGACACTGCATGCAACATGTTTGGCAAGGTGGTTTCAGCTCACGAAACTCAAAAGCTGGTAGTTGTGATTAGACTGGGAGTTAGACTGACTTTTATGAAGTAGTTATGCATACAAAAGTATAACTCTGGTCCACATGATTTAGACATAAAAAAGGTCTATTTAGTAATTATTTCCCTTTATAAATAGACAAACCAGTGGCTTGGGCCAAGGAGTGTGGTACCATCACTAGCATTGATTTTTAGAGATGTGGAAGTGTTTGGTTTCATGCCTAACTGATAACAAATTTGAACAATTCTCCGTAGTTCTTGATAAGAAAGATTTATTTATTATTTGATTTATATTCAATTATTCAATAAGCAATATGTACAGCAGGGTCATTCCTCTAAATACGTGGATTAATGACCAATAACACTAAAGAAGTATATGTAACTTATCTCTATAAGGTTCTATGATATGACACAGGTTTAAAACCATGACAGCATTTAAGTTTTGCTCCAAGATTCCTTCCTGGATGAGCCACAGCACTCTTTCAAATACATTGTTGGAAAAACCATGTCAATGACTGGGCAAAACTTCAAAAGAATTGCAGGGTATCTCCTTAATGAAAAGAAGATTCCCTTTGTCAGGATCCTCCTGTCTCTTCTGCCATTGCCAAGGAATACATTAGACCTTTACCTCAGGGTCATCACATTGGCTAAATAGAAAGAAGGCTAGATAAAAAAATGAGCAACTAGAAGTAAATGTAGCTGCACATGAAGAGAATCAGAAAGAGAAATCCCTCCTGGAGTGATTCCAAAGCCTGATTTTTAAATATTACCCAAGAACTGAATTATTTTATTATTTCATTTTATTATACTTTTTAAAATGAGACCTGAGGTGTTCAAGTTAGCCTTGGACTTGCTATGTAACCTTGCACTTTGGATCCTCTTGACTTTGCCTAGGGAATTCTGGGATTATAGGCATGTACTACCATGTTCAGCATGTATGGGGCTAGGGATTGAAACCAAAGCTTCAGGAGCACTAGACAAACACTCTCTAGCATTGACCTGAACTTCTTTTACATGATAATACAATGACACAGTGACATCCTCTGACTTTTAGTAAGTCTGGGGAGTGTTCTCTGGTCTGTGTGCACATGAGTACGAGGGTCTATATGCACGTCTGTGCATCTGCGTGTGAAAGCATGAGGTCAACATTGGTTGGAAGGACAACTTTTACTGAGCTTGGAGCTCAGTAATTTGGACAGCGAGCTCTAAGGATCTTCCTGTCTCCACTTACCAGTGTTGGGATTACGAGGGAGTACCACATACCCAGGGTTTATTTATTTTTTTTTTCTAATGTTGGTGCTGGGGATTAAACTCAGGTCCCCATGCTTGCTCAGTAAGCACTTTATTGACTGAGTTATTCTCCAGTAGCCAGTAGAGTGTTCTATTTGAATTTTGTACATGGGAATCACACCATTTTATGTGCTTCTAATGCTGTAGTTTTTTAGGAGCACCACAATATACCAATATACACACAACAGCAACATAAAGGGTTTTAAATTTTCCAGGGAAACAACACAATAATGTTATTTATCAGATATTCATAAACTGTTAGCTGGGGCTGGATCAATTTTAAGATGACATTGGTATTATTCTTCTAAATGGCCTCATACTTGCTTAGCTTATCGATACTGAACTCAGTACAGAACAGGGAATGAGGATGGTAATATCTAATCTGAATAAAAGGTTTGGGAAATGCCTGTTAAAAAGTATTTTACTGGGCTGGAGGGATGGCTCAACAAGTAAAATGTTGGATACACACAGGTGTATGAAGATCAGACTTTGAATCTACAGCAAGCATGTAGATGTCAGGTAGACATGATGGTCCGACTGTAATTCCTGCCCTTGAGAGATGAAGACAGATCCCTGAAGCAGCAAATTGGCTTGTTGGATAGACTAGCTGAATCAGCAAGCTGGGGATTCTACCAAGAGATCCTGTCTCTATGTAGAAGGAGAGTAATCAAGGAAGACATTGAACGTCAACCTGTACTCTCCACATGCATGCACACGTCTATGCATACACACATGAAGACATATACATAAGCATATATATTACATACATATACCCATGCAAAAAAGAAATAACTAAAATGATATAAACAAGTCTCTCTATATTCATTCAGGTGTATTTTTTAAACTGAATACCAAGTTGTTATGGCTTAAATAGAGTATGTGGACCTCATTATTTAATTAACGGAACTGTTAGATTCTGCTATGGGCCTGGCAGCACTGTGGGGAAAAAAGAATCTCTCTAAGGCAGTCAAGTCTGGGAACTTAGAACCTGTGTCAGCTTCTGTTCAAACATTTGCTGGTAAGTTACTGTCAACATCAGTCACATAGGGTACTTTATTGCTCATTTTTCATATCTGCCATGAACTCATGCTGGGAGAGATGTGGTAATAAAAGGTTTCATTTAAATATGATTCAAAGCCTATGGTAACCTTCAGGAAGCAATTCAGAAAAGCCCCATGTTGAAATAGCCCTACACAAAGACAGGGTGCATAGGAAGGGAGTGATGTGTGGGTACACAGAGCTTGCCTTCTTTCATGGTTCTTTCCCATGATCCTTATTAGTTTATCTAGTTTCTACCTACTATGTTCTGAAAAGTCCTTAGACCAATTCTAGTTTTCTTACTGCTCCTTACCATTTCTTTTCTTTTTCAAGGCCTTTGAATAACACAGAGAATAAGCTCTTTAGTCACTTTTATTCTCAATGAATTTCTTCAGCTCCTAGGAGCTCAGGAGGGTAAGCTACTAGATCTGACAAAGAACTTTAGCCCTCGACTTTATTGATTAGTGTTTACAGACTGAATTGGTACATGTGTAGTTTCCTGGCTCATACAGGCTCTGTGACTTGTTTCTTTAGATAATTTCCTGGGACAGGAACGGCTAAACCTACAATTTAAAGTTGCACTTTAACCCAAGCAGTCATAGCTAGGAAAGAGATATTGCTACATTACCATGGTCGTTGATCTGACGTAGACGTTGTTTTTCAGGTGGCAGTTTCCGTCATTTGGCACCACTATGCCTGCTAATTTGCTATCAAGAGCAAGATGTGATGTCTGGTCTGTCATCACCAGCAGCAATCTTTTAGCTTCTTTTCGCCATCCGATGTGACTCTTAAAATAAACATGTAATTAGACCTTGTACAATAACATGGATCTGTACTGTGGTCTTTGCCTCAAGTAAACGATATGTTTGAGTTGACAAACATTAAATCAGGCTTGAATGATGTTCTGTTTCTAAAATAGCAATCCCATGTGTTTGCGTTCCCTCTATTTCCCCACCATCACTTGGCTATGCTGGTTCCTGGCTAGAGATGCCAGTGGTCCACTGGGAGAAGAAAAGGCCAGGGCTCCAAGCAGAACAACGCGGTGGGACTGGGACAATAGGATCTTTCCTCCCCTTTGTTAGAGCTTTTCATCTTTACATACCTACATCCCTCTCCTAGCCTCTCCTATCTCTGCCCCAAACATACACCCAACTGAACCCCAATGGTGTGGAGTGTGAGATGAAAGAACATATTCTCCCATGCTGTGTTTTCATTCCATCAATCAATAAGAACATTAAAATCTTGGCTCCCTGCTGCAACTGAGCACTCAGACACTCCATACATGAACCTTCTTACCTCACAGACTGCTACCTGAAGCATGGCATCGAAACCTCCTTCAGGGGTATCTATGTTTCCAGAGATCTTCTGTCTGTGGACTGCTTTTTCAAATTCAGTGATGTTTTCTGTCAGAGACAGCACATGGATGTATCCATGGGGAGGCATACAGTCTAAATTGTAGTCACTATATGGGAAAAAGAAGCGGGAGTCTATTTTTCTATAATTCCTCAAAATTCCCAAAATTGGGTAGCTGCTATGAGAAAGATATAATTTTATGCCAGGGAAACTTCTGCAACACAAAAAATTAGAGAGAAATTTGATATGGGTGATATTTCCTTGTGAGTGGAAACTTGAGCTATAAGGTTTGATGTTCAAAAATGAAGAAGGTTGTGAATTCAGGACAATGAAGGGCTTTCAGTATGCTTATAACCACTGAGATTTTAAGAGGAACACTAAGAATTTACAGTAATTTCCTATTACAATTTGCCATGGAACCACTGAGAAACACATTTGGGGAAATAACTTTGGGCATCAGTCGAAATATAATATTATTATTTGATTTCTCCAAAGGTATCACAGTAATTTTGAAAATGATGTTTGTTGTGGCATTACAAGAGAAATGAAGGTGACTTTGAAAAGATAAATAGCCTGAAATGTCAGGAAGAGAGAATCATTCCTCAGAAAAGCTCTCTTTTGAGGAGATTATTCAAGCTGGGCATAATTGTGCACACCTGGAACAGATGCCTGAGTTCAAGGTCAGCTTGAGCTACAAAGTGACACCTTGTCTTGGAAAAACCACAATAATTAATAAGTCTATAATAAATATACAAACAGTAGAAGGCTGGTGAAACTCTTGTAGATGATAAACCAGTTGTATTCTGGTAAACAGATAATAGGTTTTTCTGTAAGTTGGAATGTGTAGAGTAAAATAATTTGTGTAGTCCATAGAAGTAGAAAATATGTTTAAATAAAATGATTGAAGGAAGAAGAACTATAAAGGCGCAACTTTCTGAAAATTCAACAGCTACTACTTTGTGAGACCTAGTAGGGGAAGTTTAGTTTTCTCTCCATGATGAGGCAGGCACTATTTAGAATCAAATTCTCATTTTCTAGGCCATATTGAGATAACTGAACTTTTCTTATGATCAAATCATAAATAACACAAACATACACAATCATGAAATAGTCATGATCGAGTCAAGGCAATAGTGTCAAGATAAATGCTTAAAAATGTGTCAAACCTAAATTCAATGATTTGGAGCCCCCCAAATAGAGGTAAATAGAATATCCAAAAAAGTATTTTTATGCATGGCAACTCAATTGTTGGTTATTCATACAAGGTTACTAACATTAGTAACAAAAAGTGAATAAATAATACTTGAAGAAATATGAAAACAGAGTTACAGATAAAAGTCTTCATATGAGACTACCTGCATTGATTGTGGATCCGTTCAGGGTGGATGCTGATGTATGGGGAGACAGTTTTGTCCACATAGGAGCCAAAACCCAGGCGGAAGTCCTGGGAGAAAAATGCCATTTTCCTAGATAAGTCATTTCCCACGGAATTTAATTTTTCTATATTATTGTGCATTGATGCTGATACATCGACCAGATAATAAAGATCCACAGGGTACTTCTTCAGAGGACGGATTTTTAACATAAAATTAGCTTCAGCTCCTAATTCAAAGAAAGGAAAATAAAATTTATATGGTCTTCACGGTAAGCATTTTAGGATAAGCTATCAACACACCAGTACATTTTAAATTGCATTTATTTATTTATTTTTGCATGTCTAAGTGTGTGTGCATGTATATATACATGCTGAATATGACATGTGGAGGTCAGGGATATGCTGGTTAGATTTGTCAACTTGACACAAATGAGAGCTGGTTACCTAGGAAAAGGGAACCTCAATTAAGGGATTCTCTCCATCAGCCTGACCTCTGGTCATGTCTGAGGGGTATTGATCAGGGAGGGCCCGTTGCTGTGAACAGTACCATCCTGGGCAGATGGGTCTGCGCTGTAGAAGAAGGTAGCAGAGCAAGCCAGGAGAAGCAAGCCAGTAACAGCATTCTTCTGCAGTCTCTACTTCAGTTCCTGCCCTACCTACTTCCCACGGAGTTGGATTGTGACCTGGAGTTGTAAGCCAAAGAAACCCTTTCCTCCTCAAGTTGCTTTTGGTCATGGTTTTATCACAGCAGCAGAAAGCAAACTTATAGGAGCTAGTTCTCTCCTCCTTCCACCATGTGGAGCCCAGAAATTGAATTCAAGGAGTGGGGCTTGGCAAACACCTTTATCTACTGAGCTATCTCAGTGACCCTCAGTGACATTTTGGCAAGTAGCACAATTATCACAAATTTGTACATTATTAAGTTACTTGGCCTAGTAATCAAAAACCTGATGGAATCAATTTAGGCAAGGAAGATTTATTTTGGCTCACAGATCAGAGGATACATCGTGGTAGAGAAGGCACGAGAGCCAGGGTGGAAAAAGCTTGCTGAGCCAGCCACTTCTTCAAATTGGTGGATCAGGAAGCAGAATGCTGCAGGCTGGGTTTAACCCTCAAAAGCCTGGCCCCAGTGACTTACTTCCTTAGTTCTTGCCTCCCACCCAAAGGTTTTATAACTCCAAACAGTGCTTTCAGCTGTTGGTCAAGTTTTTAAACACCTGAGCCTATGAGGGACATTTCATATAAACTAAACTATAACAAGGTACTTCTTATAGTTCTGGAGACTAGATACAGATGATAACAAATAGACTGCCTCAGTATAAGCATAGGGGAAGCCATCACATGAATCTGAATTGTCCATTCCCTCATCAGTTAGAAAAGCACAATACAGAACAGTAAGCAGCACTCTGTCTCAAAGAGGGTGGGTAGGTAACTATGCTCACAGAATGATCTGAGGTAAACCAAAAGGACATCTTACAAAAATCTATCTCTTACTGGATGAAGGTGCTAATTTGTCCTTTTGAGTTAAGGTATATTGATAAAGAGGATATGAACCCTTTGAAATAACGTCTCAAAGCTTCCCCTCATCAATCAGTGAATGAGACAGTAGATTAAAGTATGGGGCCCAGTGGTGACACCTTGAAGGTGTGGACATTATTAGTCTAACATATGGAGGGGATTCAATAAATGCATGCTGGAGAGAGATCATAGAGGGAAGGTACTGGCCTTCTGCAAAATAATTGGATTGGAAGAGAGGGGTGAATAGTTTCCACCAACACCTATGCACTGCACCTTTGCTGTGTAGCTTACTAAGTTCTCAGTCACAATACAACTAGACTCAGGACTTGGGGTATTCCTCAAAAAGTCTCAGCCCTGTGGAAATGTTCTGTAATTTAAGTGGCACAATTAGATTTCGGAGAGTATGAGAAAATGGTATACAGGACTCAATGAAAGGCAAAGGTCCTCAGCACATATAGAGAATGTAATTCATGTGGAATGGCTTGAACTTTCACACATTGGTCAGCATTTTAAAAAATGTATAAATTATGTGACTGATTTTTTTGTCCATTGTCTTCGCGTGTAGCGAAAGGCCTTAAGCGCTGGCCACGTGGCATTTTTATCTCATTGCGGTTTATGATGGCTCTGTCTAAAGATGAATGGCTGTCTGTACCCCGACTCCTCTGCCTCCCAGGAATTGCTAGATGCAGCAGTTATTCAGCGTATTGTACAGGGGACTCAGAACAAGTGGCATTGGTGACCTCAGTGAAAGGCAGAGTCTGAGCAGCATCAGCAGAGGTGCAGTCCTTGGAGGCCTGAACTACTGAAGACACTCCAGTCAAATGACAGCCATATGGGGGATGTATGCTGACAGTACCTGATCGCAGTGTTGCCAGGAATATCTGCTCTTACTGGCTCAACAAAGAAGCAGCCACGAGAAATGTTGCCAATAGGTCAGTTTCTGCACTAGAGGCTGTTGTGGAATGATGCTGGATTACCTGGATGCTGGCCTGAGGGAATTAAAATTGCTACTTTCATATTTGAAGACCTCTGTCTGTAAGGTTCTAGCTAGTTCAGAGTAGATATGGTAATATCCCCCAAGCTCCACCCTGGCTTTTGTTTGTTTGTTTAGTTATTTTGAAACAGGGTCTCCCTGTAGCTACAGTTGGCCTAGAATTCACTATGTAGACCAGGCTGACTTCCATCTCCCAGAGATCTACTTGCCTTTGCCTCCCCAGTGCTGGGATTAAAGTTGTTCCACACTATCCCCAGCTCCCAGTCTGCTTTTTAAAAAGGGACCAAAATTTACCGGGCCTTTGACAGAAGCCCTCAAGAAGGAGATTGAGGAAGATACTGGAAGACGGAAAAACCTCCCATGCTCATGATTGGAAGAATCAATATAGTAAAAATGACCATCCTTCCCAAAGTAATATACAGATTCAATGCAATCCCAATTAGAATCCCCAGGACCTTCTTCACAGACCTAGAAAAAAAATCCTAAAGTACTTATGGAGAAACAGAAGACCCCAGATAGCCAAAGCAACCCTGAGCAAAAAGAGCAATACAGGGGGTATTACTATACCAGACTTCAAACTGTATTACAGGGCTATAGTCATAAAAACAGCCTGACTGGCACAAAACAGGCCTGTAGATGAATGGAACAAAACTGAGGATCCAAACCTGAGCACATCCAATTTCAGCCACCTCACATTTGACAAAGGGGCCAAGAAGACTCAATGGAGGAAAGACAGCATCTTCAGCAAATGGTGTTTTCATAACTGGATCACCACTTGTAGAAGAAAACTAAATCCCTACCTCTAGCCATGTACAAAAATCAACTCCAAATGGACCAAAGACCTTAATGTGAAACCCAAAACTCTGAAAATGATAGAAGAAAATTTTGGTAGTAACCTACAAGACATAGGCGTAGGAAAAGACTTTTTAAATCAGACAGCAGCTGTGCAAACAATAAAGTCAATAGTTGAGAAATGGGACCTTATTAAAATCAAGAGCCCCTGTACAGCAAAAGAAACAAAGAAGTGAAGAGAAAACCCACAGAGTGGGAGGAAACATTCACCAGTGAGACATTTGATAGAGCATTAACATCTAAAGTGTATAAACTACTCAAAAAACAAAGGAGGAAGAAAACAAATGACCTACTCAAAAGATGGAATGTAGAGATGAACAGAGACTTCACAAATGAAGAAGTAAATTTGGCTGAGAAACATCTTAAGAAGTGTTAATCATTGCTAATAATTAAGGAAATGCAAATTAAAGCCACCTTAAGATTTCATTTTACTCCAGTAAGACTAGCTATGATCCAGAAAACAAAGAATACCAAATTCTGGAAAGGTTGTGGGGAAAGGGTAACACTCATCCACTGCTGGTGAGAATGCAAATTCATGCAACCCCTATGAAAAGCAGTGTGGAGAACTTTCAAGAAACTGAAAATGAGCCTACCACCTGACCCAGTCATACCATGCCTGGGTACATACCCACAAGACTCATCCTATCACAGAGAAATATGCACATCTATGTTTACTGCAGCTCTCTTCACAATAGCAAAGAGCTGGAAGCAACCCAAGTGCCCCTCAACTGACAAGTGGATAGAGAAAATGTGGTACATCTACACAATGGAATTCTATGCAGCAGTAAAGAAAGATAACATCTGGGCTGGAGAGATAGCCTAGCGGTTAAGAGCACCGACTGCTCTTGCAGAGGACCCAGGTTTGATCTCCAGCACCCACATGGCGGCTAAGAACCGTCTGTAACTCCAATTCCAGGAAAACTCCAGTTTCAGGGGAATCTGAGACCCTCTTCTGACTTCCGCAGCATTGCACGACACGGGTGCACAGACCTACTTGCAGACAGTACACTCATACACATACAAAAATAAATAAAAATTAAAAAAAAGAAAGATAACATCATGAACTTTACAGGTAAATGGATGAAACTTGAAGCCATTATGCTAAGTGAAGTAACCCAGTCCCAGAAAAACAAATGACAAATGGTATCCTTCATTTGTGGATGCTAGCACCAAATCCCTAGTTGAAAGGCAAGCTGCGTAAAGTTAATGTTATATTTCTTTTTTATCTGAAGGCAACTGTGCTGTTATAATGTGAATCCTTTAACACACTCTAGAATTAACTGACCACTTATTTTCAGACTTTGTAATTATGGTTTATGTATGGAGGGTATGTATTCATATATCAGAGTAATATAAAATTAAAGGGAAAAATGTGAACTCCTAAACATAAAAAAATCCTTTTTATGAATGTAATCTAGCAATGAAGTGAGAAGATACTTGAACTGCTGTTCATTTGGGGAGGCATTCCAAATGAGAAGCCAAATAATTACTCAGGACTGAAGCATAACAGATTTGAGAATGGAGAAGTAAAACATGAGATTATTATGGTTTTTAAAATTACATATGCTTAGGATTATACCTCCTGATACTGCTAGTACCCTATTTGTAATACTACTAACTAGCTGATGAAGCTTTTCCGATGTGTATTATGTTCTCTTTTGTGATGTACAATCAAATTCTTGGTAATAAAATCAAGGTGTGCTAATGTAAAAAAAATAAAAACATATGGCTGGATAAAAAAAAGGTACCAAGCTTGGATTGGATTCCTATCTCATTGCCTATGACTTTGAGACATTATCCACAATGTGCTCTCAAATTTTCTTTGGATTAGAAAATTGTATACATGAGAGAAAAGAGACAGGGTTTTATTTTTAGTTGTTAGTATACCATAATCAGGTGCAGTAAAAACATTTTCCTGTGGTTATGTAGATACTGCGTGCCTTTGTACAAGCTTCACTTAATTCGTTATGGGATGCAACTAAGCAGAGCCAATAACCAGATGACACTAAAGAGGATTCGGCTATGATAGGTCAGAAAGAACCATATTTAAATACATGACTTAAGATTTGTGGCTGTCACCATTGTGGCATTATTAAGGAAAGAAGCAATGTCTTGATGCTACAGGAACTGTGAGAGGGGACCGGTGTAGAGATGGACTATGTTCATGTATTCCACACACCTCGTGTAGTGTTAGCCACAAAACTATGAAAACACTTATTATTAAGGGGTTCATAAAATATTACTGTATCTCTATAGAGGTAATTGGTAACTGCTGCTGGTTACAATATGTCCTCAGTTCTTGGACCATGATTTAGACTAGACGAACTGTTAGGCTTGGGGTTAGCTTGTTTTAAAAACTGTGTCGATATGGGCCTGTGCTAAAAGAATATCATGTATCCCATCTATAAAAGTGAACTATATAAGGTCCCGCAGTGAAAGTAACAGCCCATGAAAGGAAACAGCCAGAATGGACCAGAGTCCAAGACAACGGCTCCAGAGAGAGTGGACTGTTTTGCTTCTCATCCACCTGTGCCCCTTTTCTAAGCCTAGGGAACAATCTGCGGAAGAGGGGGCGTGGTAGAATGTAAGGGCTACGATTGGGGTGAATGGTGAAACTACAGCAATGTAGTCTGGACACTCATTTGATCAACTTGATTGAACAAACAACCCATCACCCCCCACTGGATGGTGGGGCTGTGGGGGTTTGGGCACAACAGCCTGCAGATTGGTTTTGCATGAAGGATGCTTGTACTCATAGATTATCACTTATAGCTAAAAAATGAAAAAAAAAACTGAGAGAAAGATGCAGGACAGTTATGGCAGAATGCATGATCTGGGAGGGGGTGGGGGTTGGGGGTGAAGAGAGAGGGAAATGTGCCTGAACTGAATTGGAAAATAATGTAGGAAATGCACAAAGCATCAATAAAAATAAAAAAATAAAATAAAAAAGTGAAAGTATATTTAATTGTCACATTGTTGAAGGAATTGTTCCATTCCAAGAAATATTTGAGCTTTAGCTGAAGATTCCCAACTCCAACCTGCAATGAGAATCCATCTAAAAAAGATTAAACAGACCAAAAAGTTGGAGATGATAAATTATAAACTGGTATAAAAAAGCTAACTCACATAATCAGATAACTTCATAGAAGACATTAATCACTTTGAACTTTCACTTAAGAATAGCTGCTGTTGGATAGCTTTGAATTTTAATTTAAGCTAACAGTAAATTTTGGGATTTCAAATTAATGGGGAAGTTTTGTGTGAACTGAGAATTTTTTCTGTAATATGGGGCATTTTAAAATATTATTTGGTTACCTTTAAGTTTATTCTATAATCACTTATATTTGACAAAGTATGAGGTATGACTTGGGAAAAGTGTGAACCATGGACTTAGAGTAATTTTGAGCAACATTTGATTAAAGAGTGACCACAGTCTATCTTGGGGTGTTAGGCTTATTTTACTTCATTATTAGTGGTTCCTGGGATCCTATCAAAGTACCTATCTTTAACTTTTTCAATTTATTTTTGTTTTATGTCTATGAGTGTTTTGCATACATGCACACATGTGAGTGCACCTCATATATTCAATGCCATAGAGGCCAGAGGAGGGCATTGGACACCCTGGAACTAGAGTTAAGGACTGTTGTTAGCTGCCAGGTAGGTGCTGGGAACCAAACCCAGGTCCTCTGCAAAGGCAGCTAGTGCTCTTAACTGCTGAGTTATTGCTCCAGCCCCCTAAAGAATTATCTTTGGCATAGTGGCATGAAAGTAACAGTGGAACTATACCAATAGGCCATTGAATTCTGCCTTGAAGTGGCATCACCTTCAGATCATCTCCCCCCTCTCCCTTCCCCTTAGTGTCTTTTGCTGGATTTATTTCCCTAGTCACTTCACTGTTCTACTTCCCAGTGCTACTGTCTTATAACCACTATCTACATGGACAACCCCATCTTTCTAAGTTCAGAGTTCCATGTGCCACTGCCTGCTTAAGATTTGCCAGGTGACTAATGCCCCAAGTGGATAAACATGGAAGGTTAAAGCACCTCATCGTCTTGACCACAGCTATGTCTTAAGTTTTGGCAAAACAAAACTTCTTGTGAGTCCACACATACACGCTACCATACACACTTTATGTTTATGTGCCTTCCTCTGCCTCTGGTATGCTAACCTCCCATTTTTCATATAATTACTGTGTCAAGTCACTATTCAGTTATCTGCTCCTCCCTGGACTAGGCTGAGCTTCTCTCCCTTGTGTTTCTAAGGCAACTGGATCATCATCATTATAATGTTTAGCATATAATTATGAGACTCCCAGCATGACATCTTTATCTTTTTTCAGTGTCTAATAGCTGAAAAAAAACTCCAAGGAATAGCCGATGTAGGCCATTCAACACTGCATTTGGCACATGGTAAATACATATGGCTTAGTAATTATTACCACTACCACCTCTCTTATATTCATATCCACTTATAAATGTTCAATAACTATATTGTGCTTGAAATACATTTTGACTCAGCATTTCAAAAGGCCCCCAAAAAAGTTGATAATCTGAAATTTCTCCCTAACAGTGTAGGAAGAGTTTAGCTTCTTCTCTAAGAGGCAAAGAACATTATCCTGCCCCCGATATTCAGTGTCTCAGGCACTGTCTCTCTCTTCATGTCTTTTACAATTTCTAAAGAATCAGGTCTATATTTCTTTCAATTACCTTCAAAAGGGAGGAATCTTTTCATGAAACAGAATGAGAAAAAGGGCTTGGAGGAAAGTTGAGGAACTATTTACAGGAATTTCCAGTAATCTGAGTAGCACAATGAAATAAAAGTGCTTAGAATGAATTTTTAACTCCTCAGGTAATGGCATGAACATCCCTGTTGCGGCTAATGAAACCACAGGACAATGCAGAGAACTGTAGAAGGCAGACAGAAAGAAGCAAGTATGTTTTCTTATAGTTTCTCAGGGAGAAGAAACCACTTCTCCTGCCCAAGTGGGTCTGGTTTCATGATCTTTGCAGGTAAATGGATGGAGCTCAAAGCCATTATGCTAAGCAGTCCCAGAAAAACAAATGATGAATGGTATCCCTCATTTGTGGATGCTGGCACCAGATCCCTAGTTGAAAGGCAAGCTGAGCAATATTAATGTTATATTTCTTATTCTCTGAAAGCAACTGTACTGTTATAACTTAATGTTTACTTTCAGACTTTGTAATTTGGGTGTATGGTGGAGGGTATGTGTTCTAGTTTCTCTTCAATTGCTATGACAAAACACTCTGACCAATGCCAACTTGGGGAGGAAAGGATTTATTCAGCTCACATCTCCTGGGTCACAGTTCATCACTCAGGGAGCCCAAGGCAGGAACTCAGGGCAGGAACCTGGAGGCAGGAGCTGAAGCACAGGCCATGGAGGAGTGCTGCCTACTGGCTTGCTCCCCTGGCCCATGCCCAGCCTGCCCTCTTATAAGGTACACAACAACCTGACCAGAGGTGGCACCATCCATAGTGGGCTGAGCCCTCCCACATTGCCCAACAATCAAGACAATACTCCACAGACGTGGCTACAGGCCAGTCCAATGGAGCTAATTCCCCAACTGAGGCTCCCTCAACCCAGGTATGTCAAGTTGACAATAAAGCTATCCAGCACACTATGTATTCATATTTTAGAATGATATAAAATTAAAGGGAAAATGTGAATTCCTGAACATATTTTGGAGTTAACATACAGTTTATTTTCAGAGGTCATAATTTTGGTATATATGTGATGGAAAAATATGCATATTTTGGAGCAATACAAATGGCAGGGAACAACAATGACAAAAGGACTGGGTCAAAGAACTGACTGAAACAGTTAACTTTTGCTCAAAACAATAAACCTCTGCAGAGAAAAACTTAAAAGACTAAGAAAAAGATGCAAGACATGTATGGCAGAATGCATGAACTGGGGTGGGGTGGAGAGCATGGAAGGGGGAATGTGTCTAAATTGGACAGAGAAATGATGTATGAATGCAAAAAACATCAATAAAAATATTTTATAGAAAATAAAAAAAATAAAAGATGACACAGACTCCAGTACATTTCTGGATTTTGTTTTTGGTGTGTGTGTGTGGGGGGGGGGATTGAATAAGAATGTGTGCTAGGAGTTGGAAAACGTGTGAGCTTCCTTTTACATCAAAACAATGTGTAGAAGATCTGCACATGCCTGATGTAGAAAAACAACCCAAGCATGGATGGTGGTCAAGAAGCTCCAGCCCTGTGAGGATCTGCTGGCAATCGATAGCTGTTAGGAGAGGGACACACAAGATTCTTTAAGGCTATGACGCTGGGTAGGCTGACCAGGAACTAGAGGATGTACCCACACCCAAGAGCTTTTGAGAACACAAATTACACTTGATAGGCCTTTAAAGATAATGATAGAGGGCATGAAGTCAGAGAGTAGTAAAATGGGATGGAGATGGGAGAAAGGGATTTGGATATGATCAAAATATCTATAAAGTATCAATAAAAATATAGGCTATGGTGGCGTGTGCCTTTAATCAAGCCTTTGGGAGGCAGAGGCAGATGGATCTTTGTGAGATCAAGGCCAGCTGGGTCCACAAAGTAACTTCCAGGTGGGCTGGGACTACGGAAACTCTGGAAAAAAACAACAACAAACTTGCCCCCTAAAAAAGGAATCAATACATTTTTGTTGTTGAGATGTATAAACTTCTATAGGATAACCTGCTGAAAATCAGCATTTAATTATAAAATAGGCATATTGACTTATAAATATGGAAAAGCAAATCACACTAAAAATCCAAAGATAAAGATGGTTAGGAATAATCTTAGGAAATAAGCTTAGGGACAATGAGCTTAGGAAAGATGTTAATGGCTTTTTTTTTTTTTTCTTTTTAGTTTTACCCTTTTTTTGGTATTTTTGAGACAGGGTCTCCCTTTTCGTACCAGGCCTCCTGGAGCTCGCTCTGTAGACCAGGCTGGTCTTGAACCCACAGAGATCCACCTACCTCTGCCTCCCGAGTGCTGGGATTAAAGGCATGTGCCACCACGCCCGGCAGGAAAGATGTTCAAACATACTAGTAGCAGCAGGGTGGGAAAAGTCAGGAGTAAATAGCTCATGGCTTAAAATACTTAAGACAGGGCTAGGGAGATGGCACAGCTGGTAATAGCACCTGCTGCCAAAGCTGATGATACAAGTTTGACCCCCTGGTCCCTTGGACCCATGAGGTGGAAGGAGAACTGACTCCTGAAAACTGTCCAATGATCCACCCTCATGAACTGTGGTATGTGTGTGTGTGCACACACACAAACACACCCATACAGACACATAAGCATACACAAAATAAAAATCCAATCAATTTTTTAATGTAAAGAACTTGGGAACATGAAAAATAATGAGGCAGGAAGTGACTCACATTAAGTCTAAACTGAACTTCAATTCTTCTTATGAATTATATGGAAAAGCACATTAAAATCCATGCAAGTTTATTTACACTTAGCCCAATGTGATCATGGACTAGAACTTTTCATAAACTAAAATAAATCTTTCTTCCTTTTAAATTGATGAGGTGTTTTGTCAAAGTAGTAGAAAGCCAACTAGCATACCCAGCAAATCTACTTTTTCACATAAATATATCGCTATGTTCAAACGTATCTTTTCCTGAATATTGAGTAATATTCCATTACCAGGAACCAAGCCTGCTGGCACCTTAATCTTGACTTTCTTGAATTTTGGCTTTGTAAGAACTGTGAGAAAAGATATTTGTAGCATTTGTGTCACCAAATATATGTTATTTTGTGATGACAGCAAAACAAACTGAGGCATCAAGTTTTCTGACTGAGCTTAGTTATTTTGTTATATCATTCCTATTTATTTTGTCTGTTCCCAGGTGTCCTGGAACTCACTCTGTAGTGAACTCACAAAGATCCACCTGCCTCTGCCTCCTGAGTGCTAAAGGCATGCACCACCATGCCTGGCTTACTGTTCCATTTTAATACAAACAAAGACACCCAGGAAGACACTGGTAGGTGAAGTTAGAAAAGGCATTAAATAAAAATATTTAACTATATGGAGATTGCTAAGAAACTGAGGATTTAAAAAGTAGTCTAGGAGAAGACCTGTGTAGGCTCATAGGAATTAGAAAACCTAGGATCATGAATCTATGGTAAAAATAGGAAGAGAAAAAAAAATCATTAGTAATGCCTGGGCAATGATAACATTAGAAGACTGTATGTGCAGGAGACAGACGTGCAATGACTGGAATGCATTAGGTGAACACAGCATGTAATTTTTGTTTCCTCCTTTCTAAAAAAGGAGCTCAGCAATGCTAATTTTTCTCCTTTTGCAATAGTTAGTGGCAAGAACCATAATCTTACAACCAAATCTGAATTGCTAAAATCGTTGTGTATCCTTTTCTAACTGGTGTGCATATATGTCCACGTCGGGCTGAATTTTATTTTATATGGTAAAGAACACAATCTTTAAGCTGGGAGTGGTGGTGCATGCCTTTAATCCCAGCACTCGGGAGGTAGAGGCAGGTGGATCTCTGGGAGTTCAAAGCCAACCTAGTCTACAAAGTGAGTTCCAGGACAGCTGGGGCTACAGGGAGACTCTTTCTCAAAAGGAGAGAGAGAGAGAGAGAGAGAGAGAGAGAGAGAGAGAGAGAGAGAGAGAGAGAACAAAATCTTCATTGGAGGCTGGGGACATGTCCTGGGCCATGTTTATGTTTATTCAATTAAAGAGCCTGGAAGAAATAATTCAGTATTTAGATTGGGTTAAGGAGTGTAGCAAAAATGTTCTTTAAATTATTATTATTAAAAACAAAAATAAAAATAAAAAAATGAATGACAAGACAGGACCACCCACAGTGAACTAATGAAGACTTGAAAGCAATTTAATATTGCTCTAGCACAGTCAGCCAAAGGAGTATATCTATGTATCTTGATGTCTTTGTGTACATGGTTCATGTACTGGAGTTCTCTGTGCCTGGAGGAAATGAATGTTTCCAGATCCTACACCATGTTTCAATTTGTGGGAGACAGACTGTGGCAGAAGGGGAGTATCAGCAATGTAAGAAGAGAGGTATATACTAATCTCAAGGGCCATCACAAAGCTGGCTTGGGTAATTATGATAATAAGGAATGATAGTTTTGTGTTTAAAAGTTCACAGAAAAGACTCTAAGTATTTAGCTTACTTCTAATTTCTTACTAATCAATCAATGAATCCCATAAATCCTTGCAGAGATTTCACTATATATCCAGCACTCTATGAAGACTGAAAAAAGTGTGTGGTAAAGCATGTCCCGTTTCTGCACTGGCAAGATGTCATAGCAGGTTAAGAGTACAGGCTTGATCTTAGTCCAGTTTCCAGAACTCACATGGTGGAAGTATAGTATCAACTCCTGAAAGTTGTCCTCTGACCTCCACATGTACTGTGGCATACATGTAAAGAAAGTTCCATTTCTTTCAGAGCTGCAGTGGAGCTAGGACACAAGTACATCATAGCAAAATTGGACTGTTTTATCAGAGCACAGAATTATAATAGGTTGTGGACAGGTTTGCAGGGTATACGAGCAGTTAGCTACAAGAATGAAGGATAGAATCCTGAGTTCTGGATCTGAGCTCACTGTGATATTTACTGAACCACTGTCTGCTACTTAATATTAAATGTCAGTAAGTTAATATGAGCTGTGATCACAAATTAAGAGTTATCATAGATTTCTCTGAAAATCATCAAACCTGGACGCAGTCGGATGGAGACTTCTCCTGGTGTCACCTGGGTATTTATGTCATCTTCACTCAGTAACATTACACGCACAGACGGGAATTCTATTGAACCAAGTGGGCAGCCTTTGCTTATCAAATTGGAAACAGTATCACAACGTTCACTTCTTGATCCACCTGAAATGAAATCCTGTTTAAAAGAAGGAAAATCATTGATGTTTTCAGCATATCATCTCGGTCACCCACAAAGAAGCCAATACTACAAAGAACATACTTCCAGTGTGGGAGAAATTAGGCAACTGTGTAAAACTCCTGTGTGTTCCTGATAATAAAGACAATTCTGTTAGGAATAAATCTTTCATTTCTAAGTTTCACGTAAAAATAAGAAAATTATTAAAAAGATATCTTTTTAATTGTTATTAACTAATTACTGTAACATTTCATTAACTTGACTTTTACTTTAGAAAGACAGATTTAAAGCATCAGCCACAGTAGACCAGTTATTGGTTTCAAATGTGAGCCCATTTCAAAGAATTCAATTGACACGGTTATTGTATACAGTTGTGTTTGGAAGATGAGAATTACTTCTTTGAAATTATATGCCTAATAACAGTACTGAAAATTAATGAAAGAACTAGAAATATAATTTCTTAGACCATCAAATTCTAAGAAAGACAGCCTGTAAATAATTGGATAAGCAAAGACAATGTTTTATGACAAGGTAGTGATATATGAGACTACAGCCTAAACTCTTCTGACTTTGCATTTCATTCAAAACCGTCCTGTCCTTCAGCATTGAATGGTGGATAGTTGTTTATCTAGCAAACTTGAGATTAATGGAATGTACTTAGAACTTAATTTCTTCCATCTGAGATAAAAAAGGATACTTTCAGCTTTCATGTGATTTTACAAGTTTTTCCCTTAAAATGGAAATGTATTGAAAGGTGTGGAAATATGTTCTTACATATTTCTGGTCTGAAAATTTGATAGTTGCTTACATGTAAACTGAATGTTTATTCAGTAAACTTTCTGGCAGTGAATATTTTGATCCAGCATTCAATCACTTCACCTTTAATTCAGATGATTCAAGGAATTTGATTCTATTCAATCATTCAATTAAATATTATTGGTTGGAGACTTACGCAGAGACAGTAGCTTGCTAGGTGCTAGGGATACAGAACAATCATGAGTGAACTCAGTCATTAAACGGGAACCATAATTCTCATGGGAATTAAGCTTAGGGACAGCAGAATATCATGGGCTATGCAGAAGGGAGAAGACCAAATTTAAGGGACATGCTGAGGTGAGATTATTGACTATACATAGGGACATTCCCTGGAAAGGGAATGACTAGTTAGGATCAGGGTGGACATCCTAAAATATTCATGAAAAAATTGTTTCTCAGTTTAGAGGGCGGCTTGACAAATTAGGATCAGCAGGACAAATTCAGCTGTTTTGCCTGTTTTTAAAAATTTTTTTTATTTAATTTTATTTATTTCTGTATGTGTATGAATGTACTGTCTGCACGCAAGTCTGTGCACCCGTGTCGTGCAATGCCGCGGAGGTCAGAAGAGGGTCTCGGATTCCCCTGGAACTGGAGCTCTCCTGGAATTGGAGTTTCAGATGGTTTTCGGCCGCCATGTGGGTGCTGGGGATCGAACCCGGGTCCTCTGCAAGAGTGATCAGCACTCTTAACCGCTAGGCCATCTCTCCAGCCCCTGTTTTGCCTGTTTTTATATGCTTTGTGTGGCAAAAAAAATGCTGTACCTATTCACAATCTGGTAAAACAATGGGAAAGATGAATATGCTGCAGACATTGTACTGCTTCAGGCTACAGGTTTACCACGCAGTCTTTCATAGTGCAGACCCTGAATTAGAGCACAGGGTTGCCTGTAGTCCAAACAGCGAAGAAAGCAAAAGCAATGCCTCCTCCTTCCTAATCAGCATTTACAGGGGCTATTTGGTAACTGGCATCTTGGAAACACATGTTAAATTTGCCCTGCGATTAACTATCACCTAGATTTTGGCCAGAAGTTTAAAATAGTCAAAGCCTTAACTTCTTAGATCTAAATTTATCTTATTGACTAGTAACACTTAAAGATACCAATGAGCTGTAAGTTTATAAACAGCTTGGCAGTCCTCAGAGAAGAGCAGAAAATAACTGCTTCCAGAGAGCTCTGAGTTAGAAGGCCTTTTCCCAAGTGTAGGGTCACGGCATACACAGACTTGCTACATGAGCCATTCGTGACTCACGGGTTACATCAGGAAGAACCATGTGCATATTTTACAGATGTAGAATCCCTACGATTTCAGATCATGGAAAGAAAATAAAGTGCAAATAGCTCAAATTTTTCTTTTCAGCCTGCCAGGGCATCTGACATTGGGTACACAGAGTGGAGAAGAAGGAAGGAAGGGTGACAAATTTACTGTAACTATACATCAAGCTATGCCATGTGGCCTTTGAATGTCAAATAGTTTTGCTGAGATTGCCAGAATATTCTCAATTATTTTGCAATGTCTGAATCAGCATGGCTGTTTTCATCCCACTGTAAAAACTAAGTTAAGAAAAGCACTGCCAGTTGGCCAGTTAGGTTTGAACAGGAAAGAAAAGACCAAGGCATCTGAACCAAGCGTGACTATGGCTCCTGCCCATTGTGGCCTATTTTCCACTTTGTATAAAGACACACAGTTTGAAACTTCACCCTTTTAATTTTTTGGCATCTTATGCCATTTTAATTTATTCTAATCCTTATGTTTTACTTGTTCTGTAAGGAAAACACAAGCAAAATCGTACTGTAACTTTCAGCAGCTAAAATCATTTGAGAATGAAGGGCCCAGTCTGCAATCACTGTGGCAGGCCTTCCACCAGTTGTCACTTCCATTCATTTACCATTATGTTCTGAGTATATTAATAAAACACAGTTTTTGACTTGTATCTGACTTTTACTTCCTAGATAGCAATATGCATAGACATAGAAGGACTCTCACATCTCCCTTTGGCCAGCAAATGCCTTCTACAACTTGTTTCATGATAGCTATGGTCCAATACTGCCTGGTAAACTCCTGCCCATGCTCTGACACTATGTGGCTATATCAGACACAAGCTGGAGAGATAGCTCATTGGTTAAGAGCACTGGCTGTTCTTGCTGAGGACCTGGGTCTGATTCCCAGCACTCACATGACACATATGACAGCTAATCATCTTCAATTCTAGTTCCAGGGGATCGAATGCCCTCTTCTGACCTTGATGGGCATTGCATGACACAGGCGTACTTACATACATGCAGGTAATACATTCATACATATAAAATAAAAATAATCAGTATTTAAAAATATACACCAGGTACCAAAGTAAGAGAATGTTCAAAACAATGTGTTTTTCATAGATGTTGGCTAGAAACATGAGTGTTAACTAGGTGATATTAATTAAGTTCCTTTTAGTCTAATTATTTTCTATTATTTTTATGCAGTATAGAAGGAAGCATGTGGACAGATTAAAATGCTGATTAAAATTGCAAGAAAACTGGGCACACATGGTCTACATGTTTAATATTTTTTATTAATTAAATTTGACAGTTTCATACATGTATAAAATACATTCTGATTACTCTGTCTCCCTCCTATCTGCTCCCCATTCAATACCTCCTCCTCTCTACAAATCATGTGTTTTGTTTTGTTTTATAACCCACTGAGTTTAGCCAGGACTATCTTTGTGATCATAGGTTTGTATCTATTTATTGGAGCCTCGTAGTTATAAAACTAGTGACAATGACTATCTCTCCCAGAATCTATCAATGACCAATTACTCAGCAGGGAAGAGTAGGGTCCCATGAGCTTCTCTCCATCCATGACTGACTGTCAATAGGGCCAATCTTGGCCAGGCCAGTGGAGGTAACTGCAGCTGATAGAAGTTCAAGAATGCAATGGCTGCATTGTTCCCAGAAGATGGCATTTCTCAGTTCTCTCTAACCATTTCCACTGCCCCTTCAGGGAAATTCCCAGAGCCCTAAGAGGGAGGGGCATTTTGACCAGCTTCTAAGATTACATAAGGCAGATTTGCTGTGCTACTTTCTACTCATCATCATAAAGAGTAGGAGAAACCTTCCTCATCCTTCCCTTTCCCTCCACCTTTGCTACCTGAGAAATCAGGGACACCAGCTACATCTGTGATGGGTGATGTCACCAGACACAGTGATACAGCGTGCTTCCTGACAGTGCCAGGGCAGCCTGCAAGGACTGGACAGCTCCTCCTCTCAGTAGTGGGGACAGTGGCCAAGATGTTAGCAGTGCTTGTGTCCCCAGGGAGATTGTTATTTTTTACTTGTTATTATTACTACTACTACCACCACTACCACCACATGTGCTTGTGGTTTGTGCATGTGTGCACATGTGTATGCAGCTGTGCTGCCCCATACAAGTGCATGTGGAGGCCAGAAGCTGATGTCAAGATGTCATCTTTGATGAATTTCCCCACTTAATTTTTGGCATAGGGCCTCTTATGATCCCAGAGCTTGCCTTTTCAACTCTACTGGCTGGCCAGCAAACCCAAGAAATCTGTGTGTCTTTACTTCCCAGTGCTGGGGTCACAGATGGGTGCTGCCACAACTCTTTTATTTATGTGGGTGCTAGGGATGCTAACTCAGATCCTCATACTTGTGCAAGAAGAACTTTACCCATTAAACCATCTCCCCAGAACAGCACTGAGTTATTAGCACAGGCAGTCTGAGCTGCCTAAGCCACACTGCAGTATCTATAGTTACAACTCTCCTTTCTTCAGCAGTGGCATATGCCACATACTACTTCAATATATCTTCATTACAGTGTGAGGCAGGAATTAGTAGTTCCACTTTAGATATAGGGAAAACGTGGTTTAAAGGGATGAAGCAACATGTCAAGTTTACACAGTTAGAAGCTGGTGGAACTAGGATTTAAATTCAATTCAGTCTCTCTTTATAACCTGATCTTTCTAAACATAAATTTACATCACACTGTGGTGTGTAGACAAGAATAATCTTGCATACACTTAAATGTCTTCTGGAGGTCCCTGTCTGAAGGATGTGTCTGACAGATGACACGGGTTTTCTCTGTCCCCTCAGCACCTGGGCCAGTTTGGCTTTCTTTCTTTCTTCTCTGTCCACTCATTCCTCTGCACACCCCTAACTCTCTGCTTCTGTGACAAGGCTGATGGGTGATTTTCATCACTTTTTGTGCCAAATACAGCAGTGAGAAAGAGAAGGGTCTCTGGGGAACCTGACAGTGCACTTGGCTTCTGAAAGCTCCTTCCAACTACTCCCACTGAGGCCCTCGACTGCTGAACTTGTCCTGGCACAAATTGCAGGACCACAAAGATCTTCCTTCATGATGCAGTAATTTCTAAAATGGAATACTGGCTTAAGCTTAGGAAAACTGAGCCATGAAGCATTCCTGACACAGAGAAACCTGCAAGTCTACTCCACATTGGAGGCTGCAGGGAGAAGAAAAGCAGGTTCAGAGAATGGCGTGCATTCTGTCCAGTCTTTGGCTGATGAGATTGGACTCAGAAACTTTGGAATCTTCACCTTTGTGCCACTGCCTGACAGGATGGTTTGTGGCAAAGTACTTCCCAGATCACGGATGATATCTGATTTTTCTCATCGTAGGGCCCAATGCATGTAAGGGAGACTGACACTGTCAGCAGGAAAGCCTGACTTTCAGACTGTGTTGTGAATCCTTTCCTTGCCTCTATCCTACTTATTTCATAGAAGACAGTGATGACCATCACCTTTGGCTACTTTTCAGCTTTCTTTGTCATTCTTAAGGAGGCCTCTGAAGAGGAAGTAATAAGGGAGGATGACAAGACAATGGAAAGTTTAGTTGCTGAACTAGATTAAAGGAAGCTGAACTAGAAATTCATGTCCATGTCAAGCAAAAGGCTCTGAAAACCTGTCTGTTGCAATTCCCAGGAGCTACATAAGGCAATCTCAGGAGAAAATAAACTTTAATTTAGCAGATGACACTTGGAGAGAAACATTGTATTAATAAGTAGCTCTGATTTAATATTATTGATTTTTGAAACTTCATAAAACAGCTTTGGAGAAAGATGAAAATAAATTATAATTTTACTAATATTCTGTCATTATATCTCTTCACAGAATATGAAACACTATTTTTTTTAATTTTATTTATTTTTTATGTGTATGAATGTACTGTCTGCATGTAGGTCTGTGCACCCGTGTTGTGCAATGCCACGGAGGTCAGAAGAGGGCGTCAGATTCCCCTGGAACTGGAGTTAAAGATGGTTCTCAGTTGCCATGTGGGTGCTGGGAATCAAACCTGGGTCCTCTGCAAGAGCAGTCGGCACTCTTAACCGCTAGGTCATCTCTCCAGCCTCCAAAACACTAATTTTTAACAATAAACTTTTTTCGAATTATTCTCTACTTCATATGATTTAAATGTGCATATTTTATGGACAAGTTCAAGCCCCCAAATAAAAACATCACCTTTTCATAAGTAACAAAAAATTAATGTACAGTGTTAGGAAATGGAGTAAAACATGAAACTTCAAACATTTCATTAAAAAAAAACAAATGAATCAATGAATCACCTTTCTTTTCTTTAAAGGAAGTATAAGAGAACAGTGCAGCCTGAACTTATAACTTCACACCTCAAGCTACAGCAAGAATTTTATACATCAGTATATTGAACTATCAAAAGTTACTATCTGTGATGGCCAACTTTTTCCATATAGATGGAAAACATAAAATGGCTAGTACTTCATTTCAAAGTTACCATAATTTTTTAATAAAAAATTATAGTTGACTCTGTGTTCAACCAGATATGCTGCTTTCATGCACGAAACTGAAGAAGCATTTCCTCAAGCTTAGCATGATCTTTCTTTATTCTGATGTACCTTTAGCACAGAAAATTAGGGCCATGAAATCACACTGGACAGAAAGTCAGCTAAGAGGAACACACAAAAGCAAAAACTATAACAAACAAACAACAAATAACAAAGGCACACCTCTTGAACACACCAACCGCATTCCGGACCCAGCTCAAGGCACTTGGCACAGGAGACTGCGTTTGAAGAGCTGCATCTATTGTTCTCTGAAATGGAAGGTAAGAGAAGTGTTAGGCTTGCTTTCAAATCAGAAAGTGTACACAAGTGGAAACAAAAATGTGTTTCAGAAAGTAACATCAGATCACCTTATGTTAAAATACTTAGACACTGGAGAGCATTCAATTTTATATGACTGGGAGAAAGGAGGAAGATGGATGTTACTTTTGTCAGATTTGGGGTTTTAGCTTTAGTGAAGATTCAGCTGCCCTGGTAGAAGATCCTCTCTGTTTTTAGTAAGTTGACATCATAGTTCATAATCTCTGAACCAACAGGTGCTTTTTGTTCTAATGTTTTTTTTTTCCTGTAAAATTAGCATATATAGATATAAACACATTGAGTCACAGTGAAGGACATTTCTGAGAAATAATCTTGACAAACACTTAAAGCAGTTAAAGTGGAAATTCTGATTATGTCAATATTGTTTTGGTAGGTAGAATACAGATCAGACATTGTTGCATGATCCAGTATTAGTACTTAATTAAAACAAGGCTGGTTATTTTAGAGTTAGATAAATAAACTATAACAGAATGAGCATATGTAATTTTTCTTATGTTCAGTGGGTCATTCACATATTTCTTATAGTTTATCCTTTAACATGAGATGGACACTGGAAACCAAGGTGTGCCTCCATCTTACAGGTGAAGAAGAGAACATCCAGAGTATAAGTCGCTTACTGTTCAGGTGGGGGACAACTATGCAAGCAAATAATAACCTACACTGTAACAAACACAAGAGAGATTTTGCCAAACACATGAAGATGTTTCTGCTTCAAAGAGATGGGAAGGAGTGGGGGAGGGGACTTCTTTAAGGATGATTTCTAGAGCCAGTGTTAACTGGTACTTTGTTTTATGTCTTCTAACCTGTATTTATCTCCTTAAAGACCATTCAGCATGTAAGTGTATACCCTTTCGTGTATAATCATATATGGGTATGGGGAATTAAAGGAACAGGGATCATGAAACCTCCATTCCAACTTTTCCATCTCTCAACTTTCCCAAGCATTCTGGAATCCAGGGTGAAACAGCTCTGACTTGGATGTGTCACAGCACAGGTGTTGGAGTAGGCAGAGCGAGGGTGGGAACTACAGTAGAGTGAGCTAACTATAGCAGAGCAGCATGCCAGTGTGCACCCTCCTCTGACTTCTCCAGGCAGGCTTTGGATGAGGCCCCACACACTCTTCCTTAACGCCCAGCCTCGTGATCTATTATTTACTTTTGGTGGTTCCTCCTACCCTTGGCCCTGGGCTTTAGAGCAACTTTTAATATACATTATAGAAGCATTCTTCAGTGAGCTTTCCAGATCTGACCTAGAATTCCAAGAACTAAAAATAACATCTTTTGGGCTCCCTTCACTACCAGCTTGGCCATCTAAATATGGAGAATCCTTAGTCCAAATCCTCCATCTGGCTTAGTCTGCAAAATGTGAGAACGGCTTATTCTTAAAATACTCAGAAGAGTGAGTGACCTTTTCAGTTTTATTTCCAGAAAGAAAACTAATATGGATCTAGAAATCAAGCTCACTGGCCAACTGCTGTGGTCTGAGTGCATTCTTCTAGTCTCCAAGGCAGTGATGAGGTGAGGCATTGAGGGCCCTGATGTGTCTGAGGTTTCTCTCCTGTGAGTGAGACAGGAGCCCTCACAGAAGAGGATTCTGTGTGGTTGGCTCCTTCTGACCTTTTGGTTTATAACATTCGAAGACAGGGTATCCTCAGCACCCATGGGATGCCAGCACCTCTCCCAGCCTGCCGAACTATGAGAAAAAAATTCCATGGCGGCTTATAAATCATCTAGTGACAGGCATTTTATTACAGCAATATGAAGTAACTAAGGTGACCTTTCTAGTGCTGCCTTTGACTTCACTGGAACACAGAGTGACTTTTATTTCCATCCAGACTTGAATTCGTCTCTGATTCAAGAGGTAGAATTTTGTGTTGCCAGTAAAGACTGCAGAATTCTGGGAGGGCAGGTGCAAAGTCTAGGACTTTGCTCTCAGCTTCTAAAATACCTAAGTTAAATCAGATTCAAGCTCAAGTTACATTCCTACTTTGACAGCACACAGGGAACATAACATAGCAAAGTCATAGGCAAAAATCCTTTGCTTTACCCTCTCTCTTCTTTTTTTCTTCCTTTTCAAATGTTTTTCTTCTTTTCCTTTTATTTTTCTTTTGGCTGGAACTCTGAGTAGTCTCAGCTGGCTTTGAACCAGGAGCAGTCTTCCTACCCATGTGCAAGATTACAGGCAGCAATGACCATGACCAGCTGCGAAAATCTTTTCTTGTATTCTCATCTTTAATGTAAGCCCAGTAGGGGCTGAGTGTGGTGGTGGTTAGTGTCTTTAATCCTAGAACTTGGGAGGCAGAGGGAAGCAGATCTCTGTGAGAACAAAGCCAGCCTGATCTACGTAGTGAGTTCCAGGCCATCTGGAACTACAGAGAGACTATGTCTCAAAAAAATAAAATGATACTAATAAAAATGACAATAACAATTCCTGTGTTGACCTCTGCTCCCCAACTTTGGATACCTAAAGATTGTGACTGACATGGATAGTAACCTTGGTCCTATTAGTGCATCCCAGGCTCTAGGGCTGATATTGCAAAAAGGACCCCATAAATGGATCTGGAGGAGGATTGCCTCAGAGTCTGCAGAGCTGGAGAAGGCCATAAAGTGAACTCTGTTGAACACTATTTCTGGAAAGTGTCATGATTACATAGTCCAGATACACTTTGACAGGTAGGATTTTAAAGCATTGCTCATTAATTAGAAAATGTTCAAGTTAGTAACATACCTAACATGTAACTATCACATCAATTATTGCAATTTTTGTCACTGAAGAAACAGATTATTATCATGAGTACTGTTAATCTGAGTGTGGGCTTGGAATCTCTCTCTTCCTCCCACCTAAATTTCATCTCCCACACTCACAAGCCCTTTTATGAGAGTAGAAAAATCCTTACTCTGCACAGAGATCGATGCACACGTGCCGTTCGTGGACACCGGTATCTGTAATGAGCCTCTGGCTCTGCTCTGATCCTTTGCCTTCCCTTCCTGACGCAACAACGTGGTGGTTTCCTAGCAGCCCGTGGCCCTGCCCTGACACCTCATTACAAGCGTGGGCGTGAGTGAGTAGTTCTTCCTCTCGATTGTGGTGGCTGCTCGCTCAGTCTTTCGTCCAGTGCTGCTGCATTCATGGGGCCTAGTCTTTATATTCTAGAATTATACTTTTATCAAGGATAATTCTGTACTGATTCTAATGAACATTCTTAAGCCACATTTTAAAGCCACTGGAAATACAATGAGAATGTTTTTTTAAATATTAATTCCTTGAGAACTTTTTAAATTTTTATTTATTTATTTTCTATGTGTATGAATGTACTGTCTGCATGTAGGTTTGTGCACCAGTGTCGTGCAATGCAGCGGAGGTCAGAAGAGGGTGTCAGATTCTCCCGGAACTGGAGTTCTCCTGGAATTGGAGTTACAGACGGTTCTCAGCCGCCATGTGGGTGCTGGAGATCAAACCCGGGTCCTCTGCAAGAGCAGTCAGTGCTCTTAACCGCTAGGCTATCTCTCCAGCCTGAGAATGTTTTAAATTATGTCCAAATTCCTCTGTGTGCCTCTTTGCTTTAGTCCTCATGAACTCTGGGTTATTCTCCTGACAGAAATTAGTAAAGGGTTTAATTGCTTATTGCCTTTGTAAATACTTCTACACCTTGACCTCTGAGCAGGAGTGGGGATCCCACTTTTTCACATTATGTTACAAGTGGAAATAACATGTGTTGAGGTAATATTGCTAAGTGGCTACTGCCACCTACTAACACTACTAGGTCTCTCTACTTTGGTTTTTGTTTTTTTGTTTTTGTTTTTTTTTTTAATTTTTTTTTATTAATTTTATTTATTTATTGTATGTGTATGAATGTACTGTCTGCATGCAAGTCTGTGCACCCGTGTCGTGCAACGCCGTGGAGGTCAGAAGAGGGTCTCGGATTCCCCCAGAACTGGAGTTCTCCTGGAATTGGAGTTTTAGACGGTTCTTGGCCGCCATGTGGGTGCTGGGGATCGAACCCGGGTCCTCTGTAAGAGCGGCTGGAGAGATGGTCTACTTTGGTTTTTGTAATGCAAGGCTAATCCATATCACATTATTTACCAACAACGACAGAATGCAGAGGAGTGTGCACACATACATGGTAGGCATTTAGCAAGGGAAGTAATCATATGTTATAATTAATAGAATTAAATATACATGGATATTCATATAGACATGTATGCATGTACATCTTTATGTGTAGGTATTTAGTTCTATATTCCCTAAAAGGAGTGATGGTGTTTGTGTTTAAATCTGTAGGAAATGTACTTTTCTGTCTGTTATATGAATTTTTTGAACTACAAAGATAAAAACTTTTAAATATAGCTAATATGCAAATAACTACTATGTAAAAAAGTTAATTCACTTAGCTTAGTCTTTAAGATGGTAAAAACCATACTAGTCCAGTCCTATAAATATGTTTGGCCTGCCAATAAGTCAGATTGCTAAAAAAGCACTTAGGACATCTTCGTTTTATTCCCATTTTCCCTGTGAAGCATGAGAAATGATGTCTATAACTGGCTATCATAAAGAATAAGAGGTACCCATCAGCTACAGAACATGGTGCACAGACCTGGAAGCTGCAAGTTCATGACGCCCAGCCCAGTACTCTCTGTTTAGAACTATTTTGAGAGCATTTGGTCAACAGAGGTGAGGAGAAGCAAAACAAGTTCCAAGAACCCAGAACAAAATAAAACAATAGCAGCAACAAAACTCCCTCCACAGTCAAAAGAAAACAGTAGGAATTTCATTTAGTCTGAGAACTTAGCATCATGCAAGTGATCAGATTAAATCAAAGTTAGAAGATACATTTTGTTTATTTTCTTGCTATAAAGACTGAAAAGAAACTTTCAGTGAAATTTACATGTCTATCATTAGCTGGATCATAGAACAAATAAGACCCACAAAAATTGCTGTCCCTGATAATCAGTAGTAATTATTCTAGATTTTTCCATTACTCCTAGACAGAATAATTTGTAAGAGATACATTTTTTTCAGGTACTATTCCTTTCCTAGTTCTATTTACTATACAAATTAAATCATGTTTGAATAATTGCATAAAACTACTTCCTTAACAATGTGAAGTTGGCACTGTACTTTGATAATAGTCAAACAAGACAAATGGAGTATGCGCCATTTTAGAGTTTAACTTCAGGGTTTTCTCAATCTACATATCATTATTTACATGCATATCATGGTCTTGTGAATGTGCCCCCTCAAGATATAGAACCTGATTATTGAAGCTTTTTTTTTTTAAACATGGAAATTCAATATATGTTGTCATTTGATCTAAAACTAAAAAAGTAAGGCATTGGTCTTTAATTGGTAAAATTATCTAGCTAGGTCGAGGTTTGATCTGATGTTTCCTAAAGGTGCCAGTAAAACTTAGGGGAGGGAGCTGCGGATTCGGCCACTTCTGGGAAAACTGAACTTATGAAACAAAAGTCAACAATTCAGAAAAGGACCCTGGAAAGAAAGGAGTAAGCCTGAAAACTCATCTGCAAAGGAGGGTCGGAGAAGGGAGGTTCTGAAAAATAAAAATCAGTTTCCACCAAATTAGTGCTGGAGGCTGCTTCTCAAAATGGTGTGTGCGGGTGCATAGGTACTCCAGCTTTCCTTTCCCCCTAGATCTATCCTTAGACTTCTTAGGTACATAATGCAAGCCACATAGGCTAACGTTTTTCACTTCCTGTTTTATTTAGTGGTTAGAATAGAGGAAACAATTTTACTCTTCCAATCGACAATGAAGAAAATATAATTAAGTGAATTATGATCCATCTATATCAAATCTTTAGCTATAAAATATATCATTTCAATAGTGTCCATTTGTAAGTAGTTGAAAATTTTCACTTGAATTATCTGTAGCTTGCTTTAAGTTATAGGATAAAAATGTTACTGTCTAATATAATATAGTATAATAGTATCAGCTATCAAATTCCTCCTGTCTTCCTCTACCATGTTTAATTTGTTTCAAACTTGTAACAAATAAACATTCAACCCGAAGCAATGGAAATGTGTCTATCTATGGGGAGATCCATTTTGTCTAAATAATTTATCCTCTTCTTTAGCTTGAAGTACACCCCTCCCCCTAGCAGTGTGAGCATTCAGTGAGCTGATTTGTGTTTTTTTCATTTTTTGCCTTCTCTGTTATCTCTTTCAGGTAGGAAACACTGGACGTGTATTTGGAAGGAGAAAGGTGGTATGATAATGGTGAATTCTTAGCAGTAGTTCAAGAGAAAGCTGAAGAAATGAGAGCATTGTGAGAAGACAAAGAGAACTTTGGACTCAGTGTGCCCCAGAGCACAAACGAGACTACTGTGATTTCCCACCTTGAGACCAGGGTGCCAGGCTTTACACTCTTAACAGACAGGCACAGGCTGTGGCCAGGCCAGTGGAGGGTGGAGCAGCTTGCAATGGTTTGACCTAACGTTATTGAGTAGAATAGTTCCACTGTGAGGATGGTAATTCTGCTGAGAAGAGGGTAGCCATTGGTCCTCAACTCTCAGAACTTAGAGCAGCAGGCAAGAGGGCTGCTGGGAAGAGGAAAGAACTCTAGGTATAGTGCCGCTAACATCTAGCACAATGATCTACTCCAGATAAAGAGAAATCTCAATTGTGGCTATTGGTTGGCTTGTTCCTTTTAAATGACTGTACCCAAGACTTTTGGAAGGCAATGTTGAGAGGAACTGGAATGTCACAGTTCCAACCCCTCACAATGATGGTGGTTGTATGACTCATTCTGATGATAGAGAAGTAGCTAGAAGTTGATTGTGCAGCTTCTGTGAAATACTCTCAGAAAAGGAGCCTTCTGCCCTTGGCCTGTCTTGCTTCCTTCTGTCTGGCACATGGATGTGATGTTTGATCTGCAGCAGCCATCTTCAGACTGGAGAAACTTTGTCTCAGGAAAGCCAATGCTCAAACTGTGGAAGTGAGAGATGTCCAGACCTTTCATATGAAGGACTCAGCTCCTGGCTGTGCAAGGGTGACTCTCAGAGCCGCATCTGAGGATGAGAATAGATATACCCCAATCTTACCTCACTCACTGCTTTTAAGAACCCTCTCACTAGCAGATTCTTACAACTATTAACTAATCAAACTTATCTGAGTGTTTAAAGGAAAAATAATTAGAAATATATAAACCAAATTCAGGCAAAAGATTTAAAAAGAACTATTAAGCATAATATTAGTCTGTATATGACATGGGCCATCCACATTGAAAAGATGTTTGTTTACCCCTGGAAAAGCAACATTTCTAGACAATTTCTGGGTAGGCAGGACTTTCAAAGTATTCTCTTTTCTTTTTACAAATTTATTGCTTTGTTATTATTATACATGTGTGAATAATATATGTGTATAGGGCACGCATGCCGCAGCATATGTAGAGGTCAGAGGACAATTTCATCGAGTTAATTCTCTCCTTCCACCATTACATGGATTCCAGGCATTGGGCCTATGTTTACTGGCTTTCCTAGCAAGTAACTTTACCCACTGAGATCTCTCGGTTGGGCCATAACATATTTTCACCCACGTATAAGAGCCTCATACTTGATTCAAATTCAGCAAATGTATAATTAATAAATGGAATTCTAATTGAGGTTAAATTTGAAATTTAATCACTGAGGTTTTAATAGCTCTTGAGTAATTACCTTTTAAAAACAATCTTCATTTCCCAAATCTATTTGTTTTAAAAGGCAACACATGATGCTTGGTTCATGAGTCATATCTGCATGAAGCTAAATGCTCCAAACTCAAAAACAAGCATACCCACGGTGACACTACTTCAAGAAAAACTTGAGTTTATTTCAGAGGAACTCTGTTCTTATGATACCAAACTAAACTAGCACTCTTTAATGTTACTCTCATCAAATGAAAAACCACTAAATTCATTTACATTCTTTTATTGCACCGATTAAACTAAACTTCATCCAGCAAGCATTCCTTTCCTTTCTACACTTGAATAATCACAGAACTTCCTTATGAGCATTAGAGCCCTAATATTTTTACTTCTTTAAGCCAGGTGATGTTTGTTTGTTTTTGTTTTGGCATTTATTATGTGTAAATTTTGTTTCATAGACAAATTTCAATCTTCTCTGTTATATAGCAAACGATTCATGCAATTACAATAGATTTTTATGCTGGCAAAAAGATTTTTGGAGAGCAAAAGTGGGAAGGGCCCTTTCAATTCTGGGCAGGTTAAGAAATGTTGGGGCAACACAATCCACTTATCGGTCCTGCCCTCTTTGAGTCAATCCCAAAGTGAGTCAGTTAACATGGGCAGGGATGACACAAGACTGGACTCCAGATCATAATAAGACTTACAAGAAGAACCATCACATAAGCCACAAGTGACCTTCAGTTGTGTTGAAACTGATCATCACATGAAGCCTGGTCAGAGGGTATCCTATCAAAACTTTTCATCATAATTCATTTTATTTTTAGTAATTAGATCCCAAAGCTCTGGCTGCATTTATGCTTTATCTTTGGTCATTTTTTACATTGAAAGGGGCACGGATAAAATTAACTACATTTACAATTTCACACTGCTATAAACTGGAGCTCTTCAGAGAAATGAAGGCTGAAGTGAGCCTGCATACATGCTATTTGGGTGGTGGCGTGGAATGAGAAATAAAAATAACAAACAAGGCAATTATTATACAGCACTGAGAGATGCATGAGAGCAGAGATGCCCCAGCTGTTCCTGATGAAGGACTCTCTGGACAGTGGCTGACCGTAAGCAGGGTTCGAAGCCCAGGTAACTGTAGAAATCTCATCCAAAGTTGTCAGATTATTTTTAGGTCACATCCAGTGTACATCTTGTTATGTATTATTTGATGGGTGAAACGGATGAAGAAACACAAGGAATATTTGCCTGATAACTAGAGTTTCTATTTACCCCCAAACCATGAAATTTAATAGTTGTATCAAATTGTCATTCAAAAAGCAATCAGAATAGCTCCTAACAGATTCAACTCAGTTCTGCTGTAGCTTCTTTAACCTGAACACATCAGTTTGTCAGACACTCGCCTGGTCAGAACTTGTGGGAAAGTGAGACGAAATGGTGAAGAAAGGGAGGAGAGTCAAGACCACTCACCCCCAAGCACAGACTTCCTATCTCAGCCTCAGAACATCTCAAGACTAAGGAAGACTCCAGAGGCCCCTCTGAGGCAAATTCTGGTTAAGGCTGCAGTTGTCTAACTTGGAAAAGCAGCATTAGTCATGTGCTTTGTGTCTTGTTTTAACTGGAACTTTTCCATACATTCCAGCTATCCTGTTTATGAGGCACACTCCCTTTCTATAAAAGCCAAAATATCCACCAGCTTTCCATTCTAAATGTTTTCAAGTTAGCGCACTAGATCGAACGAGTTCCAGGGGTTCTTCCTATTTTCCTCTCCAACTCTTGGCAGGTAAGAATTTCCTTTCTCCACTTAAAAACACACACATTGTTTCTCTTGCCAGAAAAAAATGCCTTGATTAAAGAGGTAAAAGAAAAATGCTCTGGGGTAAGAAACATTCTTTTTCTACTCTGCATCTTTTGAACCTGAAGTCATGTTGCAGGTGTGTACTTGATTATACCCTCAAGGTAATACCTGAAACAGTAAGGAATTCAGTTTGCTTCTCACTCAATAATATTTAGAGAATACTTTATTAGTTTTTGTAACAGAGCCAATGTAGATAAGTCCTTATATATTTAACATAGTGCATTGCTTTTGTACAAATAGAAAATAAAAGCCCAATATTTCTAGACCAATATGGCTGTTATACAGTGTCATTTCAACAAGGTAAACTGGAATAGTTTTTGCCAAAGTTGAAAGCACAGGTAGTTTCCAAAAATTCACACACAGTATATATATATATATATATGAGAATAATAGCAGTATGTTAAAAAAGCAACAGCTTTTCCAGGTTCTGCAGTCATTTGAACAAAGTTGTAGACATCCAGAGCCACATGAAAGGGAAGTGAGAACAATTTCCAGAAAGCAGCACAGTCCTGTCACTGTCTTGGTACCGGGCACCATGTTCTCATATTAGCTCCCCAATCATCTCTCTCTCTCTCTCTCTCTCTCTCTCTCTCTCTCTCTCTCTCTCATTCAAGTGCCCTTGAGTGGGAATGCATGCGTATGGAGGACAGAGAACCAAGCTAGAGGCTGGTGGGTCTCTGCCGACTCTCCACCTCTGCCTCCCATCTCCTCATGGGCACAGTGAGCTTGAGACTCACAGGATGGCACCTAACTTTAAGTTTTTTTTTCCCCTGGGGATTCAAATCCAGGTCCTCATGCTTGAGTGGCCAGCTTTTTACTCACCAAGCATCTCTCCAGGCCAGGAATTTCATTTTAAGTAAAATAAGCAAGCAAATAAACAAAAGTTAAAGTGGATTTCAGATCACTTGGAATGTGGTTTTCTTCATATTACATTTCAAGGTTCAGAAAAAAAATCTAAAACCCAGATACTGCCACTTGAAATATCAAATCCATATTCACCATAGGATACAATTATGGAAAATAAAATAGTACAGATTTATCATGTGGTTCCCTTGTGTTGGGCTCTGTACCAAGGCACACTGATATGTACAAAAGTTCTGTGAAGGAACTGCTACTGTCCCTGTTTCACTGATGGTGAGTTAAAGTTTAGACATGTCAACTCACAAACCCAAGTCGTAGTGCTAGGAAAGCCTAGGGAAGTCTGTGATGTAATTTGACAATGGTGCTTTCTGTTGAGAATATTCGCCTACATGTAATTGAGAGTAACAGAAAGAAATTATTCCAAAATAGGACTGAAATAAACATAGGTGTGCATCTATCTTTGCAGTAGGATGAGTCTTGTGGGTATATACCCAGGAGTGGTATGGCTGGATCAGGAGGTAGGCTCATTTTGAGTCTTTTAAGGGTTCTCCACACTGCTTCCCACAGTGGTTGGAGTTTGCAGCTCTCTTCACAATAGCCAAGAGCTGGAACCAACCCAAATGCCCCTCAACTGACAAGTGGATAACAAAAATGTGGTACATCTACACAATGGAATTCTGTGCAGTGATCAAAAAGATGACATCATGAACTTTGGAGGTAAATGGAACTCGAAGCCATTATGCTAAGTGAAGTAACACAGTCCCAAAAAACCAAATGGGAAATGTTTTTTTTTTTCATTTGTGGATGCTTGTACCAAATCCCCCAATTGAAAAGCAAGCTGAGCATCGTTATTGCTATATTTCTTTCTATCTGAAAGCAACTGTGATGTTATAATGTGAATCTCTTAATGAGCCCTAGAGTTAACTTACCACTTACTTTCAGACATGGTAATTAATGTATATGGGTGGAAGGTATATATTCATATTTTAGAGTAATATAAAATTAAAGGGAAAATGTGAACTCCTAAACATATATCAGAGTTAACATATAGTTTATTCCTGGAGGACATAATTCTGGTACATATATGATATATATAGGCAAAATTTGTAGCAATACAATTGGGAGGGAACCACAACAACATAAAGACTAGGTCATAGAATGGACTGATATAGTTAAATTTTGCCCAAAAACTTTGCAGAAAAAAAACTTTAAAAAGACTGAGAGAAAGATGCAGGACATGTATGGCAGAATGCATGAATTGGGGTGGGGTGGGAGGAAGGGAAAGGGGACTATGTCTAAACTGAACTGAAAAATGATGTATGAAATACACAAAACATCAATAAAAGTATTATATTACAAATAAAATAAACAGATACAAAATTTTAAAAAAATAGGACTGAAAACTGGATATTAGACTTATATCCAGTACTAGTCCGTCATTGGTGACTCAGTGATGATCTGCATATGCCTGAAGACACAGCTTCCCTCAATACATGGGTATGCCATCACAGTCCCTATTGTGCACTCTAAGATCTTCTCATTTTCCCACTCTAAAAGTGAGGATGTCACAAACGCATAAACTCCCCAGCAGGCATATTTTAGACTCACAGTGCCAAAAACCTCCCTAAATGCTTCAGTGCCCTTTGCAAGATTCATTTTCTTTCTATGTCTAGGGAAAATGTAAGTTTTAGCCTGAAAGTCCTGGTCTGAGCTATCACTGAGTACATGAATCAGATCAGTTGGCCTGTGTTCAGCATGGGGGAGGGGAGACACCATTTTTCTACTGTTTCCCCAACCTCTTGCCAGGGGAAGCTCTGGGCTGTGTGCTAATTAGGCAGGAGCACATAAAGCACTCGCTTTCAGTGCTGTTCTCACTTGTGAATTTCCAGTTCTACCTTGGAAGCCAAATCTGGACTAGGCAAGAGCGCAGCTTGTTCTTCTGTCCCTGCTGTTCCACTGACCTTGGCTTTGTAACTGAGCTCTGCCGAAGTTCTGCTTCCTGTGGATGCAGTAGAGATCGCTCCCCACATCACAGGATTTGCCCATCCACCAAGTTGGGAATAGTTTCTGAAAAGCAGAGTGTGAGTTAAAATGACATGATTGGTGGAGAACACTGGCTTTATGTAGAATTCTGTTAGCCTATAGGCTGTTTTAAGATATAATTTACAATAGGCAAGGTTTATTTTAAAAGTCCATCAAAATCCATATGCTTTGAAATCCTGAAGGGGCTATGGAGATGCAGATGGAGGGGGTTCAAAATATGAACAAGACATCATATATGAAATACACAAATATTCAATAAAAAACATTGTAAAAATACTCCTGCTCCAGGGTCCATACCTCCTCTGCATAGCTAGTTAGACCTTCACCACACTGTCCCCATCTCCCTTGGCCCCAGGTCCCCCTCCTGATTGTCCTGCCTGATACCTGTAGACTACTCTGACCTATAACAGGTATAAAATATTACCACTCATCGGAGAAGCTTCTCTTTGCAACAGATGGAGACAATTACAGAGTTCCACAATTGGTCACACACAGAGAATAATTGTCTGGTGAGATACCCAGCCCTATGTGACTTCTACACTAAGGGTCATGGAACATAGTGGAACAGGGGTAAAGAGTATACTATTGCATCTCTCAACTTTCACAGAAGGCCACAACTGGCCAAAGTACAGAGAATAAGAAATTGCAGAGTGCATGTCCTTGGACGGGATTCCTATATTAAACTTCACCCACCCAGGGCTCAGGGGCCATTGCAGAAGAGGGGTCAGAAAAATTCTAAGAGTCGGGGGGGGGTGCATGAACATATGGAAACAGGGTCTTCCAGGCTTCTGGTCCTTGCTCATATTTATTTTGGAAATTTATTATTAATGCTGCATTATGAACCATCCTCCATATTGTCCTTTGAAAGCTAGTTCCACATTCTCCATATTTTTCCAAATAGTCCAGCTCTCATTTCCTTTCATCATAATTTGGATTTACCCTGAGCCTGTCATTCCCCGGAGAAATTTCCAATAGGATTTCAGTGTTCTCTTGCTCCTTCTGGCTTCGCGCAGGATTCTGTCTTGGCCTCACCTCCAGGACTTCTCAGTACTCTGGACTTTCTAGTTTGTAGTCTGACATATTAAACTTGGCCCCGTCCAGTTGTTGTCATCATCACGGGTATCTTGTAAATTTTACAGTGTGTAAAAGCTTTTCTGACTTTCCCATATCACCTAGTGCCTCCCTCCTACACTATGGGCAGAGCTGTGAAGACACCCTGAGGTGCCGATTGAGCCTCTCAGGCTCCAATGACCACCTTATCCTGAACATGTAAGAATCCTTAGACTTGAAAAACCATACAGAAGCAGAGCACGGGACAAGTGTAGGACATGCCAGAGGCCGGCCACCGAGACAAGATAGCTCAGCCATGGAGCTGAAGTGGACGGAGCAGGCCCGAAACACCAGGGAGACCAATCCAGAGGAGAAGCCGGAGACTTAGTCTCTGCAGATGCTCCACCCACACAGCCATGGAGGAGTGTCTGTTTCCGTTCCCTCCAGAGCTGTGTTCTGTCTTACCTCACTTACTTCCCAACCTACATTTTATTCAGGTCTGGCGGTTTTCATCACAGTTTTTTACATTTATTATCATAATTCTTTCTTTACAAACCCTCAAGTTTTCCAACTTAAACACAACTATTTTATTTTATTTTATTTTATTTTTTTTGGTCTTTTTGAGACAGGGTCTCCCTGTAGCCCCAGCTGTCCTGGAATTCACTCTGTAGACCAGGCTGGCCTTGAACTCACAAAGATCCACCTGCCTCTGCCTCCCGAGCGCTAGGATTAAAGGCGTGTGCCACCACGCCCGGCTCTAAACACAACTATTTTAAAATGAGTTATTGAGAAAGAAACTATCCTGGTCATATTTCTGTCCCTGTGGTATATAGGCACCGAACTAAGATAGCAACTTAGTCAGATGTTCCCTAACTGCCCCTTGTCCAGCACCCCTTATTCCTCATGAGGATTTTTCTATATAGAAGATGCTAGACAACATTTTTTAGTGTGCTATACATACTATTCCTTAGCCACCGTGTGTGTGTGTGTGTGTGTGTGTGTGTGTGTGGTGTGGTTTCTATATGTGTAACAGCACATGCCCATATGTGTGAGCAGCACGTGCCCATGTGTGCACATGTGGAACCCAGAGGTTGAGGCTGTATGTCTTCCATGATCAGTCTCCACTTCACTTTTTGAGGCAGGGTCCCTAACTGGACCTAGAGATCATCATTTCAGCTACTGGCGGGCCAGCAATCCCTAGAATCTGCCTGTCTTTGTCCTTCCTTCCTTACTGGGGTTACAGATGCACACCACTGTGTTTGTCTTCTGTGTGGATTCTAAGTATCAGAATTCAGGTCTTCGTGCTAGTGGAGAATGTTGTTTACCCACAGAGCCATTTCTCCAGGCTCTTCTCCCTTTCTTTTATCTATTATCTTTCTCCTGACATAGGAATATAAGCTCTAATGGGGCAGATATTTTTGTTCATTCTCTTCTCTGCCATTTCTCCAGTGTTTAGAGAAATACCACACACATTGTAAACAGTATGTATTTGTGGACTGAGAAGATGAATGGGCATCTTCTCTTCATTGATCAAAATGCTCTGTGTATGTCGCACCCTCCCCCAAGCTCTCTGACTTCTTTCTGAGTCATTCATGTCACTTTTCCTCATCTGTGTCCCTTTCTCTCAGCCCACTCAGGAACTCAGCATACCCATCTTGGAGGAGCTTTGTCTGGGCAGTGTAGTCATCTGCTCTGGCTGCTTTGCCCTACTTCCCAACACACAGACTGCAGTATTTTCTTCCACAAGCCGTCCCTGAATTTTGGTTCTTTGATATCCCCAGTCTACTCTTGTGATAAGTTCATCCTCTTACTTCCTGTTTTACACATATATTTAATAGTTTATACTAACAGCAAAACACAATGCCAACAGGGCTGTCTACCACTAGGGTTTGGGATGCACCATCTGGATGGCACTTTATGTTGATGTGTTTCATGACTGTCTCTGGGAACATACTGTATCCCAAAAGACAACCATGTCTATTATAAAATCAAAGTAGTTGGAAACTTCCATTAGCCAGGGATCTGTATCAATACTCAGTAAAGTAGAGAAGAAACTGAAAGTAAGCATTAATATTTATAAAGACTTTGAGGTTCTACCTTGCATCAGAACATTTGCCTTACATCCTATATAAAGCTATGAACCCTGAGAACCAAAGGACTCTTTCCCAGCCACGTGCCACTGTCTTGTTCCATGTTCACAGAGAGACAGTTATCCTGTCTTCCAGAAGTCTCTGTAGCCATTACAAAAAGGCCACATGCTCCTCATGAGGTACCTAAGAGGTGCTTTCTGATTCAGTGATAGCTGTGAGTTTTGTAAAACTGATTACATGATGATTGTGAGGCCATCTTCAAATAGCAAAGGACACTTAAATAAGGTATTTGTCAACAGAGAAAAGTATACATACAATCTTAAATATTTTCCAAAGGACTCAGAGTATGAATGACCATAGAATTGGATTAAAACACCATTTTTCACATGTAGCTCAGGTAAGTAAAGTTCAACTGTTTTTTTTTTTAAACTTCTCATGGGAATTCTGCTAGAATCATTAAAAATTGGTTGATTAGAAAGAAGAAATGGGTGAGGATTTAGTCAGAAGAGGAATATCAGATCATTTGGGATTAGACAGCAGAAGATTCTACTACTTTAGGAATTTGAGGTTTATAATATTTTTATGGCATTGCTTAATCTATGAATTTTCTGGAAATACCTGCTACTCTGCAGGGTTTTAAGGATACAGTATTTTCTGTGTGGAGTTTATGGAGTCACACTCGACATAAAACAGAACCTTAATAAGTATGTCATGAGAAGTACCAGGCAGTGTGCAGTGCATCAGATAACAGGAGCTTGTCACCTCAAATGGAGACAAGGACAGCTAGAGCAAACTTCCTCAAGGAAGTTCCTGGGCCTTTTTATTACATGATTGCACCTCAATTCTGTCTGCTCCCAAATATATGGTGTCTGTGTGGTTAGGATGCCATGGGAGTCAGCCCACCATGTAGATCTGTAAGAACTGACACAGCAGTAGCAACCTGTACAGAGTCATGGAATGATTCTTCCATATCCAACAACCCAGGTTTAATCTCTGATTGCTGAACCCCTCTAGTTCCTACCCAGCTTCCCCTCAAACTTCAGGTCCTTTTTTTTTTTTTTTTTTTAATTAATTGATTTATTTATTTTTTATGTGTATAAATGTACTGTCTGCATGCAAGTTTGTGCACCCGTGTCGTGCAATGCCGCGGAGGTCAGAAGAGGGTGTCGGATTCCCCTGGAACTGGAGTTCTCCTGGAATTGGAGTTTCAGACGGTTCTTGGCCGCCATGTGGGTGCTGGGGATCGAACCCGGGTCCTCTGTAAGAGCAGCCGGCACTCTTAACCACTAGGCCATCTCTCCAGCCCTTCAGGTCCTTTTTTTAACCAAAACTTACAGACTGCTTTTGGAATGCTTCTGCTGAAGACTCCAAGCTTCCTGTTAAACTTCAATGAGTTCATGAGTTCATATTTGAATGGGCAATTTAGGAGCCACTTGTTCATGATGCTGAGGCTGCAGAATGCTGCCTCACTATTTTATACCCATGATGTAGATCCATAAGTCCATGTGGAAATCGCTGGTCATTTACCTCTTCTTGTCTGCAAAGCACTACTATATTCCCAAATGAAATGACACTCCAAATGGAAATTCAGTGTTTGTAGGACTCTATGCTCCCATATCAGTAAGGATGCCTGCAGCTACTGAATCACTGCCTCTTGACAACCTGGGAGTACCCTGGACTTTACATTTGTCTTGGTATGCAGTTAACCTAGAGAAGAAATGAAGACCTCTTACCACATATTGTCATGGTGTATACATGATTGGTAAAATGTTGTGGATTCTAAAGACTTCTTGACAATCTCTCAATGTTCATGGCATATAGAGGCCATTGGGTCCCTGGGCAGAGGTATCTGGGAATCTGGGGTTTGAGGACCACTCATTTGAACCATGAACCATGTTCTACAGCATTCTCAAACCTCAGAAAGTTGAATATGCACTATTGAAAGTAGAATTATGGAGACACAATTCCTCTAAGAATGTCATGTGTAAGGTTGATGCTTTGCTGTACTTCTTGGGATTTTTCAGGGCATCTGGTTTCTTGCTTGCCAATATGCCCCTTTTAAGAGGGGTCTTCATGTAGACTGACCATTTAGCAAGCTGAGATTATGGTAGCTTTATAGTTTGAAATAAATTGCTGCTGAATGTTCCTTAACACAAAACACAAGTATCTACTTTGTACAAAGGGCCACACTTTTGTTCAGCATATGAGAACTGTGTTGAAAAATTTAAACCTAAAGAATTATAATTATGTAGTATAGAAGGGGAAAAAATCCCATGGCCTTTGGGCAATAGTTAAAAAGTATACATATCTGTGGGGAAGAGAGAAATGCCCAGTGACGGTGGTTCTGACTGCCTACTCATTTTGACTCTGCTCATTTTGAACTCAGGAGTTCAGTCAGAAGCAGCACTTGGCTTTTTGGTCTTCTAAGTCAAACTCATTTATGAGAGGCAGGACTTCTTGCCAAAGCCCTAATGTCTGCTTTTTCATGATGTTCATAAGTCAGCCTCTTCCCAATAAGTCTGTCACATATAATTTGGTCTTAAAGAGGAGTGAGCTTTTGTATTAATAGTGTGAACTCTAAGCCTTCAAAGTCATCCCTAGACTTGTATATTCCCATCCTGGGTGCTGAACTATGAAGTACTCAGGCTCCTGGTCCAGTGTCCTATTTGGCCTTCAGAAGAACCCATGTGATGCTCAGGACACCCTTCTATTCTCCCCGCACTTCCACAGCCTCAGCAGACACCAGCAAGTGCCACCTTCCTTGAACTACAGCTCCCATTAACATCTTGTCCTTACACCTCCTTTGCTAACCTCAGAGGTCTCAACTTTGGACCTCACCTTTGCCCTTAGAGCTGGCTGTAAATGAAACACTCAGTGAAAGACATCTTTTCAAAGCAAACTCTGGATTCCTGAAACTGACTTCCTTCTTGAGTATGTTTGTTAGGCTGCTTTATTGTTTACAATGTTCCGACCTTCCAGATGATTTTTTTGTTGTGAGGTCCATGTGTCATTTGTAGAGGGTTGTCTTTTACAAATTATGATCTACTTATTTTCAATTCATTAAAAAAAATTCAAACCAAATATACAAAAGACCAGCAGAGCAATACCTTGGAAGGTGTGCCTTGTTCTAAGAGATCAGCTCCATCATTTTTCTGCCAACAATAAAGCTTGCTACAATGACTTCTTTGTGTCTAACTAGAACAGCCAGTTCTACAGAATTCCTGGCCAACCCCACAACTTTCTTGCATTCTTTGTTCTCCTGCAGTCAATGAATACCTTGCATGACTAGGCAAAGCCAGGCAATTAGGAAAGGCACCCCTTGATTTGGCACCCCTTAAGGTACACTCTGTCAACCTCCTTCTAAAGGAATTAGAATTCTATTTTAATTACTTTCTTTTAAACCTCTAAATATGTCCCTTGTAGGATAGTAGTAATCACTTACTCCATTAGAAGCATTCCACCCAGATCCTTTCTCTGTTAGCTACCTGCAACAGTCACTAAAGAGTAGTACTGAATGTAGAATCCTCACTGAAATCAAGAAAAATGCTTCTACCTGAAAGAATACTCATGGTTCAGTTCCAAGGACCTTGGAACCATGTGTTCAGTTCTGGAGCAGGTGCTCTTTCAACTGTGCCTTCACTTAGCATCAGCATATCTGAAAATACCAGTGGAGGTTACCATCCAAAGTTATTCAAAATACTAAAATATTCCCAGCCAAAATCAAATGTACATCTTATATACCAAACAAGACATATTTGGCACAACTCACAGAGTTAAATTGCTTCTGTTCTCTGTTCTTCTTTCCTCATTACCACACTTTCTTCTCACTCCCAAACTTAATCCCACACAGGGCCTGTATCCCAACCATCCAGTCCCAGCAGCTACTGGACAGTTGAGGGTCTGTGGGTTTTTTTGACAACACTCTAAACTAATCAAACTGTATCAATATTTATTTAGAATTACAACAGAGTCTGTCAGTGACAAATTTGACAATAGTGTCCAGGTAAAACACAACAATAACAAAACACTGTGCAAAAAGGTGTAACCCACATGTAAACCGTGTCTAGTCATGATAGATGGCTCACTGCTAATGGGTCAGGATTAAAGGCCACTTCTTACAAACCTATATCCTCTTTTAAAATGTGAAGCATAAGTACTTTGCTAAGTATCACTTAAAATAAAACATCTTTTAAAATGATCTTAAGACTACGTATATGGGGTTGCAAAAGTGGCTCAGTGGGTAAAGGGACTTGCTGTGGAGCCTGACAACCTGACCGCCCAAGTCTAGTCCCCAGGACTCGATCCCACAAGCTATTCTCTGACCTACACACATGCACATTTTTTTTTAGTTTTTTGTATTTATTATTATTTTTTATTGTTATTAAACTTTCCCCAAAAGTCTTACATCATTTCTCAATCAAATCTAGAGTTACTTCCCTTTCCTTTTTTTTTTTTTTCTTGAGTATTTTTGTGTTTTTCATACTCATTTTCTACTATTCAGTCTTCAGGCATTATCCCTCTCCCTTCCCTATCCACCCCCCCCCTCCTCCCACTCCTAGATCATGCTAGTTCTGGTTATTAGTACACGTTTTCTGCCATCTGTACCTTCTGCTTTTTTTTTTGTTTCTTTTGTTTTGTGTTCATTGCCGGTGTTAATCACCACTTTATTAGTGACTAATTTGTGAATACACTCATCCCTCATCGTAACACTCCAATTCGCAACGCAGTGTTGCCCCAATCCCTCACAGCCTCATGATTCCACCCTATTAGGTATTGTATACAACCAACTGCTTTTTTGAGACTCATGGGTCACAAAATAAAAACCTTACAATAAAAAGTGGGGGATATAGATAGATATGAAAAATTTTGTCAAAACCTTGCAACCCAAAATATTAAAACTAACTATGGGAAAGGATTTGTGTGTTCCAACGGCCAGAGTATCACCAACTTTAATGGCTGAGAAAGAAAATGCAGCTTTGCAGCTGGAGTAGGATGTACCAGAAATGCCAGCAGAAGGATTGACTCCTCTGGGCATTGAGAGGGGAGAAATACCTCAGATTGCTGCAGACATCAGGCCCCTTCTGTGGATCCTACTAGTAACAATATTTTTAATGATTCCTAACGAAGCTTACCTTATGTAGGTGCACGCAAAGGTTTTTAATACAAGAGACTTCTTAACTCACCCCCCCATAGAATATAGGAGAAATAAGATGATGTATGAGGTCGTTCTCCAGCTGTAGATTGGAGCCAGCTGTTATCAGAGGTATTCTCTTGTAAAATCAGTAAACTGCCTTCTTTAAATTGACTAATGGACATAGAAACTGTGAAAAGGTATTCTCTGATTCAGAACCAATATAATACTAAAGTCTCCTTAAGCTAGGCACTCAAAAATATATTAATACGGAGCTCTGACATCAACAATAACATGGATTATTCTACCAAGGAGATATTGGCCAGGGATCCAAGCCCCCACAAATGGTAAAGGCTCCTTGCCTCCAAACTGGGATATCTGCAGGATAAGAGAGCGGATTAATGCCACTGCTGTTGAAGACAGATATAAAAACATGGGGTAACGACTGAATGGAGACCTCGCCATTCTTGCCCCACCACGCCCCCTATACAGATGGACTCTGGGATGCCAGAGAATGTTAACAAAGACCACTAAACCAATAAAGCAAATATAGGTCTCCTTGAGTCAAGCAAGACTCCTCCGTCAGCACCAGCTACACCTCATCTGCCTGGAAATACTGTGCAGCAGTGGCAGCCATATGTCTGTATATCCCAAATCTAATTGGCTATTAGCTCTCTCCTTGGAGGAATAACCCACAGCTGATGCCACAAGCTTACATCCTCTAATGGTTAGGAGATGTTATAAACCACACAAAGACCCTGCCATACTTAACAGAAGAAAATGTAAATCATGAATTAACACATGCACTTTTGTATGTGCAGTCACACACACACACATGCACACACATATGCTAGGTAAGTATAAAAATGTTACACTTGAGGCTGGAGAGATGGCCTAGCAGTTGGGAGTGCCGACTGCTCTTGCAGAGGACCCAGGTTGGATCACCAGCACCCACATGGTGGCTGAGAACCGTCTTTGACTCCAGTTCCAGGGGAATCCTACACCTTCTTACCTCTGCGGCATTGCACGACACTGGTGCACAAACCTACATGCAGACAGTACATTCATACACATACAAGAATAAATTAAAAAAATGTTAAACTCAAATAAAAAATTTAAAATACCTATATTACAAGACCACCATAATTTACCATTATACTTTTATGCCAATGATCTTAATTTTCCTTCTTAAATTTTTAGTTGGGACCACTTGTAACTCAGTGAGATAACTTTACTAAGTCTGTTTAGTATCACCATTTCCTGCACTTTTGTTGAAAAGTAGAATTTTTAAACTAAAGTATAAAATCCAAGTGGAAGTCATTTTTACTTTCATTAGTTTTGTTTGGGGTGTAATATAAGTGAAGCTAATTTACTGACTGGAAGTAGAAAGGCGACATCAAGGCTGATTAAAAAAATATTTTCTTCACTCTAGGAAAGCAGTATGGTGATCTTTCCTATATATTCACTTGTTTATGGATAGGAAGTATATACAGCTAAATAATTTCACCAAATTTGCTCATTTTTGTCAGTAAAATCAGTAAAATGTTCCTTCTTATGACAAGTTGTTTGCTAATAGCAGAAAATAAAACGTAAAATCAGTGTAACACTGTGCACAACCTACCTCTGACTTTATCAATGGATTCCTCCCTTGAAGAATTCCTATCTGAACGGACTGGAGTAGATCACTGGGGCCATGTCTCTGAAGGTATATCATGTTCCTGCTCTCTTGTTCATCCACACCCCGCCTCCTTCAGCGGAAGCTGCTTCCTCTGCTACAGATTCTTGCTGTTTCCATAGCTTGCCTTACCTTCTGAAGCGATGAAGACAGCCAACCTCTAACCAAAGTCTTTGGAAACTTAAGACAAAATGAATGTTTCCTCCCTTCAGTTGAGTCCTTCCAAGAATTTTGTTAATGTGACACAAGCTAACAAAACTCTATCTTCTGGCTGGGAACTTGGCACTGAGTGAAGCAATAGCTCCTTCAGCTCAGGATCTGTTTTTTTTTGTTGTTGTTGCTGTTGTTGTATTTGTTGTTTGTTTGTTTGTTTTTCCCTGCAGATCTAAGGTTATTCTGCAATGCCAGTAGTCTGTCATTTACCTACATGAATGCATCCTGCATGTCAAAGCTCCATTTGCTTTTCCTGCATCAGCCACCTCTAGCCTCATTTGGCTAGAATTTGGCACATAAGGGACATGGTCTACCCACAGAAAGAAGGTCCTAATATTATCTTGGGGGTGTTGAGTCAAGAGTTTTGGAAAAGATCCAGAAATGGCTGACAGAAAGGCACACCCCATGGTTTCCTTGTCCCTGCATGGGGCAGGGTCAGAGGAGGCTAATTAGACCTGCCAAGGCCAGGGTAGGAACTCCGCTCCCCTGTAGATGGCAGTCTATGATGGTGATTCAGAATGCTGAGTCACGCTCAGAAGCTCTGAAGTCTGACTCATTATTTGTTACCTAAGAGAGCTTGAAGAAGTTATTCAATAACCTTATACAGTCCAGAGAGCTGTAAGATTAAAAAGTATGGTGTATATTCTTATCAAGAGTTTAGGGTGTTACCTAGACTATAGAAATCATTCATAAATTTTTAACTATTCTTCATTTAGCTCTGAAGTTCAGTATAATGCCTGTCACAATATTATACATCTAAGAAAGTCTGAATAATGATCAAAGGGCTGGACTACTACTTTGTCTTTTTATTAATTAGGTTATTTTCTTTTTTTTACTTTTTGTCTTTTTACTAAGATCTCAAGTTTTATACCTGAAGTAAAATTTCTAAGGCCTTACTAATTATTTATTTCTGGTTATACTTTCCTTTTGGGTGTTTAAGTCCACAAAGTTAGTCCAGATTAACCAAGGTTTTTGTTTTCTCAAGGTCAGTTGAGGATTTGGTCCTCAGGGGTCACTTGGGTTTTGGAGGGGGAGGGATCCCCTGCCTCTTTTTGGCTTTTCATTTACCAGTTCAATCCACTCGAGGACAAAGTCAGATCTTGCTAGACCATGCTTCTCTTTTTGAAACATGAGCAGACTTTCCTCTTTATAGACTGGACACTGGCTGAAGTCCCATTAGTGGAAAGTATTAGGTTTTAAATGACTACAATTTCTGGTTTGTACGATTTAAATGGAAATAGGTCTTAAAATCAGCATCAAGAGAACAGAGGATAGCTTGGGATACTAATTTTGGCAACTATGGAAAGAATTGTGGCAGAATTTATTTTAGAAAGCAAATGTAAGGAGTTAAGATTCAAGAATACAAAACCTTAACATTTGATTTTGCTAAAGATCTGTCTGGAAGTTCTAGAGATTGCTTTTCAGGGTAGATCGGGGTTACAAAACAAGGGTCTCCATGAGGCAACACACTTTTAGAAGAAAAAGTTCACTTCTCTAACCTCAAGTTCTAGTAAGAAATAGAGTTGATTAGGGTTTATTTATTTAGTTGTCTTAATTTTAAACTACTTGCTCTTTTAATATCGTTTGTGAGGCTATTTATTCCTAATGATTTATTAGAACCTACTGTGTGCCAGGCTTTAGAGACAGAATCAACAGGCACAGTGTCTCCAGTCACAGAGGTCATGGGTGGGTATGAGGACAAGACATAAAGAAGGTGAAGAGGGACTGACATGTAGCAGTTTGGGGGGGTACCTGAAAGTAGCCGAGCTGAGAAGTAGAGAGATGATGGGAGGCCATGGGGAGCTATGGGGGGATTCTGATTAGAGAGAAAGTATGAACAAAGGCCACAAAAGATGAGATAGCTTAGGGAGAATGTGTGAACAAAGACCACAAAAGAAGTGATAGCCTAGGGAGCTCTATTAGTTCGTTCTACCCACTGACAAAGGCAGGGCCACACTTAAGAGAACATTGTGGACAAAAACCCAAATGTTGAGAAACAATAAGAACCTCCATTTCAATTCAATTGTCTTATTCAGTATCAATCCCTATTTTATTTCTACCACTTGTCTAGTATCAACCTCTCACCTGTTCCCTAGTCACCCTCTCAAGATATAACTTTTTCTACTTGGAACTTTGTGATGATTTTACTATCTTTAATAACAAAAGAAAGAGAAATTCTTATTATAGTTATCAACTTGAAAATTCCAATATATCTTTCCTGTCACATTTTCCAGAAGAAGCTGAATGATAAGGAAGGTTGCAGAATGTCTTTTTTTTTTTTTTTTTTTTATTTTGTTCTTTTCGAGCCGGGTTCCCCCTGTAGCCCCAGCTGTTCTGGAATTCACTCTGTAGACCAGGCAGGCCTTGAACTCACAAAGATCTGCCTGCCCCTCCTCCCAAGTGCTAGGATTAAAGGCGCGTGCCACCACGCCTGGCTGCGGAATGTCTTAAGTGGGGCTTAGAAACAAAAAATTAGAGGAACTTATTGGCACCTTACTAGGAAAGGTGACTATTACCTATGTATATAATATACAGTATACGTACATTGTATATTATATAGAGCAGTATGCCATTCGAGATTGATTCAATCACTTTGCTTTATTTTCTTTTTATCTCTCTCTCTCTCTCTCTCTCTCTCTCTCTCTCTCATGCACACACCCTCACTCACTCACATGTGCATGCATACTGAGGCTTTTCCTTCCTTAGAATGTGCTGACAGAGCAGAGAGAGCAGTGTTCTTGTTCTGCTCTCTGTGAGCTTAAAACAGAGTCTTAGTTCTCTTGGCATCAAGCCTCTGCATGAAGGAAGCAGAGTAACGTATGCCTTTAGCCTAGCATATAATTGAAATGCCAGGCTCTAAGTGACCCACCCTGTGAGGCACCATGAACTGCTAAAAATCCCCAACAGCCAAAGGAGTGCATTTATTAAAAATGCACAGATTAAAATTATGTGAATGTGTGTGGTAGCACATGCCTTTAATCCCAGCACTTGGGAGGCAGAGGCAGGCAGATCTCTGTGAATTCAAGGCCAGCCTGGTCTACAGAGAGAGTTCCAGACCAGCTGGGGCTATAGGCAGACTCTCTCTCAAAAACACCAAAAAATTATATGAATACATTAAATGATACTGAACTTCAGTCATACACACTGGCTGTAAGCAGGTAGAGGTAGAATCAGTCTTGAGTTATTCTTTGTTCTGATCTTGTCATGAATTTGTTCTTTGGGCATGCATTCTCTTCCTCTTTTCCTTTCTCTTTCTTAACTGCAAATCTCATACGTTTGTGACATCCTGGAAAGGCAAGGTACTGTAAGGAAACAGACTTTGCCAGTGTGCTCCCCACAAAGCTATCTATTTTTCTCTCCCTTTCTCAATTATATATGAAAAAACTTCCATAGAGCGGCATACATGAGGAGTGTTGGGAGCAACTGGGAGCTGTCCCAGGAGATATGCTTGACCACATCCATGTTTCCTGCCTCTGTGGATACTCCTTGTGGCAGTAGGTTCCTATGTTACTCATGTTCTCGGGCGTGCTCAAAGACTCATCAGGTGAAGCATATGTGGCAAGATCCTCTGTCATTTGAAAGTCATATGACTGCATAATACTCAGAAATTTCTTAAAGAAATTGTGAGGCAGTATACATGAATTAAAATCCTGGCTCTCCTCCACATTGGCTACTGGGCAAATAAACTATTTTCTTGTGCCACAGTTTCCTCATTTTTCAAACAAGAATCTATTTCTCTCATAGTGTTTTTGTGAAGATTAAATGAATATATTAAGTCATTTAGATCAATACATAGCATAGAATGAGAGAGGAAGAGACAAACATTTTAGGATACAATTGAAGAAGCTGCAATTTTAAAGATAATTAAATGTAAATTTATCAACATATATCAGCATGTTATTTTCCTTTTTTTATATATTATAGCCACTATATAGTTTACAGGATGCAGTTCCTATGTAATTGGAGAACATTCAAAGAAATCTCCCAGTCCTCTGTTGACAAGACATGCCTCCATCAACTTGGACTGCAACAGAAACCAGAGTTTTGAGGACAAGAAGAATTACAAGGAAGATTGGTAATGAAGTTGTTTCAAAGAATGTGGAAGTTTGTATCAGTTTGGCAAGGAAGAGTCAAGTGTTCAGTAACTAGGAGTTTTTATATCAGTTACCTACAGACTTATCAAGACACGAAAATGGCCAGCTGTGCAGGGATGCAGATGTGGTATACCAGGCGTTATTAGGGACAGTGACGTGAGCATCTTTGTTTAGTAAGCACAAACACAGGGACTCACCAAAGGCAAACACTTCACTTCATTGCAAGAAAACTGACTGGTGTCTACAGAGGTCCAGGCTTCATTTGTCAAAGTTTAAAGAAGCTTAGATCAAAACAGAACCCTCACACATTGACTTTAGTGGTCCATAAAATGACTAGGTCAGAGGCTGTGTTTGTGAGCAAACGAAGGAATTTAACACCAAACCATTTATACCTTGCTGTATCAGATTTAACCATGGAAACAGACAAGGCTATAAACTTGAAGAACAAAGACCAGATTATCTCAAATGCTGTATTTTCTGTAAAAAATATTTTATTTAAAATCATAGTATAGGGAAATTGAAAAGTCAATATACTGTTTCTATATCATGATATTTCGAAGATCTCATACATTGGAATGAAAAGTATCAGACTTATCTTGATTCCCTGTAGAAATTTTATTTAGAAAACGTCCTTCTTTTCTCAACTATATCCGTTGTCCTCTCTTGGCTTATTATAATGCTAATTTGTCTTTTGGTCTATGATTAAGGCGTAATTAGCTTGGCAAGCTTATATATTCCCAATTAAATAGTATTATATATTTAAAACTTAACCATGCATTTAAAAATTAGCTGGCAAAATCATTCTAAGAAGTTTCTTTACTTGGTTAGCCTTTCTCATATGTGAAAATATTGTACAGATTTTATAATTTTTCTAAACAACAAAAAAGAGAGCCCAGAGTAATGATTCAGCTTGTATTAAATTAGTGTTGGCTTTCCCAAATCACAGTGAAATCTATGTTAATTAGAACATCTTTTCTTCTTAGCCTAGCGGTTAAGAGCACAGACTGCTCTTGCAGAGGACCTGGGTTTGATCCCCAGCACCCACATGGCAGCTGAGAGCCCTCCGAAACTCCAATTCCAGGAAAACTCCAGTTCCAGAGGAATCTGACACCCTCTTCTGACCTCTGCGGCATTGCACGACATGGATGCACAGACCTACATGCAGACAGTACATTCATACACATAGAAAATAAATAAATAAAATTTTAAAAAGTTAAAAAAGAATACCTTTTCTTCCCATCAATTTTTTGTTATTTATTTATTTATTTGTTTATTTAATTATTTATTCATTTATTCATTTATTTTTGAGACAGGGTCTCCTTGCAGTTCCAGGTGTCCTGGAACTTCGTTATGTAGACCAGGGTGGTTTTGAATTCAAGAAGATCTGTCTGCCTCTGCCTCCTGAGTGCTGGGATAAAAGGCATGCAACACCATGCCCTGCTGTTGTTTTATTTTTATTTTATGTGTATTCTTCCTCCATGTATGTAAGTGCACCACATGCATGCAATCCCTACAGTGGCTAGGAGAGGTTGTCAGATTCCCTGGATCTGGAGTTACAGACGGTTGTTAGGTTCCATGTGGGTGCTGGGAATTGAACCCAGGTCCTCTGGAAGAGCAGCCAGTGTTCTTAGCCACTGAGCCATCTCTCTATCCCCCTTTCTCCTCATTTTTATAACAAATGTGAAAATACCTTTTTAGAAATAAAATTGTTATTTTCTTTTTCTATTATTTTATTTTATGCATATGAGTGTATTGCCTGCATGTATGTAAGTGCAGCCATGTCACACGATACGTGAGGAGGACTGAAAGGGGCACCGGAGCCCCTGGAACTGGAAAGAGTAGACAAACAGATGGTTGTTAGCCACCATGCAGGTGCTGAGAATCAAACCCAGGTCTCCTGGAAGCATAGAAAGTGTTCTTAACCTCTGAGCCATCTCTCTTGCCCCCAAATTGTTATTTTCTATTAAACATGTTAGAATTTGGTTTTAAGTTTACCTATTTGGGACAAAGAGAAGAAAAAGTTAAGTCAGCCCCTGCCTTGAAATGGATCTGAGAGTCGATCAGGAAGAAGTCTATTTCTTCTTTAAGTCCTTAGTTCTTCAGCAAATGTGTTCTGATGCCTTTCTGAGAAAGCGAGCAAAATGCTTCCCCTCATAAACTGTATTCTAGTTTGGTGGCTGGAAAGAGAGCACAGCCAACAAACCAACATATAATGTACCAAGGAACACTGACAGCTATGAAAGCAAAAGCTGCAGAATATTGGGTTAAATGATGCTCACAGAGAAGACAGAGAGAGCCTCTTTCATAGGGCGGTATTTGCCTAGACACTGGGAGGAAATGAGGGTGAAGGAGTCACCCGCATAGTTCAGGGAGGAACGTGCCAGGGTTAGGGCACAACGCATTTGAGACTGGGAGTAGGATTCCATGTTACCTCCATGGTACAGCAAGGGCCAATGAGCGAGGGAAAGGTAGTCAGATGGTCAGCACAGGTAGCTAATGTAGGATCATCAAGGCCATTGGAAGACTTGGCCATCCGTCTGAGACAGGTGAAAGGTATGTAGAGTTCTGAGTCGGGGAGTGACAAGACCTGATGGGCATCTTTACAAAAGAGGGGTGGCACACTGTGAAGCAGAGAAACCAAGGTATGCTCTCAAGGTGTGGAGCAAGAAAAGGCTGCTTGGACCAGAGCGGTAGCATTAGGAATCATGAATGGATTGTGGAGTGTGACAGATCATCAAGGAAATCCCTGAGTGTTAGCTGGAACTACCAGAAGGCTGACTCAACACTGACTGAGTTGATAGGGTATGTGTGAAAGGGGCAAGCCTGGGGTAGAAATTTGGGGGTTTGGTTTTGCATATATCTATTTTGCCTGCAGACACAGAGTAGGTGTGTTGGTTTGTGTAGGGTTTGGTTTTGCATATATCTATTTTGCCTGCAGACACAGAGTAGGTATGTTGAATAAGCAGTTTTATATGTCCTCTGGATAGTTAATGAGAGTTCGGGGCTGGAGATATCTAGGTAGAGTCACTATGGACACACAATTTGAAACCCAAAGCTGGATCAATCCATTTGAGGTCTCTGTACTGATAGAGAAGAGAAATCATGACTCAATTCCAGCCCACTCCTACCCTAGGAATTTGTAGGATGAACAAGACACAATATTAAAGATGGATAAAGATCTTAAATGAAATCATACATTGATCTAAGGGTAGGATGGATAGTGTCAGCTATTGACTGATAATAAGCTAACAAGATCATAGCTAAGGACAGGCAATAAGCTTTGACAGCTGGGTGGCTACCAGATCAGAACAGAGTGGAACTGCATGGTGATAAAGAAAGCCTAGACACAAAGGTTCAGAGTGCTAAGGTGGAGATTTGTTGAAAATAAGCACTGATGACTCTTCCAAAGCACTTAAGCATGAAGGCCATTTTTCAAAATATGTCAACTACTTGTTTTCAGAAACAAGGAAAACATCAGTGACTTTTAAACAGATTCCAAAGTGTCTATGTTGCCTTGAGATAGAATTACTATGCACGCATTGCATTCAAGTAACTTGAAAGATTGAAGTTTTTCCAGGTGAAGCCCTAGTTTTCTTAAGTATCTTGCTGCTTCCATAAGGTAAAGAATTCTAGGGGTTGGGGAGATGGTTCATCAGTTAATGTGCTTGCCATGCAAGCATGAGGATTGGAGTTCAAAGTCCCAGGCAGGCACATAACAAGGTTGGGGGTGTGGTGGCCCATTTGTAATTCTAGGCAAGAGACAGGGGATCCTCAGAAGGAAGCTGCCTAGGAATGCTAGCCATACCACTGAAACCAGGGTTTGACAGGGGGACCCCACCTCGATGAGTTAGGTGAAAGAGTGATCTAGGATAGTTTGGACATCAGCTCCAGGCCCTAACTGGTCCACATGCACCCACATGTGTGCTTACACTTTTGCAAAAATTTGCATACACGTACAAGCACACCACATATACACATGAAAAATGGGGGGGGGAGGAAATTCTGAGACTACTTAATGTGATGAAGACTATTTGGAGGGAAAGACATGCAGCATTCATAAAAGCAGTGCTCCTTCTGTTGACTGACTGTAATGGAAAAGAGTAAGAACTTGGCAGTTGAATAAACAGAAGATGAAATAAAACATTGTTATATCCAACAGTTCCAGAAATCAACCAGTAAGTGTTCTTCATGTTTTCCCATTACCCAGTAACCATTATGTTAGTGTTGATAACCCTAATTATCTCCAATTGCCAATCGTTTCTGCCTGGGAAAGATTTTAAGAATGGCAATAAGTTTTTCCTGTATCAGAAACATTTAAACATTCATAACATCCTCTGCCTACTGTACTCAGTCACCCTGAGCTCACTCTACCCACATTACTAAAACTCTACTGTGAATTTGTATGTATAAATTCTTCAAAAATTAAACCCAACTTGTTTCTCTTGTGTAGCTTATGGTCTTCTTTGCATGGCTTTATTGCCCTCAACATTCTCTTGGTGTAAACTACTGGGCATGAGAACAGGATTTCCTTTGTAACTGATACCTAAATTCCTATTCTGCTTTAAGCATCTAATTTGCACAGTAAAGACATATAATTTAAGACTTGTAGCTATATCACAAAAGTACAGCTGTTTATGCTGATCTCTAATTTGCTGAGTGGTACTGGCTGTAATTTAAATTTTTTGCATGTTTTAAACTACCATGCAAATCAGTATGCATCAGAAGCCTTTGTATATTGACAGAGACTCGGAAAAGGATGCCTTGTTTTGGTTTCAGATAAGCATTCACTTTCCAGGTCAGCAGGTGCAAGGCAGCCCATTCATAATACTTGCTTTAAATCAATAACAGTCTCTGGATGGAAATGCAATGATATTACACAAGAACTTGACTAATCTTGATAAGTAAAATGAAGTTAAAAATATCTCTATTAGTAAATTCTAGAAGTGAACAGGACTTTATTAGGAACAAAATATATCCTGTTGACATAAGTTTGGGTCATTTTACTAGTGTGAATGTTTACTAACTCTAGAAAAAGACACTTTATTGCTTATTGAAAAGGGACAGACTTAGACTCAGTGGAAAATCTGTTGCAACAAATACATTTTCCATTTAAAGGCTGATTGGTAATAAGTGTGACATTTTCCTTTGCATTGGTTCAGTTATTTTAAAATTAATGCATAAGCCTCAAAATAATCACAAAATAAAAATTTGCTCTAATTTGCCCAGTTTCAGATAACTACTTGAATCTCACTGAAACAAATGTTAGGCAACTGTTTATGTAACAATTAGACATTAGCTGGATATTTCCATTATGAACTCTTATATAGAAGCATAGGTTTTAGCTAGCTTATGGCAGAAAGTTGGCACATCAACTCAAAGCACAGGAGGAAATTTTAACCTACAATAATAGCTCACTGATTAATTAAACTGTAGCTAAGACATTACAGCTACATCTCTAATAGAATTAGAGGCTTGATGAGCAAAATAGAAAAAAAAAGTGATCTTTTTAAAAGTATGAAAAGTCACTTCATTTGCAAAAATAAATACTTGGCCCCTATGGAAAACCCGATCCTAAATGGATTGTTACTGTTATCTTTTGTTTGTTTTGCCAAGAATACAATGCTATCACCTTACATTTGGCTTTGATTATAAAAACTCAAAGTTCCAAGTCTCTTTTCACTCACTGTTGAGCACATGAGGACAGTAAAGTTTATGAAGAGGTGACCCCTCTAGGGAGAAAGCCTGAGCTTGGTTCAGGGTTCTGCCTCCCAGTGTTAGATACCAAACTCAGGAGGGAGGGATCAATTAGCTACAACAATTTACCTAGGAAAGGAGAGAGGAAAGGAGGGAGGGAGGGAGGGAGGGAGAGAGAGAGAAGCTTAAAGCATGAATGAATATTCATCGACGCAATTATTTCATTCAGCTGAATCTTATGTTAAGAGAAACTTGTATTATATTGCTGTTCTTTCATGGAAAAGAAAGTGGAAGACTTCATTCCATTATAAACCATCTTATACACAGCTTTGAGTGAAAAGCTAAGTTACTGGATTGTTCCAAATACTGGAATGATGGGGACACAATGTGTACTGGCAGTCTCTTCAGAATGTGCAGGGACATCTACATTGGCTTCTTAAATACAACCTACTCCTTCCCAAACTTCAACTCAAGAGCAGCTTCCCCAGTGCGGTGGAGCACAGAGTGTGTCCCTGTACAGTTCATTATTGCTGTCACTCCGGGGCGGAAATACTTGACACCTGGCCTCTCGGTGGCGGCCTGCGATGGAGGACGCGGCCACACACCCGCTCTCCTTTAGTCTAAGAGCTGACGACCGCTGACATCCCTCACTTACCTGTCTAGGATGCTGAAGCCAGGATCCCTTGGTGTCAGCCCAAGACTTTGGGAGAAAGAAAGAAAACAAAGCAAAACGACTTACCACTTTGGCCCAGTCCAAGAAAAAGTGAAAACACCCAGGCCGCTCTGAGAGCCCAGGCAGGACCTCGCTGGCAGCTGTGCAGGCAGACCAAAGCAGCGGTGAAAAAAGCCAGGGCCGAGTCGCACATAATGCAAAGCAGCCCGCCCCGCGCCCGCTGCCTGGCCGCTTTCCTGACGCGCGCTCGCGCCTCCCAGGCGCACCTCCGGGCCGAGAGTCCCTAGGACGTTTCCCGCAGGCCGGGCAGCTGGACCCCGCGGCTCAGAGCAGGCGGTGCAGGTATGCGGGCCGGGGCAGCTCTCCGCATCTCAGGGCCCCCGCGGCCCTCCCGGCTCGGAACGGCGGGCCCCGAAGTCTCAGCGGCAGACAGCTCCCGGGACAGCCGATGGCCGGCGGCCGCGACGCGAGCGAGGGCTCCGCAGTCCGCTCCGGGACAAAGAAAAGAGCTTTTGTTTCTCTCCAGCCGATGGGGCTCTGCTGCATAAATCAGCTTAGCGCACAGCCAAACACAATCAAACCCAAACAAAGCCCGAGGCTGGGGGGAAAACCACCCTAATGTAATTCACTGGGTGATGCTGCATTTGTGGGAGGGGACGACTAGAAGATCGAAGGGCGAGAAAAAAAAAAGTCGCAGGCGCATCAGTGGGCGCGAGCTTCTTCCACAGGTGGGCAGGGAGGCCAACTGCACTGAGTTGCAGCCGAGCAGCGAGGCAAGGATGAGGCGGCAGCGTCCGGATTGGCAAGAGAGGCGGCTCGGGGTGCCAGCAGCGGGGGGGGGGGCACCTCAGCTCCCCTAAAAGCGCCGGTAGGCGCCCGCGGGCATGGAGCGAGGCACAGCTGCAGCCTGCGGGCCGGGAGTGGAGCGCGCTGCTGCCCGCGCGGGGGGAGCGCGTCCCCGTGGCCCCCGGAGCCCGGCCTTGGGCGGGGGCTGCTGGCCCCGGTCCTTTCGGCCCCAGGGAGCGTCTCGGGCGTCCTGGCAGCTGGCACGCTCTGGGCTGCACCGGGAGAGGATGCGAGGGAGTCAGGGCTGGAGACCGGCAGGAATGGGTTGCTCTTGCCTTGTGTATGGTCAGCGGGCTCCCAGCGTTTAGGTGGCTGAGCGCGCTTGGGGCCTCGAGTTGCTAGGAAACCACCCCACGCTACAGGGCTTCTATCCCGGGGTTGCTCGCAAGAGCCACGGCCGCCCCAGGGCAGCAGCAGCAGCAGCAGCAGCAGCAGCAGCAGCAGCAGCAGCAGCAGCAGCAGCAGCAGCTTGGAGTAGCGTGGGCGGGACATTGGTGAGGCATGAAGTCACCGCGGCCCACACTCCCTCTTTGTTTTGCTCACTCCAGTTCTTTTTCTCCCCCTCGAATCTGATAGTTGCCATTCCCATCATTCACAAGAATTCCTGGTGCGTAGCCATGCAACAGCAATTGCAGACCGAGTTCTCGTTCCCACCACCTCCAAATCCTGAATCCCAATGCCTGGCCCGCGGCTGTGATGGGAGACTCGCTCAGCCCAGTGGCAGCTGTGAACCTCAATCTCTCACCCTGTGCTGCGCGCTCCTTTGTTCAGAGATACTCACTGCCCCTCTGCTGCTGCATACAAAGTGGAGTCCGGGCGCTCTCCCCGCCCCCAACACTCTGCTCCAGGGATGTGCACTGCCCACTTTGCAAACTTTGGAGCTCGCTCTGTATCCCATCCCAAGGCTGTCCCTGGTCTCCCCAGTCTTTGGAAATTTGGAGGAGTCCTCCAGGGGTATTCCTGGAGCCAACGGTAGAGGTGCCCCGTCGCTCCCAGGGACCCTCAGCCCTGGGCAGCCTTGCTTTTTCTCAGGGTCTGATGGTGGCTTTGGCCTTTGGGAGTTACCGTGGATCTTTTGATCTTAAATGTCACCTTGGTAAATGGAACCCAGAAGTTCCAGAAGGCAACAGAAGAGTGAGCCAGAAGCTTGGGAGAGGAAACTGGAGGCCTTTGTACAGGCTTGCATCTGAGCCTTTTTTGAGAGCAGGCAGAAGTGGGTGGAGTTGGAGGAATGAGGAAGCAGCACACCTCCCTAGGTCCCATCAGTGCCACTGCCACTGGAAAGGAGGGAGCTCCAGCTCACTAGTTTGGAAAGGAGACGACGGTGGTTCCCAGTGGCTTCTGGGGCAGTCGTAGTTTCTAAATCTTGAAGTATGACCTCCCAGTTTCTCTCTAGTAGCTTATCAAGATCCCTTTAACAGAGTGCCTGCCTCTCGCAGGCATCAGACCAGTCCAACCAGGTCAAGGTGAAATACAGGGAGTTCCCCATCCTTATTTAATAATTTCCATCTTATTTGGAGTAAAGAAAACAAGTAGGAGGCTCTGTTTTTTCTATTTTCTATTTGTTAACTGAGTGAACGGAAAGTACCTGATTAATAAACCACAACATGGAAAACTCCCTGTCTTCAGGTGTGGACTATACATCGGGGTGTACAGAATAAGGCAATAAAGCCAAGAACCAAGTTGGAAGTGTGCCCCAGATCTGCAAGTCAGGCCTTTGTGAGAAACCAGAGTCATAACCCAAGCTTTAAGGACAACTCTGTAGCAGGTGCTGTCCTCCATGTAAAGAGACCACCTTGCAGCTGTGCTTCATTTTCAAGTTGTAGTTCTTTGGCTTCGAGTTTAAACAGCTATGGTTTTGTTTTGGGCAGTTTGGGAAGGAAAGGCCTGCAAAGTAGCAGAGATGGGGGTGAGGGCTTGAAAATCTGAACACAAATGCCACATATTCAAGGCATGGTTAGAGATGGGTGGGCAGGGTATTTTCCATAGACTATATCAAAGGCATAAGAACTGCAGCTACCCTTGAGACAATGCAATACTGCAATAAAGGATTCAGTCTCCAATGCCCATAAGAATGTGTGAGTCCACTCTACTCTGTAAAGAGAGTATTACATCAGACTTCCAATGGCATGGTTCTGAATCTAACCAGTGGATTGGAAACAGCAGTTACAATTCTAAATGAAACATAAACTTCTATGATAAGAATGGACACAACTTTATGAAATTGGTGAGGTATGTTGTAACTATATCTTGTTAGATGTTGGTTTGGTTTTATTATATAAATTCAAAGAACTATGTAGAAAGAGAACCAAACTGAAATTCATGAATCTGTTTCAGCAAAGTTTGAAGCCCATTAGAAAGAAAGGTGTGTGTGTGTGTGTGTGTGTGTGTGTGTGTGTGTGTGTGTTCATAAAATCCATGAAAATAAATGCCAGAGACTGGGGAGATGGATCAGTTGGTAAAGTGCCTGCCACAGCATGAGGGGCTTGAGTTTGGATCCCCAGAACCCATGTAAAAAGCCCGGAGAGGCTGTCCTCACCAGTAACCCACAAGAGAAGAGAAGGGGAAGGCAAATCCCTAAAGCTTACCGCCAGCTAAAGGGGCTGAGCCCAGGTACTCCAGGTTCAGTGAATGACCTTGTCTTCCAAATCAAGAGGCGGACAGCAACTGAGGAAAACAACCCAGTCTCCACCCAGTGTTTACAGGCACTTGACACATGTGCAGGTGTACCCTAATGCCATGTACACACACAAACACACACACACACACACACACTCCACATCCTATACACATATCTCTAGAGTGACAATTTTATAGTTATTGAAAAATAAACTCAGTATTGCTTGGCACCACTTTCTCGGTGGGAAGAGGTTATAACTCTGGTTACAAAATAAAATAGATAAGACACTAGATATTAGCCTACAATCCCACGTTACTTATGAGCAAATTATCCAAATATTTTGGCCTTTGAGGATGCCATTAAATGCTCCTAAAGTCCTGCAACTCACTGCTAGATTTTCTTGACAGTAAATATAGCTAGTTACCTGAGGGGAAGAAAGAAGTTTACTTGTTTCCAGTAAATATCACTGGCCATAGAGCTTATCTTTTTCTGTAAAAAAGTGTGCATGATCCTAAAAGAAATATAGGATTATCTCCATTATGTTACCTGAAGAACTTTAACGGTGAAAAATGTTCAAGAATGATGACTAATTTCTGTTTTCTATCCTGTTCTGCTGTCTTGCTTTGAAATTTCTTGACAGCTAATTTTTCACCATTTGTGGTAATGAGAGCAAGTAAAATTCCCAGATAGTTTAAAATAACATTCTAAATATTCATTCCTGCCTTTGAATCATTAGATTCTTTGAGTTGTGAATAAGTCATAAAATTAGATGACTTAAGCTGCTTCCTGAAGCCTTTAACCTTGATTTCCCAGTAACTTAGTTTATAGTGAAAATAAATAAGCTATGTGGGTAGCAGGAGTGACAGAGATATCTGAGAGACTTTGCTTTTATTGCATATGTAAACTTTTAAACTGATTTTGCCCAAGTGATTGACTTCATATTTATATCTACAGCTGGTATTTACACTTTAATATTGTGTCTTTTTGAAGTTTGAGGCCAGAGCTGCTCAGTAGCTTTTCAGTGTATGATAACAGGTTACCTGTGAGCTTAACTCACCTACAGCTCAGTGGATGAATTTGCATTGAGGGATGTCTGGGTACACAAACTTGACTCCATAGGCCTTAACATAAATGACAGAATGGATCAAATCCGGGGGCGGGGGGAGCTTGTGCAGGAAGTAGGTATAAAGATGACTAAGATGTTGTGTATTAAATATACAAAGATTCAATAAAAATATACAAAAGAGATAAGCAAGCGATCTAACCACTGAGCTATATTATTATGGCAATGACTTCTAGCTTCTGGTGATGGAGAACATGCCATCGAAGGGTTCTTCTCACTAGCACCTTCTATAAGATTGTGTTTGCTTCTCATTATTCTGTGGCCTAAAGACTACTTACCACATAAATAAACATTCACAGATTACTTGTAAGCTCTAATTCCTTCTCTATTCAGGGGATGTACACACCCCAGCAACCTTTCCAACAAGTCCCTACAATGGTTCTTATAAGGCAAATTATAGATTTTCCTTTATAGTGGTTCTATATAAGTCCTGAAAATCCTCATCAATGCTTACAAAGTCTAGTGTCAGGTAAAAATAAAAGGAACTGCTGGGGGTGGGGGAGGGTGTCTCTTGCCAAGATAGGCATGATTGAGTCAATGAGCTGTTAATGTTTTCTGAAACAAGACTTCCATGATCAAGCTTGGGAAATGCTGGGTTAAAGTTAAATCCTTCTTTAGAGAAATTCCCAGAAACGAGAGTAAACCAACGTGTATTAGATTCTCCAGAAGAACTCTTTATTCCAGGAATAACTCACAGTTCACCCTGCTGAGCCGGTCTTGCTGTACAGATGTGAAAACTGGAACCCAGAGATGCAAAGAGAACTTGCCTTTTTAAGAGACTTGCTGGCCGGGCGTGGTGGCTCACACCTTTAATCCCAGCACTTGGGAGGCAGAGGCAGGTGGATCTCTGTGAGTTCAAGACCAGCCTCGTCTAGGTAGTGAGTTCCAGGACAGTGAGAGCTATGGAGACCCAGTCTCAAAAAGAACCCCCCCCCAAAGAAAGAATTCCTGGGCACCCATGAATCAGAACTCTGAATTTCTTGAACAACTGCATATCGATGACTTTTGGTTTCGATTAATAGAATTATATTACAGTTACTGTAAGTGTTCTTTTTTTAGTGAAAAATTTTGGGTGTATTCAGAGTCAGCAAGCAGAACAGGCTGGGAGGCTAGGATTGAATAAGGCCAGAGAACAAAGGAGGCTTTTGCCCAGCAGTGTCTCACTCACAAGAATGGGACTGAATCATCTCTTCATCTTTGAATCACATGCTCAAGATCAGAATCAAGGTTGGGAATATCTGATTTTTCAGAACTTTGTCATGTGTTATTATGGTACAATGTTGGGGAAGGGGAAGAGGAGGGGGAGCTCTTGTTATTGGCTTCCTCTAGTAAAAATGTAGGCTCTTTTTAGTCAAATATTTCATCACTATTGCATAGTCCAAATTTAGCTTTCTATTATTCTTTTAAATCATGTAAGAAAGAGATGCTTATTTAGTCCTGATTCTCTTCACAATGATCATAGAGATGTGATGAAGTTTGAATTAATCTCTTAATTTTGTGAAATTCTGTAATGTCCAAGTTTGAGGCAGATCCCATCAGAGGTCTTCCTTTATGTGACCCAGCTCACCATATTTAGAAGTGCCTGTGAACAGATACTGTCTTGATTACATATTGAGCAGATTGAGAGTGAGGTATAAATACCCTAGTTCCCTTTCTTTGAATGGATTTGAGACCTTGCGTTCTACACTATTTTTGTACTAGTTTAAGTTTTTTTTTTTTCCCCAGCACAGGTTGATACTAATAAAATAAAATGATTTATTAGACCATCAGAAATCATTAAAATTTCGAACTACTACAGAAGTTTCTGAAAGCTTTTAATATCTATATATTCTTCCTAACCAGGAAGAGTAGTCTACGGGGCCAGTCTGAACTGTAGAAGGTTTGTGTATACATTGTATCATACTTTGACCAACACTGAGCAAGTTTCCCCAGACTCTCTCCTGAGAATAAACTGCAGCAAATCCAGACGTATCTCCGTGGCTGCCCCACTCTCCCTCACTTCTCCACCATCCCCTGGTATTTCCTTGTAATGTAATTGAAATGTTACCATTGGTGTTCTGCCTATGACAATTTGAATTCTATTCTTGTCTATTTGTAAAACAACCACGGGGGTGGGGGGAGCACAGGAGTTTTGGACTCTGAAAAGTCTAAATTTGCATCATGGGCAAGTTAATTTCCTTATCCCTTAGTTTATTCAGTCTTTGCAATGATGATATTGGAATGACTACTCAAATTTCAGATTAAAATGGTATATTATTATACTCCTATTTTGATGGATCAGCTCTAAATTCTGGCAGGGATATGCATAGTAGGAGCTAATGCCACTCCCTGCTGGGGCTGACCCAAAGTGCCATAGCCAACTCCTGAAGACATTTTGGCCGTTTCTTAAATATCAGACAAACCAATAATCATGTTCTTTGGTATTTATCCAAAGAAGTTGAAAACCATGTCCACACAAAATCTGTACTTGGATGTTTAATCGTAGTTGCCCAAACCTGGAAGCATTCAAGATGTCCTTCAAGGACTGTGAAGTGCTGCCTTCTGGGGATGGTATAGCCAGTGCGGTCATGACCTCACAGCAGCTTCTTCGGTGCACTTTCAAAAGATGGGGCCTATCAACAAGCAGTCATGGATTGGGGAGGGCCTCACCAACCCAGCTCCTCCTTCATGAGCAATTGGCGACTGGTGGTTTCTAAGGGAGGAACAGTCCTTGTCTTCAGTTGTGAACCTATTGAGGAGTCCTTATGCTTCATTGTGCAGCTTTAAATCCATGGCCACACAGGGGATCCTGGTTAAATTTAGTGGGTCTCAAAAAAGAAAGAAAAGGAACAAAACAAAAAATGGGTGAATAGGGGAAAGGAGGTATAATAGGAGGAGACCAAAATTAGGGTAAGGAAAGTTATAGTAATATAGAATAGTTATAGTAGTCAGAATGTCCTTTATATGTGTGTGAAATTGTCAAAGAACAAATTCAAAAGAATTCAAAAACAGATGGCCCTCCACCAGTTAATGGATAAATAAAAATATATCCAGTTGATAGACTATTTTTGAGCACTGAAACAAAGTCCAATATGAAGCCACAAAAGACACAGAGGAAATTTAAATGCATATTGTTACACGAAAGAAGCCAATCTGAGAAAGCTACATGCAAAGGACTCCAACTATATGACATTCTGGAAAAGAAAACACTGTGGTTCAATGGTTGGCAGAAGCTAGGTAGGCCAGAGGGATAAACAGCCAGAACAGAAATGAACCTAAGTGCCCTGAAAGTGACCTGAACAACATCATAGTGATGGATATATGTTATTACACACTAGCCCCAATCCACAGGATGTAAAACAGCAAGAGTGAATGAATCCTGATGTAAATTGTGGGTGGCAGGTGATGTTAAAACCCCTCTAACAAATGTACCACTATGGTCTAGGGTTGGTAGCAACAAAGGTATACATATGTGGGGACAGTGGTAAATAGAAAGCTCTTTGAATTTTCTCCTTAATTGTGGTATGAATCTAACGTTGCTGTAAACAAATAGTCAATAGCCTGGAGTGGGGGTGCATGCCTTTAGTCCTAGCACTCTGGATACAGAGGCAGGCAGATCTCTGTGAGATGGAGGCCAGCCTGGTCTATGTAGCAAGTGCCAGGCCAGCTGGGGCTACAGAGAGTCTCTGTCTCAAAAAGACCAAAAAGAAAGGTAATAAATATATATCTACATCCAATCACGTACATATTGCTCATGAAACTACCCAGAAAGACCATTGTGAGAATTAAAAAAAGATCATGAACAAAGTATTTTTATTATTGTTTTTTAATCCCATAGGTTTTCTTTATAATGAAAATTAGGACTATTTTAATTTCATGACATAGACAACATTGAAAATGTATAAAAATTATTTCCAGATTTGCCTATTGTGAAAAATGTACCATTCAATATCTTTGGTTTACTGAATGCATAACTTTCCTTTTCTGGTATTCATGCACCTTGTTACTGTAATAGTTTTGGTGTGCATATCTTTATATAAAAGGCTGTAAGCCTAGCATTCTTAATGACAATCTAGTTTTATGTCTTCTTTGTAAAACAAAATTGTTCTGAAATTTTTCCAGTCTGAAGTCATCCTTATACAGTTTGATATATATGACAGCTTCCCTTATGTGTCTGTGAAGGGTCAAGTATTTACAACATTGACTTTTAATTCAAATTTAAGATGCTTATATGTAATCGGGAAACAACATGGATAGTTAATAAATATTAAATGCTATTGTTTCAAATCTATGGTGGTTTTAAAGGCCCACAGATGGTTCTCCTAAATGGAGGTATCTACAGACTTTATAAAGACAACATTTCACATTGATGGAGTTCATCTGTTGAGCCAGTGTGGTATGCGACTGATTTGCACATCATTACACAGCTACAGGGCATTCTGAACCTCAATAAGTCAGTGAGCCCAGGACTAAAACTCTTCCTCTTAACATTTTCTCATGATCACATGGCCTCTGGAGAGTGAAGTCACCACAAAATTTAAATTATTCTAATCGAATTCACATGGAATGTTTATACTTGGCATTGTGCCTTCCTCAGCCCCCTTCTCTAATTTCAATATTACTTCATGTTTCACCTTGAAGAATTTGACCTTCGAACAAATTGAGGAAATTCTTTGTAAGTTAGCCACAGGATATTCAATTTAAGCATTCATTTAATAAACATATAAATATTTATTGAACATTAACTGTGTGTAAAAGGATAAGCCCTATGGAAAACTCGAAGCATTAGTGAAACCTAATCTTTTTCCTCAAGTATTTTTGAGTTGGAAAAAAAAAAAAAAGATGACTTAGTTGCTAAGTTGGTAAATAGGAGTAGCTCGGGAATAGATTCTAATATCAATAATAATTTAATATACCATAAAATCTGCTTCAGAAGTTGAGAAAATAATCGAATAGATGTCAGCTAGTTGGAAAAGACAATCTACACTCTTTATACTAAAATATGTTTATGATGGATTAAGTGCTGAGGGTAGAACTGGGAGACTGTAGATGTCATTTCTTTCTGATACTGCTAAGTGAATAATGGATAATAAAAATATAATACTAACTCATTCAATGTTATGAGAACAAGTTAACAGATTCGATGTTTTAAAACTTTATCTGTTTACAAATACTTCAGAAAAAGTTGCTAACCATAGAGCATGTATGTATAAACAGATTAGAAACCATGTAGTCTGGAGTAGGTAATAGAAGTGCTTAAAGCTATATCTTCAAAAAATGAACAATATGAGATGCCATTTTTATGCTACAACTACCCAGTCTTCAAAATGCAATAACTGCCAGCGATCGAGAATTAAAAAAAAAATCATGGTAAAGTTTTAAATCCTTTCTTTTCTTGCTATCAGTTAGTGGCAAGTAATAAAATATTTAAAATATTTGAAACATAATCCCATGTCTATGAAGCAAAACTTCTAAGGATTCAGCAACATAAGAAATTTATTATTTATAAATACGTGCATTTCAGCATGACAAACAATTGCAAAAAAAAGACCGACGCGATGTTTTTGGTTATTAGAACTCTACAGAAGTTAAAGTGACAAAAAGATGAACAAGTTTTTAAGTTAGCCTGTGCTTTCTTTCTCCTTTTTATCAGTATTTGCTGCCTGACACAATTCTTTAGTCATTTCTTATCTACAGTCCTGGAGTAAAGTTCTTTGCATTACCAACGACTAATGTGTTAAGAAAAGACTATCTTTTAAAATGTGAGCATAGTTATTTTTTTCTTTCACAGAAGATAGCAACCACAGTAAAAAATGGATAGGAATTTTGCAGTCAGATCCCTGCAGTACAACTCTGTGGGATTTGGATGGTAATGCCTTCTAAACATTACACAGTTGCTTGTCTTTTCACAGAGCTTTCTGCCACACCCCGAGTTCACTATGGGCTTCCTCCTCCACCTTCACTCACAGCTTTCTGGAAAAATTTTTTTTTCCATAGCTTGCATCAAACTTCTCACTTCCAGTGTAAATTTCGTCAACTCTAAGTATACTTGGCTGCCACTCCTAGATGTATATATTTGTTTGCCTCTACTCTTCTAATGTCTCCGCAATTCTCTCTTGCCTTTCCCAACAGTGTGCTCTGTGAATATTTCTGTTTCCTTTCTTCCTTGATAGCTAAGGTGTGTAGTTCCTGGTTTCCAAGTGTCTGGCTGCTAGGAGAGTGAAAGCCTATCTAACTCAGTATCCAGTCCCTTATACCCAGTGCAGCTAGAGCCCTGGTACACAGTATACTTGGAAACCAGGAACTACACAGCTTGTGGGTATATACCCAGGAGTGGTATGACTGGGTCAGGTGGTAGATTCATTTTAAGTCCTTTAAGGGTTCTTTACACTGCTTTCAACAATGGTTGTATGAGTTTACATTCCCACCAGCAATGGATGAGTGCTCCCCTTTCCCAACAACCTCTCCAGCATTTGGTGCCTTTTGTTTTCTTGATCTTAGCCAGTTGTATCTGAGTGAGATGATTGATATCTGAGAGTGGTTTTAATTTGCATTTCCTTAATGATTAATGATGCTGAACATTTTTAAGATGTTTCTCAGCCATCTTTATTTCCTCACTGGTGAAGTCTCTGTTCAGCTCTTTACTCCATCTTTTGAGTAGGTCATTTGTTTTCTTAGTTCTTTGTTTTTTGAGCAGTCTGGATATATTCTGGACATTATGGTCTGTTAGATGTATCATTCACAATAGTGTAAAAAATACAAGGAACAAACCTAACCAAAGATACCAAAGATCTCCACAACAAAAATTTTAAATTCCTGAAGAAGGAGATTGAAAATGACATCAAAAGATGGAAAGACCTGCCATGCTCATGGACTGGAAAAATTAATATAGTAAAAATGTCCATTTTACCCAGATTGATATACATATTCAACACAATCCCAATAAAAAAATCCCATGAGTTTCTTCACAGACTTGGGAAAAAAAATCCTTAAATTCATATGGAGAAACGAAAGACCCCAAATAGCTAAAGCAACCCTGAGTGATAAGTGCAATACAGGGGGCATTGCCCTACCAGACTTCAACCTACATTATAGGGCCATAGTCATAAAGACAGCCTGGTACTGGCAGAAAACACAGATCCATTGAACAATGGAACAAAATTGAAGATTCAAACTCATACAATTTCAGCCACCTCGTATATGACAAAAGGGCAAAAAAAGCTCAATGGAGGAAAGATAGCACCTTCAGCAAATGGCACTGGAAAAACCGGATCACCATTTGTAGAAGAACAAAATTAAACCCCTACCTCTCACCGTGTATAAAAATCAACTCTAAGTGGATCAGAGATTTCAATCTGAAACCTGAAATCCTGAAGGTAATAGAAGTAATAGAAGAAAAAGTTGGCAACAACCTACAAGACACACAGGCATAGGAAAACACTTTCTAAATCAGACAGCAGCTGCGCAGGAAATAAGGTCAACAGTCAACAAATGGAACCTCATCAAACTCAAAATCTTCTGTACAGAGAAAGAAACAATCAAGGAAGTGAAGAGAAAACCCACAGAGTGGGAGGAAATCTTCACCAGTGATACATCTGATGGAGCATTAACATCAGACCTTTCTTTAGAATGATAAAAAAAGTCACCTTTCAGTCAGTGGTTAAGAGCCCCAACTGCTCTTGCAGAGGACCCGGGTTCAATTCCCAGTACCCACATGGTGGCTAAGAACCATCTTTAACTCCAGTTCCAGGGAAATCCGACACCCTCTTCAGACTTCTGCAGCATTGCACGACACTGGTGCACCGACCTACATGCAGACAGTATACTCATACACATAAAAAAATAATAAATTAATTTAAGGAATATTTTAAAAATCGCCTTTCCCTGTCTTGATAAAATGGCATTAGTGATTAGTCATAGCTTTACAGTCAGGCCCACAAGTTTTTCCCACTTTTCTTCTTTGCTTCACTTGATGGTCAAAATGTTTCTGTGTGTGTGTGTGTGTGTGTGTGTGTGTCTATCTTTTCATATTGTATAATATAATATATATATATACTATAATAAATATATATGAAGATAATTTAGAATGGCCTAACCTGTTTTAGTTGGAAGTCTCCAGAAAGCAGCTGGAAATACAGTCCTGAAGCTCAAAAGAGAGCTTTAATATAAACTTTCATTACAGAGTTCGGAGTGAAAATACATTTACTTATCAAAGACATCTTCTGTGTCAGAGGATACCCTCAGCATGTTCTGTTCATTTTATTGTTAGTCTGTAGAAAGATTTATTTTCTCAGGGGAAGATGAGACATAGGAGATGAAGTAACTGCTCAAGATCCTGTTGTTAATGGTAGAGTTAGGATTTAAATTTAGCTGATTTTGACTAAGTAGCAGACTGGCTTTCAACAATTAGCAGTTAAAGATATTCTAGACATTCATTGAGCACAAATGTGACATGAAGGATTCTTTCTGGTACTGGTTTTAATGGGAAAGAAAATAGCAGAATAGTTACAGCTTGATAATTTTTGAGAAACTGATTAAATTGGTGTTTTTCTTTGATGAATACATTTTGAAAAGGAAAGCATAGTTTTGATTTTTTTTCATCTTACCAAAAGCATAATGTAATAATAACATGTTTAGAAAAGCTCATTGTCATGATGAAATACTCATTTTTTTGCTGAGGTAATTATTATAATCATAGGCTATTTCACATTTTTCCCTGTTCCACCCATCATTTTTTATTTTTTTAATAAGCAGAGTTTCATCTGCTTAATGATAGTGGATGGCAGTGCATTTGTACTTGGCAGGGATCAAGTTATGTCCTTTTTAGAAAATGTAGAAACGAACCTTAGGGGGCTGGAGAGATAGCCTAGGGTTAAGTGCGCTGACTGCTCTTTCAGAGGACCCGGGTTTGATCCCCAGCACCCACATGGAGGCTGAGAACCGTCGTTAACTCCAGTTCCAGGGGAATCCGACACCCTCTTCTGACCTCCGTGGCATTGCACAACATGGGTGCACAAACCTACATGCATACAATACATTCATACACATACAAAAATAAATAAAAATTAAAAAGAATCAAACATTTGAACAATATTCTATCAACCATCTTTACCATAATTTGAACTATGTAATAATATACATTATTTAACATAGCTTTACACTCTATCAATGAAATTCTCAGAATACTAGCTGATGTTTTCTTATGTTCCTTGGTAATTAATAGACAATGAAATAAGAAGAAATGCTTTTATTTATCGGTGGGAGATGCACAGCTGACTGAACCCTCTCTCCTGGGAGTGGCTCTTCAGCATTGCTAAATGGTGCTGCCTCCTGGCTGAGTGAGAATCAATTAGCCTGAGTTTGCTTCTCCCCCAGCCATGTGCAGAAGAATGAATGATGAGTTTGCTTCATCTCTTTTCCTTGCCAGCATGCAACAGGCCAAGTGCAGAAGATCATACAACCCAAAGGCTCTCTGAAGGGGAATGGGAAATGGACCTGTATCATCCATTGGGGTTTTAGATCCTAACCTTCTAGATTTCTCCAATGTTCTTCTCTTTAGGATTCTTCCTCCAGGTAGAGAGACCAGTGCCTCCAGCAATACTTAGTTACACTTTAAAGTTGCATATGAGGCTTTAAGAAATCCTAAAATCTAGTCCTTGTAAAATCAGATCTCTAGAATTGGGGCTTAAGAGTTCAGATTTGAAAAAAGTCATTCCAATCTATAGTCATAGTTGAAAACACAGTCTGCTCACTGGCTGTCTTAGTCTATTCTTGCTGCTATAACAAAAATCATAGACTGAATAATTTGGAAAGAATGGAAATTTACTGTTCACAGTTCTAGAATTCTAGAGGTATTAGTTAAAGGCACCAGCAGATTCTGTGTCTGGTGAGGGTCATTTCCTAATAGCTGGCACATGATATCTGAGATGACACAGGGTGGATGGTCAAAAATGGGGTTTTTGAAGCCACCACCCCAAAGGCCATTTATGGGGTCCCACACAAACATGCCACCATTTCACCTATCAAATAGTGTCATACTAGGGATTAAGTGTCAGCACACAAATTTTAGAGAGACACAAACATTCAGATTATAAAAAGGATGAAAAATCCTCATTGGATCATCCTGATACTCTGAACCTCTCCTCCAGGCCCAGTACATACATTTCCTTAGGCCCTCGCTTTAGAACACCAGACCCAGGTGATAGTGCAGAAAGTCTTAGGTAAGAGCTGAGCAGCTCACAGCCACCACGGACCAGATCCAGGTCAGAGTTTCTCAACTTTGGCAGTCTTTAGGTTTGCTGAGTCTTTGTGGTTGGATCACAGAATGTTTAGCAGTGTTCCTAGTGATACAGAAGAAAAGGGATTCCTTTTCAGAATTCTTAGTCTCATTCATAGAATATTAATTTATGAATGGACCCAAGTAAAAGCTTTAGGACAATTTTATTAAATGTTAAAGAATTCCTGGGGAATTCAGAAAAGCAGGCTGACTTACAGAGAGGTGCATGTCTGTGGCGAGGTCCACAATCACTGCACAGGGGTGGGTGGGTGGGTGGCAGGATTCTGAATAGGAAATGTCCACCATCTAATTAGTACACTACCCACTTCCCCTCTCACTTAAGGTGAACCAGTCTTCTTTTGGGTGGTCCTATGACCAGATGATTGACACTACTGGAAAGTTGGGTCCTATCCAGACTAGAGACTGTCATTCTGTTGATCAGATTTCTTCTAAGGGGTTTGTTGAGCCTATAACACTAGCTTTTGCCCACTTGGTGCCAGCTGTGCTAGTCTTGAATGTTTCCAGACACTGCCTAGTATTTTATAGGCTAGCAAAATATGTTCTGGTTGAGAATGACAAGATAAAGGCAACTTCCAGGAGCAGGATTCAGTAAGTTGGTTTGGGCTAGCATGTGACTGAATAGACAGAATATAAAATCCCTTAATGCAAGCTGAAATTCATGAAGATTTACCTTGGTCATCAGTAGAAGTTTGGGAAGTATTTGAAGTTTGAGTTTTTATAATGCTGCATAAGCTACTCTAAAACTTTAGCTTAGTAGAGTGACAATATTAATTTATTTAAAAGTCTGAAATTTGGCCAGGGATAATGAGAGAATTCATAATTCTATTGGGGTCAGCTAATCCAGTGCTGGGCTTTTGAGTCATCTGAGCCTGGTGGCTGATAAGCTGACTGTTGGTAGAGATTTAAAAAGTAGTTATGACAGAAAGGATCACATATGGCCTTTCTCAGGGCTGACTGGCTTTTTCTCAGTATGGTGGCTGCATTCTTTTTAAAAATTTTTTTATTTATTTTTGTATGTGTATGAATGTACTGTCTGCACGTAGGTTTGTGCACCTGTGTCATGCAATGCTGCGGAGGTTAGAAGAGGGTCTCGGATTCCCCTGGAACTGGAGTTCTCCTGGAATTGGAGTTACAGATGGCTCTTAGCCGCTATGTGGGTGCTGGGGATTGAACCCAGGTCCTCTGCAAGAGCAGTCGGTGCTGTTAACTGCTAAGCTATCTCTCCAGCCCCTGGTGGCTGCATTCTTAAGAGAGAACCTGGGTGAAACTATTACATAGTTGTCCTAGAAGTTACACAGTATCATTTGCACTATAGTCTGAAGACTGCTCAGATTCTGGCAGTGGTAACCTAAGTTCTACCATCTAATGGATAGATGGCAGGTCATTTCTTAGAAGAGTACACAAGAAATACTGTACATTCCTAGCCATCTTTGGAAAATAAAATCTACCACAGACATGAAAAACCAATCACTGAGGATTTCATATGCTAGGTCTAACACAGTACTGTCTGTCTGAAGAACTTTCTGAGAGACATGCATACCCATCAGCTGGGGAATGAGTGCTTTAAATGGTGATTTCTGGACCTCTCTCTGACTCTCATTTGGTGGGTCAGCCACAGGCATCAGGGATATGATGTTTCAATAGAACCTGAAGATTTTCATGCTTGTTAAGAATGTTCTTTGTTTATACTAATGCTTTCATCAGTGACAAGTTTCTATTACACATTTGTTCATTTTCTTTCATGAAAAAAGGCAGAGATACAAAAACAGCTCTGAGGAATGTATCTGTTTTGAAGAACAGCTTAAAAAATTACCTTTGGATTTGGAATATGCACATGTTACTTGTCAAAAGACACTTTGAAAGTAGTGTTGGCCATTGGGGTTTTGTGGACATTTGATTTATTTGAGTTTCCATACACAGGAGGGGAAAAAGGATAACATTATAGTTCCAGTCAAGCAAGATGTTTGGAATTATTTCTTACAGTGTCATTTTATGGTAAAATTTTGTATCCTTTTATGTTACATTTGAAAACTATACATTAGGCATCAAATGAAAAACTGTATTGTATAATTATGTATTTGAAGTTGTCTCAGAAGGAAGGAACCTTTGTATAAACTTAAAATGATAATAATGAGAATTCCATTTCAAGGAGCATTATAAAACTGTGGGAAATACAAGGACATTTTTCTGACATGAATGTTGCTGACCCCTTCATTGATTTAAAACATACTCGAGAAATCAGCATTTTAAAAAGACACCTGGACCATCACATAGAAAGCAAAGCTCATCTCCTTAACTTAGAACCGAGTTACTATTTGTACACACACACACACACACACACACACACACACACACACACACACAGGTGGGATAGCAAGGCTTCCAGTTTATACATGTTCAGGATAGAAGTTGATGGCTGTTGCCAAACACGAAGAACAGTAAGGGGGAGAATTAATTATTTAAAAGAAGAATAGTTTTCAGGGTTTTTTTTTTTTGTAGTCACAGAAACTTATTTCACATCTCATCTCCCTAGATTATGGAGATGAATCTGGGCTTTAAAATTTTGAACTTATTTTAAGTATATTCTGTTTAAGAGATTAAGGAATTGGTGGCAAACTTTAGAAAATATTCCTTTAATTTGGTTAAAATAAAATTCTTTTTATTCCTTTTTAAAAATTATTGAATTTTTATGTAATGAACTTTATACCCCCCCCATGGCTCCCCCACTCTATTTCATACATTCTGTTACTTGTATTAAGGCCTATCACATCAAGTTAGTATAACCAGATGTCCCTCTACGCTGGTTTTTGTCTGCTTGAGTTTGCATTGGTATTGTGCATGCTGACACCATTGCTGTAGGTTCATATGAACAAGGTCCCAGGAGCTTGTAGGATTCTATTTCCATGTAGTTATATACCACCTCCCTGGATCTTACACTCTTTCTGCCCTTTCTTCTAAAATGGTCTCTGAGCTGTGGGTGGGTGGATTTTAACATAGGACTCGTTTTCAAGGACCCACAGTCTACAGACTCTTATTCTATGCATTTCAGCCATTTGTGATCTTTTGTGTTCCTGGCCATCTCTTGCACGAGGGAACTTCATTGATGAGAACTGAAAGATGCATCAGCCGGGCATGGTGGTGCACGCCTTTAATCCTAGCACTTGGGAGGCAGAGGCAGGTGGATCTTTGTGTGTTCAAGGCTAGCCTGGTCTACAGAGTGAGTTCCAGGACAGCTGGGGCTACAGGGAAACCCTGTCTTGAAAAGACCAAAAAAAAAAAAATGCATTAGTCTTCTCTTTGCCCCCTGTTCTATGTGAATCTTAGGTGCATCTTAGATGTGCCAGTTAGGTTTGGACAAATCACAGTCAATCTCTGTGTATGACTAATTATGGAACTCTGTAATAATCTCTGTTGAAAAAGTTGCTTCTTTGGTGGGTGGTGACTGGAATACTTGCCTGTAAATTTAAGAATCCATATTTTTGCATATGGGTAAGAAATTACCCTTTTCTAGGGATGAGGCAGCCTTGGGGTTTTCTCTAAGATCTAGGACCTCTCTAGCCATATGTATTTGTCTAGGTTTACAGTACTACACATGAGTTTCTTCTCATTGACAGGGGTTTTAAGTCCAATTAGGTAGCTCTTGATTACCCCCCAAGATAAAAATGCCACTACTGCACCAACGTCATTTGCTGTGCCATTCATTGTTGTCCTTATTAGGCCTTGATACTGAGGTTTTATCATCTAATGATGTTATCTCTTAGGGGCTTGGCTTGCATAGTGCTCTCTGAAGCTATAAGAGCTAGTCTTCAGGGAGGTGATTTCTATGTCAGTTCCAGCTCCATTGCTCCAAATCCTGTGTTTGAAGTATGTCCTGTCTTTAGCAGTGGGGTCTTACCTTCTAGTTTTAAGAGGCAACCAAAGGCCGTGGCAATAGCCCATGTAATTTGGGGAGTCTTTTCAACTATCCTGGCCAACAACTCAAAGGAAAGTTTCTTCTGCCTGGCACTGTTTCTCATTATGTAGCCTTCAGCTATGCACATGGACACAGGTAGAGGTACTGCATGTGTAATTTTTCAGTAGGTTTTTGGATTAATAGTATTCCCTCTAGTTTTTTTATACTACCTAGACATTATTTCTCTCTCCTCTCTCTCTCCATGTCTAGCCCTCCCTCAACACTGTCCCTATTTAAAGTATCTCCATTGTTTCCATTTCTCCCTTGATAATTCCTATTTGCAATGCTGCCTCATCTCTAGAGCTTCTTATTCTCCTTTATCCCCACAGTAACATTTATAATCCTCTCTTTTCTGTTCCCATTTAGCTACCCCCATTTTATACATTTATCCATTAATAATACCTGGCTTCTATTGTTCTTCACTCTCAGGTTCTCTCTTTCCCTTTACCTCCCTGGATCACTTACATTTTCCTGGTTCCTGTAATTACATAAGCATACGTACTCACATATAAGGATTTGGTGCTGGGATCCATAAATGAGGGAAAACATGCGTCATTTGTTTTTCTGATTCTGCTTTACTTCACTTAGCATAACAATTTCTAGTTACATCAATTTACCAGCAGATTTCAATATTTCATCTTTCTTTCCCACTGTGTAGAATTCCACTGTGTCAATGTACCACATTTTATTATCTACTCTTCAGTTGAAGGACACTTAATTTGCTCCCATCTCTTAGCTATTATGAAAAGAGCAGCAATAAACATAGCTGTACAAGTAGCTCTGCAATAGGAGGAGTCCTTGAGGTATATTGCAAGAAGTGGTATAGCCAGGTCATAAAGTAGGTTCATTTTTATTTTTATTTTTTTGAGAGTTCTCCACACTGCTTTCCATAGGTGTAGCAAGAGTTTGCAATCCCACTAGCAGTGAATGAGCATTCTGGTATCATTTGTCCTCTTGATGTTAGCCAATGAAATCTTAAGGTTATTATTGATGTTGAAATAATCATTGACTCATTAAAAAACTAGTGTTATTTATAATATTGCTTTTATAGACTGTCTCTTTTGCAGAAGATACTAGATAATGTTTCTCAGTGTACATATTTGTTATTCAATTGTGATATTATCTCCAAAGGCTGCAATATCAAAGCTTATGTGTAAGATAAGTCCATTATGAAAACAGAATCCAGTGTGGGAAATTATATCAGATTTTTGATGTTGTGATGCTATTGTCAGATGCTAATGAGTTGGTAGTGAAGAGTGGGATGATGTTATCTATCACCTCGTCCTATTGAGGCCAGCTCCCAAATCCATTTCTGACTTCTCCACTTCTCTGGGCCTTCATAGAGCCCATCTTTCTCCTATCTTCTATCACCACCCCTCCCACCTGTATTTCTCAAATACTCCCCCCCCGGCTCTCTATACTCTTGGCTGTCATCAGTCTTTCTGTATAGTCACATGAGATCTCAAAGTTACTTCTGCCTTTAACTTGCCACTATGGCTTTCCATTATCTTTCAGATAAACCCCAAGCCCTTACTGTGGCTTCTCAAAGCCCTTCTTGATTCTGAACTTCTCCAGTCCTATCCCAGCACACTCCACTTGGTTCACTTTTTTCTTCTCCCTTCTGCCTTTTCTTAGAATTTTGGACTTTGCATGCATAATTCCCTCTGTTTATTTCTGATTTGACAGAACTGGCATCTTATTCTTCAGGTCTTAGCCTAAATATTGTCTTCCCAGAAAGATCTTTGTTGATTTCTCTAGCTGATGTAGAGCTGTTTTGCCCCATCTTTATTCACTCCCACAGAACAGTATTAGTTCCTTTGAGCCACATCATAATGTGCTTTAAAAAAATCTGTTTACTTTCTGTTTCCGTCACAAGTTCTCTTTTAACACAAAGACTCATTCGCTTATTGAAGACTGACAGTGGTAGATGCTTGGCACATGGTAGGTACCTATTTATGGGGCTGTATAAATAAGTCAAGAGCTAAATGGTTGGAATCTATAATGGCAAGTGCATATGCCAATGCATGTCTAGAGAAATAATACCTGCTTAGGTGATTTGTAGATGATCTAGCCATATGAATTTTGAAATGAAAAGTTTGTAGAGTTCATATCTAACTTTCATAATAGTGTCCTAGCCACCTCTAACTCTAATCTCCAAATATGATATTTTCAGGGTTTAAATAGTAAAGTGGAGATATTTAGCTAGACCAAATACTTCTTAGAAGTTGAATAATGGTAATGAAAATAGGATTCAGAGAAAGAAATAATTAAATTTGATATTTCATTTACTTTCAAGCATAATTAAAGAGTGTATCTGTTACTAATGTTCTGTATGAAATGACAGGAGTTAGCATGTATAGCTCACTCAGTAATAATATAATAAACAACAGCTTGATTGAATTTATCTTAATAAGTTGGAAATGAGAAATAGTTATTTATGTTTAGACTTATTCTAGATTTATTCAGTGGTATCCAGTTAATGTAGTTTTCATATAGAGTATGACAAAGGAGAAGCCAGATTTCATACAGCTAACTCACACATGCTTCTTTGTACCTAGAGATCATGACCTAAGTATGTTTCTCCTTCCAAGTGGGAAAATGAGTTAGGATGACACGTGATAAGTACACGCTAAATATTTGCCGGATAAGTAGAAAATTTCAGACCGCATAGAGACCTAGTTTCAATTTATTTTTAACAATGAATAAATTGAAAGATGGATGCAGTTATATATGTTCATAATACAAAAATCATAAAATTGAATAATGTATTAAAATAAGTCCCTTAATCCTGTACTTCTGTAGAAACCTGTGATGACACCAGAAACCGTTTTATTATGAAAGGGATGCACAGTAGGTCTCATGTAAATAAAATAAAGTAAACAAGAAACCTTTAGGTGGCGACCAAGAGCTACAATTATGAATTCTTTAGTTTGCTTATGAGAATTTATGACCTTGTTTGGAAAGTGGCAATGTGAAACAGGCTACTTAAGACATATTCATTTAGTGTAAAAATACAAGTAAGCCAAAGAAATAAATGAATTTGCATGTTGATATTATTAAATAACTAAATGTTAATTTGATTTGACAATTGATCTCTTAATTACGAAAAATATTTGCAGAATCATACCTGGTAAAGTAATTGTATTGGCACCAAGTAATGAAATTCATTACTTTAGTACTTAAGAAAAGATTTTTTAGCCTTTAAATAAATCAGTTTAAAAGGAGGATTATTTGGGATACTGAAAGAAACTGACAGGAGTTGGGGGGGCAGGAGGGCTGGAGGGCTGGGATGCCATCAATGTATACTGTACACTTGCATAATAACGTACAACAAATATACACTCATCTTTAAAAATGTAAATACACAAAATGCATATGATAAGAAGTTCGAGAGTATAATAAGGACGGGAGAACTGTCCACATGTTCATCTGCAGTCGGGAACTCTGCTTCAGGCTGACCAGGCCCGGGAAGAAAGGTCGGTTAGGGTCTGAAATTACTCTAGCAGCTGCGGTATGACTTCCGGGAACCCGGGTATTCTTCATTTTCTGTCTCTTCGTGTTGTCAGTGAAATTTATCATCATACCCGCTAGACACTCTTTACCTCTCTAGACAAAAAGGAAATGATACAATACTTAGAAATACCACTCTTGACGTTTTTTGATAGCCTGTCTTAGATTCTACCTCTCTCCTTGTTCCTTGTATCATTATAGGTTAGTATGCTGAAAGAACCCATTTTAGCATCACTATTAGTAGTTTTACAATGGCTATTATTAGTGTTTAGACTGAGTCTCCACTGATCCTTATTCCCCAGCTTTCACATTTTTGTGAAATTCCTGGTCAGCTTTGTACAAAATTTCAGGTCAGTTGGTACTGGAACCCTTCTTCTTGCTACAGCATTTTCCCTATTACAGCAATATATTATTATTATTGGGCATGGTGGCCCATGCCTGTAGCCCCTATGTGGGAGAGCAAAGCAGAAGGACAGCAAGTTTGAGGCCTGCTCAGAGAAAGACACTGTTTTAGAAAAAATAAATCTAGTAAAATATCTCCAAAAGCAGTGTGTTCCTACTTCTAAGGCATTGTATTATAACTCTGTAGTCAACCATCATCTCACTCACTGTGTTGAACTCATGTATACACTCTAAGAGGGTCTGTACTGTAGCTATGTGAGGCCTTTATATTAAAAGCGACTTATATTCTTTTTACTCTCAAGTTAAAGTAAAATAATTAAGCATTGTTTTCTAAAGTTAATACTTATCTACCACTGATGTGTCATATTTCTTAGGTTTAATGATCCTATGCACTTAAAGGGGGAAATAAGATATTTGAGTGGCATGAATAGGTCACATATAAAGGAAATAATAATAATAATAATAATAAATACATGGCTTAACTTTTTACTCAACTTCCAAATAATAGGAAGAATCATTACGCATTGCAATACATTTTATAATGTAAGAAGAATTTTAAAATCTTTGCTAGCTTACTTTCCTCTTTTTGTTAATGATACATTATTAATAATTATGTAAGCTAGTACGAATCACTGTGATGTCATTTATTAATCATGCCCATCCATTGATCTCATCTGCCTTTATCCTCTTCTCTCTTTTGCTCTACTTCCCAGTCTCTAGTAATCCCTCTTCTAGTTTTAATTTCTTTTCTAATTTCTTTTTTTTTATTTTTGGTTGTTTTGTGTCAGGGTCTCCCTGTAGCTCTGACTGTCCTGGAACTCATTCTGTAGACCATGCTGGCCTTGAACTCAAAGAGATCCGCCTGCCTCTGCCTCCCAAGAGCTAGGATTAAAGGTATTTTTAATTTCTACCTACAAGGACATGACATACTTGACTCTCTATGTCTTGTTTATTTTGCTTAATTTGCCATATTCCAGTTCCATCCATTTTGCTACAAATGATAGGATTTCATCCTTTTTTTATGGATGAATAATATACCAGTACATATCTTTTAAAACTTTATTTTAATGTATATTTTAATTGGATTTTGTGCATTTCATACATCTTAATTATATCTAGACCCCCTCCCCTCTCTGCACCCCTCATAGCCCACCCACTGGATTTCATGCATTCTGTTCTGTCATGTTAAGAGCTCTCTGGTCAGGTTTGTGTACCCAGATGTCCCTTGCTGCGAGTTCATCCACTGGAGCCCACTCAGCCTACTTAGCATTCCTCCATTAATAAATATCCGTTCTCCCTCACCCAGCAGTGATCAGCTGCCAATAGTTCCTTGGTTAAGGCTGGGGCCTCCTTCCCATTGCCTCAGTTATGTGCCGGGTTTTTGTCCAAGTTTGCATGGGTTTTGTGCATGGCATCACTGTTGCTGTCAGTTCACATGACCAAGTTCCCAGAAGCATGGATGACTTAATTTCCCTATGTTCATGTACCACTCCTGACTTTTACAATCTTTGTACCCTTTCTTCTGTAATGTTTCCTGGGCCCTGGATGGGTTTAATACAGGAGTCCTATCAAGGGACTCACACTCTGCAGTTTCTTATCCTCTACATTTTGGCCATTGTGGCCTTCTGTATTCAACACTTTCTGTTGCATAAGGAAGTTTCAATGATGAGACCCGTGAGAAGCACTTATTGTCTCTATACCATTCCACTATGTTCCATGAGCCTTAGATGTAGAGATTCCACTATAGATGTGTCACTTAGGTCTAGGCATCTCCCAGTTATTCTCTGTGCTTGACCAGTTTTGGAACTCTGTAATAGTCTCCATTTGTTTCAAAGAGAAGCTTCTTTGATGAGTGATGACTGATATATTTGTCTGTAAATATAAAGATACATATTTAGCATAAACTAAGAAATTATATTTGTCTATGGATGTGACGTCGTAGGCTTTTCTCTAGGACCTATGGCCTCTGCGGCTTTGTATGTTGACTATGAGTACATGAGTTCCTTTCCATTGAGGGAGCTTCAAGTACAATTAGATAGTTGTTGATTACCCCAAAGATAAAAGTGTCACTACTGCATTGAAATTCTTTGCTGTGCAGCCACTGTGGTGGTTATTAGGCTTTAAATCCGGCATTGACCATTGATTGACTAATCCTCTGGTGGTATGAAAAACTAGAGGGAAATATATTAGTTCAGAAACATTTTTGAAAAATATATTTGCAATATCTGAACATAGGTGCACATCTATGCTAACAAGTTACAGTGCCAGAGAGGACAAACCTTCTTCTGAGTTGTTGGTCAGGGTAATCCAAAAGACTCCCCAAATGAAGTATATTAGTTCGGAAACATTTTGAAAAATATACTTGCAATATCTGAGCATAGCTGCACATCTATGCTAACAAGTAACAGTGCCAGACAGGACAAACCTTCTTCTGAGTTGTTGGTCAGGGTAGTCCAAAAGACTTCCCAGATAACACAGGATATTGCCACAGACCTTGAAGGTAAGACCCTATTGCTGAAGACAGGTCACACTTCAGACTCAGGACTTAGAGAATTTGAACTGGAACTGACCTGGGAGCCTCCTCCCTCAAGACTGGCTCTCATAGTTTTAGAGGTATTGTATTAAGATATGTAATATATATATATATATATATATATATATGGTCATATATATGACAACCCATACCTTAGCTATTGTGAATAGTGCTACCATAAACATGGACATACAGATAGCCCTTCTATAGTTCAGTCCCTTTCCTTTGGATATACATCCAGGGGTGACATTGCTGGGTGATGTATAGTAGTTGTATTATATAAATGCTTTGAGATTTTTATACTGTTTTCAAGGATAGCCATGCAAATTTATGTTCCTATCAATAGCATATAAGGATTCCTTTTTCTTTATATTTTCATCAACATTATTATTATTATTATCATTATTATTGTCATTTTGATAATAGTTATTCTCACCGAAGTAAATTCACATCACATTACAGTATGATTGGTATTTTCCTGATGGCTAAAGATATTGACTACTTTTTGTATGTTTCTCAACCATTTGTATTCCTTTTGAAGTGTCTATTCAGATCGTTTTCCCAACTTAAATTAGATTACTTGTTTTTGTTATTTTTTCCTTGAGTTCCTTTCCTATACTGGGTACTACCTCTGTCATGTGACTAGGGCTGTTTGCATGGTTTTTGTTACTGGTAAAACACAAAACTACCAATTTTCATGTGGGACTTTTTGCTCCTTTACTATACTGAATTTGTCGGTTGTCAGGTATTTTCTCCCATTCTGTAGGCTATCTCTTCATTCTCCTGATTATTTCCTTGACACAATATTCTCAGAAGATTTTTTAGGTTGATATAATCCCATTTGTCAGTTTGGGCTTGAGTTGGGCTGAGTTTTGGAATTCTATCCAGAAGACTATTGCCTGTAGCAATACCTTGAAGTGATTCTCTTCTATTTCTCTCACCCCCCCCCATTCCTCCTGTATTTCTTGGGTTTGTCCCGTGTTTTTGTGTTTCTTCTGTATCTCTCCTGTGTTTCTCCTGCATTTCTCTAGTAGTTTCAGAGTTTCTGATTTTATACTAACTCTTTGCTCCTTTTTGAGTTGATTTTTCCTTACAGACTGAGCTGGGTAACAGCTCAGTTTGAGTCTTCTGTTCATAGATACCTAGTTTTTCCAGCACTATTTGTTAAAGAGATGTCCTTTCTCCAATATGTGTCTTTGGTACCTTTCTTGAGCTTCTTTATTCTGTTCCGATGGTGTATGCCTTGTACTTTTGTTTTTATGACAGTATCAAGCTGTTCTGATTGCGACGGCTTTGCAGCATCTCCTCAGATCCAATGACTCCAACTAACTACATTACTTTGTTAAAATGCCTTCGTTATTTGGGACCTTTATTCTTGCATATGAAGTTTAACATCTTGTTTTCTAGTTCCGTGAGGAATATCAGTGGTATTCTTTGAATTTATAGATTGCTTTGAATATTATAGACATTTTACCAATATTCATTCTTCTAATGCATGTCCTTTGGAACTCTGTCTACCATTCAGTGTCTTGTACTTGTTTCTTCAATGTTTTATAACTTTTGTTGCAGAGATCCTTCACCTTCTCAGTTAAGTTTATACGCATTTTATTATTTCTGTGATTATTATGAATAGGGCTGTTTGCATGGTCTTCATTACTGGTATAATGTGAATCTACAATTTTCATGTGGGAATTTGTGCTCTTTTACTATACTGAATTTATTAGTTTTAATAACTTCCCCCTCACTTCGTTGACTTGATTCTAGTTATTTAGCTTGTTCTTTATTGCTGTCTTCCTCCGCTCTTTATCTCTGAGGTTTGATGGTTCACTGTGTTGATAGTGCTTGATTCTTTTCTGCCTCTCATTATGAATCAGTTCTTTTAGTGCCATTTACATTTTCCCATGCATGTGCTACCACGATGGTAGTTATCTTTCTTAATATTGTAAGTGTAGGGCTCTCTTAAGCACTTTTTTTTTACAGGTTAGTGTGGTAGTCATGAGTTCCTTTCGTTTTTACTGATGTGGAATGGTCTATTTTTCTGTCAGTTCTAACGAGAATCCGTGCTAGATTTGGCAGTTATGATTGACAGTTTCTTTCAGGTTTTGAACTATATTATGCTGTGCCTTCCTGGCCTGTAAGGTTTCTGTTGAGGAATCTGCTTATCCTAATAGGGTTGCTCGAAAATCTGTCTTGCTATTTGTTTCTTGCAAATATAAAAATTCTTCTCTGTTATGCATTAGAGAGTTTGACATGGTTATTTTCTGATCAAGGAGTTTTTATGGGTCTTCTGTACCTGGAATGTCTACAGTTTTCTTATTATTAGACAAATTTTCTGATTTGTTTTTTCATTAAATAGATTTTCTACAGACTTAATCTACATTTTTCCCATTCAGGTATGTTGATGATACTTTTTATTTTCCAGTGGTGTGCCAAAGACCATGAACACCCTCTCCAGTCTTAGTTTTTTTGTTTGTTTTTGTTACTTTGCCTACTTCTGATATTTTGGAAAGTTCAGGCAGATGTGATGTGCACAGTAAAGTATATGGGGTGCACCTTATGTGATTATTCCCACACTGGGAATGGTGACACCGGTTAGGTTAGAAGTTCCTCAGACACTACTGATACTGGTTCTGTTACTTGAAAGTATCTCTGGCACTGGATGTTCCAGTGGTGATGGGAAGCTACAAGCACTTTTCTTCATTTGACACTGGTACAGGTACAGGTACTTTGCAGGGGGAGGTGGGGGCTGCAGCCGTAGTACTCACATCCAGTCTGTGAACACAGTACATGACCAGACATGGTACATGGAAACAATTGCAGGGGATGTATTCAGTGGGGTGGCAGCTTACTCTGCTTCTCCTCTCTCCTACCACGGTGTATGTACCCTTCCAGGAATTGGCCCTAGGCTCCTCTAAACTCTGCTGCCTGAGGAGACTGACAGTTGCAGCTCTTCTCCTCCCTGTCCTCTTCATTACAATGCTCTCCAGGGGTTGAGTGCAGGTCCTGGTTTTGTTCCTGTTGCTGTAATTAAACATTAACCAAAAGCAACTTGGAGGAAGAAAGGGTTTACTTTAACTCCCTTAGGATACCCAGTGAGATGTAGTGAATTCCTTTCTCAAAGCAAGATGTCTATCTAGATTTCAGGCCTCGTATCTCTTTAGGGTTTAAGTCAGAGAAGGCCATGAAATTTCTAACTTCCGTGATTTCTAAGAGCTGTGTTGATTATGTGGGTTCTCTCTTTCATGCTTAGACCTTTAAATGGGAGATTCCTCCTCCCTTTCTGGGGCAATAGGGAGCAGATGTCTAGACAGTTTGTTTAACCTGCTACGCTGTTGTCCCAGGTATTTGGATTTTATAAGCCTTTTATTTTTTGCACTGTTGATTTCTAGTGTCCCCCTGTGGTCACCAATATCAACAAGAAGCTGTACAGCTCTTGTTTTGGCTCTGTGAGGAAGAGCAGGTGGGTCCTGGGTGCTAATATTTAGCCATCTTACTGGTCCATATTTTCCCCTTTTCTTAGCTTTGAAAAAATTACATTTAATTTCAACATTTTTGCTAAGATTTCTGTTTTCCCCTTTTAGATTTTTCACTTTGTATTAAAGAAACATTTTAAATTGATTTTTATATATTTCATTTAGAATTAATAAAAACATTTCTATAATTATAGCACAAGAACTTATATACAAGTTATTGGAAAGACTGGGTTTTTACTTAAAAATTCATTGCTTTCTTATTTGCTTCTAACATAAGTGAAAATGCTACTTTACTTACAAGATTCTTAATCCATCAAATCATATTTACTCTAGTCCACCTGTGTAAAAGACACTCAAATTAAAACACACCATTTCTCAGAACTGAAGAGTTACCAGGCCATGAACCAGTCCTGTTTAAGCTGTTTCCTAGCTTTAAGCATCTGATAAATAGCTAATGCTGGGCTCTGAGAAATACAAGGTAAGGAGATAGCACCTAGGCACATTTTTTAACAGCTCTTTATTTGGAAAATTTTTATTTTTCTTTCTGTATATGTGTGTCTGCATGTATGTACACATGAGTGCAGACACCCAAAGAGGCCTTCATTTGAATGGCCAGGAGTAGTTGTGAGCGGTCTGACCTGGTTACTGAGAATGCAACTTTTCCTCTGGAAGAGCATCAGATGCTCTTAACCACTGAAACATTTCTCCTGCTCTACTGTTAGCTCTTTTGCTGAAGTTTATGTCATGACTTTTATTACAGAGTTTGATATCTCATCTGAAATTTTCTCACTTAAAGATATAAAGCAATCATTTCTACTGAGAATATAAACTCATGTGAGACATGTGTTGGAATCCTTCTGTTGCCAATGAATTGAAAATGTTTGTTTCCTATGTACGAGCTCACCAACATTAAAGAGTAAATATGGAATTCTTGTGGGTTGACGTTTGTTAAATCAGGTCTGTATTTTGTTTTCATTTGCTGCTTGTACTCACCACCATCCAATTGCCTGAAACCTCCTTGGTCAGTACCTCCATACAGGTACTGAACCACTCTTAATGCAACCAAATGTTAAGAGCTGCCCTCAGTTACCAAATGGAGCTTGGAGTTAGCCAAGCATTCTTGTGCCCAGGATTCAGTGTAATTATGGAGCGTGTGGCAGCCTACAGCCACTATCCCACCCAATGATGTTTCTTTTTTAAAATTTTTGTAACTTTTTCCTTTTTCACAGGAAAACAGAAACAATACAACATGACAATAACAAAACAATAAGAACCAAGAAGGGGGGATTTCAATTTCTTATTCTGGTGAAGGAAACAATCAATCTGCAGGGCTTGGTATGTATGTACTTCTCTTTTTTTTTCCTTCTCACTTTCTTTTCTTTCTTCTTTTCCTGCTCCTTCAGAGCTACCAGAAGGGTATGTGTTTACTGGCTAGTCCAGGAAGCCTTGAGTTCTCAGCTGAGAAAGAGTCTGGTTAATTTTTGGGAGGTGTCTCATCCCTAAACTTCCTTATCCAGCTCCAGTTATGTTGTCTTCTGAAAAGGGACTTTTGGGTGTGGCAACTGGGGTATCCCCCATTCAGAGGGTCAATCTAAAAGACCCCCCCAAGCATAGCTATAGAGGGAAAATAATCCTTGACTGGTTCCAATGAAACCAAAATGAAGGCAGATGTAATTTGATACAGGATCTATGCAGGAGACCAGGAGAAGTAAGAACAGGGTGAATTCCAATGTCCATCTTAAAAGTCCATTAGCATTTCTTGACCAGGGTTTTCAAAGGGTTCATTTATTAGGTTTCTTCTTCTGTTCATTTGGCCATGATGTCTGGACTCAGGATCTGCTTTTCAGGCTTTTTGATAGTCAGGATATGAGTTTCCACTTAGTTGCTAGAAAGAAAGAGGAAATTTTATTATCGAGCATTAATTAACAAGAGTAGTGGACTTGTCCTTTGGCTGCAGGTGACCCTACTCTGTTAATCAAGGCAAGGCCAAGCTATAAGGTTTATGCCTGTTTAACATTATTTCACATAACTTTAAGTCTAATATATGGAGGCACACTTGTTCAGGCTTTAAAAGAAATATATTAGCCAGGCGTGGTGGCACATGCCTTTAATCCTAGCGCTCGGGAGGCAGAGGCAGGCGGATCTTTGTGAGTTCAAGGCCAGCCTGGTCTACAGAGTGAGTTTAAGGACAGCTGGGGCTACAGGGAGACCCCTGTCTCGAAAAGACAAAAAAAAAAAAAAAAGAAATATATTGTCTATCATTTAGTTTAACTTTCTTTTTGGTGCTTAAGTTCACAATTAGCCCAGTTTAACCAACTTTGTTTTCTGAAGGTCATTTAAGGGTTCTTGTCTTCAGGGGACACTTGGGTTTTCTGGGGGGGAGGGGGGGGGCGTAGTTCCTGGCTCCTTCTGGCCATTCTTTTTTAAAATTTTTTTTTTATTAATTTTTATTTATTTCTGTATGTGTATGAATGTACTGTCTGCATGCAAGTTTGTGCACCCGTGTCGTGCAACGCCGCGGAATTCAGAAGAGGGTCTCGGATTCCCCTGGAACTGGAGTTCTCCTGGAATTGGAGCTTCAGACGGTTCTCTGCCGCCATGTGGGTGCTGGGGATCGAACCCGGGTCCTCTGTAAGAGCGGTTCGTGCTCTTAACCACTAGGCCATCTCTCCAGCCCCCCTTCTGGCCATTCTTAACAGGTTCCATCTACTGAGGACAAGGTCAGGTCTTGCTAGAATGGGCTTCCCTTTGGAACACAAAGCACTTTCCTCTATATTGAGCTTCCTCTTTATAGACTGGACACTGGCTAGGGTTCTGTTGGTGGATCTCCAAGACCTCCTTGCACAGGAAGCCTGGTGACTCACGATTGCAGAATATTTTAAGAGATGCCCCTGTACGAAATCCTCTGGGACCAATTGACCTCAGAGGGAAAGGAACAAAATTGTCCCTTAAATCCCTTGGCCGAATTGGTATGGGCCTTATGTATGGGCAGTAAGCATCCAAAAAAGTTAAGTTACACCAATCTGGTACTTTTAATTACTGTATCATATTTAGGTAAAGTCTTAAGAAAATCTCAAGAAGCCTTGCATAAACATTGACTGGAAGAAATTTAACACTGTAGGATAAACAGGCAAAGCCAATAAGAGAAATTTAAACAAATTTAGGCATATCTTAAATATAAATGATTTACTACAAACAAAAGTAGTCTCTTTACTTTCCCAAACCCCATATCCTGGTTTGTAGTTTTCTAGTAACAGGGAACACACCCTTTGACCAGAATTAAGCTGAAAAAACTTACCAAGTCCATGAAAATTGTCTCCTTCTAGGGTGCATGCCACTAGTTCAGGGAAGTAAACCTAGCTTTTCTTGAGTCAAATTATCTTGAAATGGGAAGATATCAAAAGTAACAGTTGCATAATAGGAGACCAAAAAATATCTTTCAGTATTCAAAGGTAACCCATTACTTGTCTATGCACCCACCTTTAATCCAAATCTACAACTGTAAATCCAGTACAAGCCAGGAATGGACTGAAAACCAACCACAACCCTGTGTGGGTTATAATGCCATATAGAACATTAGTAACCTGGCTTTAATGTTTATACAGTTTCACTCTAGAAACATTTAAGGACTTCAATCCAGTACAAGTCTCTTGTCTTCTACTAAACTTTACAATATTTATGCTTATCCAGCTGAATGGTGCAGTTCCCCCAAACAAATCGCCACAAAATAAAAACCTTAAAGTGACCATACAAGTCCTGGGGCTGGCTCCAGCTAACCAAATCTTTCCAGATATTCAGAAATGCATCACATAGGCCTGGCAAAGAGCCTGTCTATCTGTCCCAAAGATGTTCCACCTACTGATAAAATATCCTACACACAAAACGCAACCAAAGGCCTTGAATTCTATTTTATTTATTATTAGTATAGCATTTCCTCTTTCTTTACTTGTATTAATTTTTACCCTCCTTTCACCTTGGGATCATATCTGTCTTTAAAGGTGAAGGAAGTTTCTTGGAGTCAAGAAAAAACAAAACAATGGGTTTTGTTTCTTAATCCATTCTACTCGTCTCTGTTTCTCAACTGGGGATCATTCCATTGATATTTAGAACTGCTGGGGCTGGAGAGATGGCCTAGCGGTTGGGAGCACCGACTGCTCTTGCAGAGGACCCGGGATCGATCCCCAGCACCCACATGGCGGCTGAGAACCGTCTGTAACTCCAATTCCAGGAGAACTCCAGTTCCAGGGGAGTCCAACGCCCTCTTCTGACCTCTGCGGCATTGCACAACACGGGCGCACAGACCTGCATGCAGACAGTACATTCATACACATAAATAAATAAAATAAAACTAAAAAAATTATTAAAAAAAGAACTGCTGTTGAGAGAATTAAATTGCTTTGAATCATTTTGATTTCTAGTACATTCTTACCCAAGGTTATTTCCATAGTTTTATCATTTGTTTTCTGGTGTTGATTATAGTCATCCCTGCCCTCCACACTTTGTATTGCTTGAAGTGTTCTCTGCAATGATGTTTCTTAAAACTCACTGCTGGATTCCTGTTCTTGGAGCTATGTTCTATTCAAAGTGCTACAGCTGGTGCCCGAGACTAAATGTTAAGTTACTTAATAGGCACCTGAGTTCTGACTAATCTCTGGACTTGAACTTCACATTCTGTTTTCAAAGACACTGATTGGAGTTATGCTTTCAACCCAATTTGTCCATTCCTTTATTTTTCCAGGCCTCAAACCCAACACTGATTAGAACTGATAATGTCATGTCTTCTCATATCTTTGAATGAAGATTGTAACTTCATTCAAATTATTTCTGTCTCAGAAGTCCAATTCGACTACCCTACACCATGTGATTTGCAGTGCTGGTTACTCATTTCATTTTAGACCCTTGGTTCCCACCCATCATTTTGTGTTTACTTCTATTCCCTCACTTGAAACTATACACATCTTTTTTTTTAATTTTATTTATTTCTGTACTGTATTTATTTATTCAGTACTGAATGTACTGTCTGCATGCAGGTCTGTGCACCCTGTGTCATGCAATGTCATCAATGGCAAGTGGCAGTTGCAGTAAAGCAACACCAAGAGCTGACTTGACACTCAGAAGAGAATGCTACGACTCCTCCCCGTGGTTTCTGGTACTCCACACAGTCAGAGAAACTTCTCTAGTAACATACTATAGAAATGATCCCTGAAAGTATAGTCTTTATTCTTTTTAAGATACCATACAATGCTTGGCTTTGGAAAGCCCAGCTAGCACTTACATTATGTATTAATACTTTTATGAGCTTGATTCCTTCTATAAGGCTTTTTTTCAACCTCTGTATTTTGTGATCTCCTGTCTCCATGGCAATAGGTGTGTTCCCACGGAGAAACAGAAATGAATACCTAACTGTAGTTGAACTTGAAGACACAAACTTCAATTGATAGTTTTCTCAGAGGCTATTAAGGAAGAAGAGACAAGAAAACAGAAAATATATCTAGGTTTCAAGTTCCAGCTAAAAGCTAAGAAAGGACTTCAGGTTTCCTTTGAATTGTTAAGTAACAAAGCATTCTTGTTCTCATCAGAAAAATTTTAAAGCGGATCTTTTCTTCCTCAAGGCAATCTTTAAAATTTTCTACAATATTTAAACAAAAGTCCTTTAAAGCAGTTTGGTTTTGATACTTTGGTCTTTTTAGTAGGGACTTGCATTTCTGTATTTCAAAGATTTGGAAATTGGTGAGATTACATAAAATTAAATAAAGTTGATCTGAAAAAGAAAAAAAATAAGTTAAGGCAACAAAATGGTAAGTAAATAAATATAGGATTTTTAAAAATATAATTCAAATAGCTCCTTTTTCTTCTTCCTGTCTAGAATTTTCTAACTTACTTATAGACAGTTTACAGTAGTCAGAACAGCTTGCAAATTGCCAAGCATTGTAAATTCAGCTGTTTGGTTTATTGGAAGAGAAACTGGTTGCCTTATCTAAGGCTGACACCACTGCACCGGATTCCTAGCAACACTGCTGCAGACTGGATGCTGTGCTGACACCACTGCACCGGATTCCTAGCAACGCTGCTGCAGACCAGATGCTGTGCTGACACCACTGCACCGGATTCCTAGCAACGCTGCTGCAGACGGGATGCTGTGCTGATGCCACTGCACCGGATTCCTAGCAACACTGCTGCAGACCGGATGCTGTGCTGACGCCACTGTACCGGATTCCTAGCAACGCTGCTGCAGACCGGATGCTGTGCTGACACCACTGCACCGGATTCCTGGCAGTGCTGCTGCAGACCGGATGATAGTAAAACATTTCCCATCCATCTGCATGCTCCATACTAGTGGCCAGAGCTCCATTTTAAAAGACAAAAGCAAACAACGCTGGGCCTCTAGGGCTCCGCCAGGCTGTGTCCATCCTCCTGTGTGCTCCTGTTTCTTCTACCCCAACCCTTGTCACCTGCACACTTGCTCTCTTGCTGTTTGAGACTTCTTTGTGCTTTCTTTAAAAAAGCAGGGCATCCTTTCTCCCATCCTACCCTGTTTCTGCTCCACATTTATTTTTATTTTTCATTTTTTATTTTTCTCTTTCCTTTCCAGTATTCAGGTCTTATCCAGTGATCCTGGCTGCCAGTTTCCTTCTCTGCTGCTGTTCCCGTCCTGCCTGCTTTTCTTCCTCTCTTTGCATCCTTTCTTTCAGACATTGGTACATTCAGCCCCTGGCCCTTCCTTCTCATTTCATTCTCTGTTATCACCCTGGCTGACTTCTTTCTCTCTTTTAATGTAATACAATTATATCTTACTTCTTATATTCCAGTCCACTGATCTTGTACAAAGGATTGTGAGGATTATGACTGGAACGATTTTAGGAATTTCTTATGTTTTACAGTATGGGATAAAATATTTCTTGTTGAGATGGCTCAGTAGGTAAGATGCTTGCTGATGACCTGATGACCCGATGACCTGAGTTCAATCCCTGGAGCTCATCTGTGGAAGGGCAGAGCAGAAACTGGCAACCCCGGCAAGCAAATTGTCCTCTAACCCCTATATGCACACTGGGGCAAGTGGCAAGCTTCTCCCCCATCTCTCTCTCTCTCTCTCTCTCTCTCTCTCTCTCTCTCTCTCTCACTCTTTCTCTCTCTCTCAAACACACACACACACACACACACTAAAATGTTAAAAAAAGAAAAGGTCTTAATTGGCAATCTGCCCTTTCTAAATCAGATATCAGTTGCACAGGAATTAAGGTCAATAATCAACAAGTGGGTCCTCATTAAACTAAAAAGCTTCTTTGTACAGCAAAAGAAACAATCAAGGAAGTGAACACAAAACCCATAGAATAGTAGAAAATCTTCACCAGTGACACATCTAATCTTCACCAGTCACACATCCGAGAGGAGTTTAGCATCCAGAATATATAATGAACTCAAAAATCAAAGCATTAAGAAAACAAGTGACTCAATTCAAATATGGGCTATGGGTCTGAACAGAGAGTCTCCAGAAAAGAAACAAAGATGGCTAAGAAGCACCTTTAAAAGTGTTCACCATTGTTAGTAATTAGGGAAATACAAGTTAAAACCATCTTAAGATTTCATCTTTCCCCAGTTAGACTAGCTAAGATGAAGAGAACAAATGATGCCAAATGCTGAAGCGGATGTGGGAAATGGGGAATGCTCACTTACTGCTGGCTTCAGGGATTGCAAACCTCTGCAACCCCTATGGAAAGCAGTGCCGAGAACTCTCAAAAGACTAAAAGTGACCCTATCATTTTATCTGGTCATATCACTCCTTAGCATACACCCAAAGGACTCATCCCATTACAGAGATTCTGGTACATTCCTCTTTGTTGCTGCTCTTTTCACAATAAATAAGAGATGGAAGGAATCTAAGTGTCCCTCAACTGACAAGCAGATAATGAAAATGTGGCACCTTTACACAATGGAGGTCTACTCAGCAGTTAAGAAAGATTACATATTGAAATCTGCAGGTAAGGGGCTGGAGAGTTGGCCTAGTGGTTAAGAGTGCCGACTGCTCTTGCAGAGGACCCAGGTTCGATCCCCAGCACCCACATGGCGGCCGAGAACCATCTTTAACTCCAGTTCTAGGGGAATCCAGCACCCTCTTCTGACCTCCACCGCATTGCATGACATGGGTGCACAAACCTACATGCAGACAGTACATTCATACACATACTAAAATAAAATAAAATAAAGTGAAATCTGAAGGTAAATGGATAGAAATAGAAAATGTTATGCTAAGTGGAGTAACACAGACTCAGAAAAACAAATGGCATATGTTTTCCCCCATTTTTGGATCCTTGCACCAAATCCTTATATGTGATCATGTATCCTGATGTAACTGCAGGAACCAGGAAAATGGAAAGGAACCAGGGAGGTAAAGGGAAAGAGGGAACCTGAGAGAGAAGAACAGTAGGAGACAGGTGTAACTAAGGGAGAAATGGATAAAGTGGGGGTACTGAAATGGGAGGGGCAGGGGAGGGCTATACAAAGAAATCTGGGGATAAAGAGAAAGAAGAAGCTCAAGAGAGGTGGACAATAGGATATTGGTATTATCAAGGGAGAAATGGGGAAAGGGGGGACACTTTATACCGGGAAGGCATGGAGGGAGAGTTAGTCAGGGAGAGAGACAAGTGAGATAAAATAATGCTTACTAGTGTCAAAAAAGGAGGCAAACATATTAGTCTACAATCTAATGACAAATTACACATACAATATCCTACATGAGTCCAGGTGTATAGCTGAAGGCTACATAACAAGAAACAATGCTAGATAGGAGAAACCCTTTCTCTGACTTTTTGGCTAGGGTAGTCCAAGAGACTCCCAAAATTATACAGGTTATTGCCCCAGCCCTTGATTGCCTCCCAGAACTTGAAAGTAAGACCCTATTGCTGAAGACAGCACAAACCAGACATAGGATTTGGAGCAATGGAGCTGTAACTGACCTGGAAGCCACTTCCCCTGAAGGCTAGTTCTCATAACTTTGGAGAGCACTACAGAAGCTGGTACGGGAGAACAATTATCAGTGGTCCAACACCAGCTTTAAGACCAAATAAGCACATCAATGCTGACACAGCATATGACATCATTGCAATAATGGCACTTTCATCTTGGGGGCAATCAACTGTTACCTAACTAGACTTAAAGAAACTCATTTGTGGTACTGTAAACACAGCCAAATACACATGGATGGAGACATCACAGGTCTTAGAGAAAACCCCAAGTCTGTCACATCAATATACTAATGTAATTACTAAGCACAAAAGATATATCCTTATGTTTACAATTCAGTGTCCCAGTCACCACTCATCAAAAAAGCTTTTTTTGTACCAGAGACTATTACAGAGTACCACAATTGGTCACACACAGACATTATCAGTGAATTGCCCAAGCCTGGGTGGCACATCTACAATGCAACCTCTACACCTAAGGCTCATAGAACATAGAATAAGAGATAAGAAGACACTAATGAAGCTCCCTCACGTAAAGGAGAACAAGGAACACAAAACTGCACAGATTGCCAAACCATGGAGATTAATAGTCCTTGGAAAGGACTCCTGTATTAAGCTTCATTCACCCCAACCCTCAGGGATCATTGCAGAAGAGGGAGTGGGAAAATATTTAGAAAATTTTCTAGTCTGGTACTTCAATACTACAGTATGAGTTTTAAAGATTGACATTATGAAGTGGTAGTTATTCCTTAGGAGTTAAAAGGGTCGTTTTCCTTCCCTTTGTACTAGGACAGTTTACTGTTTAATCCCAGCCCCGCTTTTCCTTTCCTGCTTTTTCAATGCTCCAAATCACTATGCAATTTTAGTTGTTGTGTTTTAATTTGTTTCTCTTCCATCCCTGCTCTTGGAAAGCTCATCCACTATGTACCAAATTTTCCATGATTCTGAGAATTTATGTGCTGATGTTAAATGTGTGCTATTTAGGTGGGCAAAAATGAAGCTAGAGATAACTGTCATAGAAGTCTTGAATAACTAAGAAAATATCCAAATATTTTATGCTTAAAATATTTGCTTACAAGTATATGCTTAGTGTATGCTTACAAGAAGACTATAAGAGGTGTTATATCATGAAAAAGTGAAAAAAATACAAAAAATGGGAGTAGAGAGTATTATCCAGAAAACCATATGATTTCTTATTGAAGTGAGGCCCTTACTTTTCCACTGAGCCTGGGTAGTGGAAGTCTAATCTTTCAAATGTCAAGTAGAACAAAAAGTAAATTCTTTTGGTGGCCTTTGAAGTTTCTCAGTCAGGCCCTGTAAAGAGGCAGTGGTCTGAGATCATTGTAGACTCTAAACTAGTGTTTGTTTGTTGGAGTTATAAAGTGCAGGGTCAAGGCTCTTGGAGGAGAGAGCTCAGAGAAGTCTGACTATAGTGAGATCAAGGAGAGAAACTTATCCAGGATAAAGAAAAGGTGCTTGAGGGGAAGGTGAAGATTTCAATCTAAAATGTTCTTGGTGAAGATAGAAGAGCTTCCCAGCTGACTTCATGGGAAAACACACAGAGGGCCAAGTTTTAAGTCCTTTGTCTGAAATGTGGTTGGTGTGGCTTTTTTTGTAACAGGAAATAAGATTAAAAAGTTGTTTGGAGAAGATTATACCAGATTATAAATTTGGGTTTTGTCACATAGACTTCCTAAGATATAAGACTCATCTACGGATGACATTTTGATGGTACAAAAATCTACCATTAAATTGTATTGCTACATGATAAAAAATTCTTTCCAACTATCTCTTAATTAAGGAAAAAAATTTAGGTTGACAATAACTTGTGTCATAAACAGTATTTGTTAACTAGTCTTTTAAAGCAAGTGAGGATGGATTTATGTTAAAATTAAGTAACATTGATTTATTGTCACTAATATCTTAAAAAGTCAATTTTCATTAGAATGATTATCATTTTCAATTTTAAGAAGTCATACAAAGATTTTCTTTACAACGCATTTGTGTATGTAAGACACGCTGAGTCTTTATAAAGATAAATATTTAGAACGGCAGCAAGATCACTCCATTGTTTCTGACTTGCTTAAAAAGCGGAGGGTGTGTCTTTAAGATAGGGATTACAAAATGGCTGGAGCAAAGGAAAAATAAAGCCAGGAATAATAATTGCCTTGCTTATTATTATTGGACATCCAACAAAGTTTATTTGAATCAAGACTCCATAACTTCAAGGACAAGTTCAACACACCCTTAAATTCTCTCCTACATAGCCAATAAAAGCATATCATAAAAGCAGTTTTTTCATTTGCACAACATGCCCTCCCACTAACTTATCTCACCCCTAACACTCTCGGGTTATTGAATGTTCCATCAGACATTAATCCTAGGTTATATACTTGGTTCTTAGTTTTAGCTTGATCTAGTTTGGCTTTTCTCTTAAAAGTCACGGTTTTCTTACGTGTTTATTTCACTGTTTTCACTTCCATCCACTTAAGGAACAGTGTATTTAAGTAAGGGTTTTTAATTCCTGTGTCTCAAATCCTGGTCCCTACACTCTCATCATGCTTTCCCTGTATTCTGTCTTTCAAAGGATGATCCCCTTCCTGCTGGGGGCTTGTCCCTAGGGGATGGTTACTGCAGTATTGGAGATTTTGAATACCCCCAATGGTTTGTGTGGTAAAGGCTTTAAAATGTAGGGGCTATTGGGACTCTGGTCAGCAGGGACTGTGCCCTTGAATGGGTCCCTTGGGCCTCCTCTCTGCTCTCTTACTTGCTGGCTTATTCTTTGAGTGATTTAGCTCTAGTACTTGCTGCTCCCTTGATGTGCTGGCTCACCTTCCAGCCCCAAAACAGTGGTTCAAACTGATCATAGGCTGGATCCTCTAAAACAATAAGCCTTCTGAGTTAATTGTGGCAGTATTTTGTTATAGTGATAGAAAACTAATGAACACAGTGAATGAAATTCAGGAATGCAAGAAGATTTCTTTTTTGGATATCAGCTAGGTATCAGCAGTTCTTTTATCCTTCTTCCCCTTCCCCATCCTTCCCTCCCTCCCTCCCTTTTTCCCTCCCTCCCTCCCTCCCTTCTTCCCTCCCTCCCTCCCTCCCTTCCTTCCTTCCTTCCTTCCTTCCTTCCTTCCTTCCTTCCTTCCTTCCTTCCTTCCTTCCTCCCTTTCCCTTGAGTAAAGTAAGTCCCTCTTTTGGAGCAAGACTTCCAACTTCTGTTTCTTCCTTTTGAAGCTGAACAATCTTTTTCCCATTTTCCATTTGACAGTCTTCTTGAGGCAAATACCTGAAACAAAATTTCTGTCTTCTAAGAGGATTTGCTTTCCTGATTATTGGGGTACCACCTCCATGAAATAGGCTTTTTTTCTATTGATTGCCCATAATGAGGTCTGTCTGCCTTTTAATAAGTTCAGTGGACTGCCACATAATGCATAAAGGTAGCATAGTCATTAAGTATAGAATTAGTACATTGTAATTATAACTAATAATCCTTTAAAGTCAAAGTATTTAATGGTTTCTCATTTTCATTACTTCCAAAAGTTTTGCTGTATTTTTTTAATTTTGGAGGAATAATGCTGTAATAGATACATACTTTTAAATAAGGGAAGTTTGAACATTTTATACAAAACCTGGAGATGTAATGCAATTCAAGAATGGTTTTGTATTTTTGCTGATAACCTATTTTTAAATTAATTTTGCCAAAATGTTGACAGAGGTACTCAAGAATTAAATGGTTTCCCAGGCTTTGTGTAATCCCAGAATTAATGAGGCTGGATCAGAAGGATTAAGAGTTCAAGGCCACCCTCAGCTACATAACAAGTTTGAAACCAGACTGGGAACAGAAAATCTTGTCTAAAAAAACTAAACATAACAAAACAGAAAAGAATTACAACTAACAGGTTCATACTTCCTATATTTTAATGAAAATATAAGAAGTATTTGTATGGTAGTATTTAAGAATTATATAGTTAGCACTTCCATTTTGAAAAGCAATGAGTCATTTCCTCTGTCTGGTGCATGACTGTGAGTGTTCAAAATCTGATACAAAGGTTAAGGTCACAAATGTTTGCTACACTACAAGATCCACATTCAGTTTTGAATTTCATCTTGACTTTAAATTGAAACAATGGTGTTAAGATGAATTAATGAGGGCTAGGGTTGTAGCCTAATAGTTTAAGACTTGCTTAACAGATGTGAAACCTTAGGCTCAATTCTTAGCACTAGAAAATATTAGTAAAGGAATGATTGATGTTGTAGGCAGAGATTAACTGTGTACCCTGCTAGCTGCTCCAATAGAAATAGGTGTGATCTCAAACCTCAGCTGTTAAAAATCTCATCATTGGGTTTATAATGAGCCCAAAGTTTCACTAAGTCACTCTTAGGTGTAATTTTAGGTCTATTTGCATATGCAAGAAAAGGAATTTATATTGAAGGATCACATATCATAGCTATAACATAAGGGACATTCACCAGGGCTCTTGTCCAGCCTTAGAATTCTTTTTTTTAATTAATTAATTAATTAATTAATTATTTTTATTTATTTATTTATTTATTTATTTATTTTTTAATAATAGGTCATAAGTAATGAATACAGGCATCCTTCCTCTAAAATCAATTTGCAAGTATCTATACCCAAACTTACACAGCCCGAGGCCCCCGTTGTCTAGCTGGGGAAGCTTATATGTACCATCATGTTGACCAGAGTCCAGTCTATGTTTCTGTAGTTTCACCATTCACCCCAATCGCAACCCCCACATTCTACCATGCGCCTTTTTCTGCAGATTGTTCCCTAGGCTTTAGAAAAGGGACACAAGTGGGCGAGAAGCCAGTCTACTTTCTCTGGAGATGTCATTTTGGACTTTGATCAGTTCAGGCTGTTTCCTTTCATGGGTTGGCAGTTTATCCAGGAGTAACCTTTTACTCCTACTGATGAAGCACAAGTGATTAGATATACAGGCATTTAAACAGTACTAATTATTATGATAGGTTATGTTGGTATAGACACAGATGTTTGGATGGTGTGCTAATCCATGGACTATAGCTTTTCTGTAAAAACTGACAAGGTCTTTCTGTGGCTTATAACATCTCCTGACCACTAGAGGACTTAAGCTTGTGGCATCAGCCCTGAATTATTCCTCCAAGGAGAGAGCTAATAGCCAATTAGATTTGGGATATACAGACATTTTTTATGGGTATGAGTGTACTGTCTGCATGTAGGTTGGTGCACCCGTGTCGTGCAATGCCATGGAGGTCAAAAGAGGGCGTCGGATTCCCCTGGAACTGGAGTTAAAGATAGTTCTTAGCTGCCATGTGGGTCCTCTGCATGAGCCATCTTTCCAGCCCCAACCTTAGAATTCTTATCTGTAAAAGAGAAATTAAGACAGTGCTTGTATTTATGGGTTCTGAAGAATACGTTTAAAGATATATAATGTGGCCCTATTGTAAAAAGGCCAACAATATTGCCTAGTCTATGCTCACTGTTTTTTTTTTTTTTCCAAGTGCCTCAATTTGATTTCTAATATTTTCTTCCTTAGAGGACAGAAACTGTTATTTGAGAGTTTGGATTTTGAACGTTCTTATAAGGCCATGTGTTAAAGGCTTAGATCCCAAGATCTTGCTATGTGAAGGTCCTGGAGCCTCTAAAGAGTGAGACCTTGGAGGACATCCTCAGCTGGTTGGGAGCATGATCCTGAAGGGGGTCTGTGGACCTCAGCTCTTTTCCCCTCCTTGTGATCCCTGGCTAGTGAAATGAGTTTCCTACTCCATGACCAAAATGGTAGGTCCAATTACATACCAAAACTCCTAAATCTGTGAACTAAAAAAAAAATCCTTTTTTTAAAGAAATTAACTGTTTCAAGCTGGGCGTGGTGGCGCACGCCTTTAATCCTAGCACTTGGGAGGCAGAGGCAGGCGGATCTTTGTAAGTTCAAGGCCAGCCTGGTCTACAGAGTGAGTTCCAGGCCAGCTGGGGCTACAGGGAGGAGACCGAAAAAAAAAAAAAAAAAAAAAAAGAAATTAATGTTTCAAGTATTTTGTTATAGAGATAGAAAGCTGACTAAGACAATATTTTTCTTCTTATTTCTTTTTAATTTTTTTAATTTTTATTTATTTCTATATGTGTATAAATGTATGTCTGCATGCAAGTCTGTGCACCTGTGTCGTGCAATGCCGCGGAGGTCAGAAGAGGGTGTTGGATTCCCCTGGAACTGGAGTTCTCCTGGAATTGGAGTTTCAGACGGTTCTCAGCCGCCATGTGGGTGCTGGGGATTGAACCCGGGTCCTCTGTAAGAGCGGTCGGCTCTCTTAACCACTAGGCCATCTCTCCAGCCCCATCAGTGAATGATAGATATTAGATAGTAATAGTTGGCAACAGATAATGATAAATAACATATAGAATATTATATATGTGGACCATCAGAATGCATTGATATTTTTGTATCCATATGTATAGTATGAAACAATTTTATTTGCTTAAGGGAACAAGAATTACTTGGAATGTGATTCACAAATTTCCCAAGAGAGATAAGGGCTTGTAGGTATGGGCTGCCTGACTGTGTGTGCATTGTGTACCATAGAGCTGAGGCTGTCTTATGGAGGTTCAGGGCAGCACAGAGAAAGTCCCATCAGAGGGATGAGATGGAACCAAAGTAGAAGTACTCAGAGTTGGAAGGAAGCTGTTCTATGAATAATGTTGACATCCACTAAATTTATTGGCTTCAGTATCTGATTTTATTATTATTAGTTTCTGATCAGTTGATGTTTTTGATAACAGAAAAGTGAAAGTTTTATGTCCAGATTCATGCCAGACTAATGGATTGGATTTCAGAAAGGAAGCATTGGGGAACATACTAAAATAAACCTAACACACTAACAACAGGGGGAGAATTTGGAGCATCAAAATCCATCTGATGCTTTGAATGGGAGTCCTGTAGCTGTCTAAGGTAAATCTCAGGGTGACACTTGTACTACATATGGCCACATGGCATTATAGCCATTGTTATACAGAGTGTCATGGCTTATGTTTCACCATGTATGATATTATATTAGTAAGTTCATAAAATTGTCATAGTAAGCATTTTTCCATACATTAAATGAGGTGAAATTCTTTAATAGAGCTCTGACTGAATTATGCTAAAGATAAAACCATATTCTTTCATGAAAAGAAGAATAGAAATGTAGAACCTATCCTTGTTCTCAGTTAGTGATATTTTAACAATTTTTATGTAAACATGAAAAATCATTTATAGTCAGGTGTGGTGGCGCATGCCTTTAATACTAGCACTCAGGAGGCAGAGGTAGGCAGATCTTTGTGAGTTCAAGGCCAGCCTGGTCTACAGAGCAAGTTCCAGGACAGCTGGGGCTACAGGGAGACCCTGTCTCGAAAAGACCAAAAAAAAAAAATCATTTATATGCACTAACATCATTAGGCTTGCAAAATTGTACACTCTTTCACTCCTCTGTCATCTCTCTTTGTCTTTCACCCATACGCATATATGTGTGTAGATAGATTAGATATAGATATAGATAATTTGGGATTAAGGCACATTGTCCAGGTTTAGCAGATAAAGTCCGGGCACTAGATAAGCTAATTTAATGGTAATCTAGATTAAACAAAGATAAACTCTGAGAGCCCTAATATTTAAGGAATATGTAGCAAACCAAATAAGAAATAATCTTACAAATAAGAGTAAAGAAGAAAATAGGGGAGTCAATAAAGTCAAATGTAAAACATCAAAGATAAGGTAGTGTCCAGTGATTAGAACCACAAGACCCTGAACAAGAGATATGAGTTGTAGTTAGGGCAGAAACTGCAGTATGACAAGCTAAGGAAAAAGGAACAAGAGAATGAGTGCAAGGAAGTGGCTGTGAAGGAATGAGTTAATGATGCCAGAGAGGGTGAAGGGGATTTGCTTTCTTTTTCCCTTTTCTTCTTTTAATTTTAATGGGCAGAGGACTTAGAACACTGGTGTGTAGGCATAGTTAGGATTCTAGATGTTAGCTAATTATAGAAGTTGACAAGATCTATGTGTGTATCTATGTGTCTAACTCTAAATATGATGTGGACGTTCACAGAGTAATGATCTGGGAGAGAGGAGTAGAGTTGCATAACTTTGGTATAGTGTATTGAAATTTATTGGATACCTGGACTTGAAGGCTGGGGGTCAGGTAATAATACTGTCCTTAAATGGTGAGGAGTTGTCTGAAGGTTAGAAGACGAGAACAGCAGGTCTGCAGAAAGGGACATAAAGTCACATAACATAAGCTTAAAAATACAGGGCCTTATGGAACAAAATGTAGGTACAGTGGGCAGGAAAGGGCTAGAGGGAGCCTATAGGAAGACGACCATGCCTAAGGGGATAGGAAAGTAGCTGTGAGAAAACACATAACCTTTAAGTTAACAGGGGAGACTTGATTTTTCAGTGAGGGACATGCAGCCTGTGCCCTTGAAGAGTTAAAAGATGTAGAAGATTTGGGTTTACTTGTCTGATTTTCAGAATGGATGATTTCAGAGACTCGTGGAAGATTCTGGAATGAGCAGATGTGGAAAAGCTTGGAAGGAACAGAGCAAAGGAAAAATGAAATGCTAAGAAAAGAGAGCTTGCCATGATGACTAAGGAAATAGAGAAGTAAGGACTTGTGTGTTAGAACAGCGTGCCATAGATGGGGTTCCAGAAAATAAAGGGAACCTTAGTTTCAAATAATTTTGGCAGCGGTATGATTTTACCTTCCCAAGCATCTGACTTCATGGATAGCTTCCTCTTGTTTGTACTGTTGAATCCCACATGTCAGGGTGCATAACGGCCATTAAGTTTCATGTTGCTTGTTAAGCATGTGCCGGTCATGGGCAGGCTTTGGGAGAATGAACAGTGGTTAACAAGAGGCAGTCAGTAAAGCATGACTAAATGTGGTGATTCTGTGTTGACCACTTATTCCTCAGTCAGGCTTATGGGAATCTTAGAGAGACTCACAAGAAACCTGTGGTCGATCAGTGGATTGTTGAGCAATGGTTGTTTCAATCCCTTTCCCCACTGAATTAGTTGAAATTCCCCAGTAGCCTCCAAGCAAGACTAAGCCCCTTTCAGTTCTAGAGTGAAGAAGCAGGGGTTTTCCAGGGGAAAGGAGAGTCCCCATCACTGCCCCACCATAGATCATAAAGAAAAGGATAAAATCCCTCAGGCCTGGACATCAAAACACTACAGACCACAGAAACTACATCCTTGTATTGATTTTTTATTGAAGTTTTGTATATTGATGTTTTTCTTACCTAACAGATTACAAGTCTTTAAAGAAGTGACATGGACATCTTTTCTTTTCAGGACTGACACAAAAAATTGCTATTTTCTTTCTTTTTGTTTTTTAAGAATAGAGGTGAATATTTATGGAGCTCATAAAAGAAGAAAGTGCCTAGTGTGTCTGAGAAGGACAATTATCAAATAAAAGAATCTATGAGGTGATACAGCTCAACAGGTAAGGGTGCCTGGCTACCTGAAATCAAGTCCCACATAGTAAAAGGATTCGACTCCCAAAATTTGTTCTTTTGACATTCATGTGTGTGCTGTGGCATGCACATATCCACATCCATACACACATGAAATAAATAAATAAAACTTTAATAGTAATGAAAATAATCAATATGAAAGAAAATAGAAAATAATTTGTACTTTTGATATCTATTCAAAATCATTTAGAAAGATTGAAAACTGTAAATGCACTGAGCAAACAGTAAGACAATTGTTCTGATTTCTTTCAGGTCCAATTTAGGAAGTATTTTATGAAAATTATACTCATATAGTGCTGAGTCTTTGCATTCACTGAAACATATGAAGTTACCAATGACCACTAAGTTAGTTGATTTTGATGAGAGGATTATTGAAATATGGCAAAGAATCCAGACACTGTCACACTGGCAGAATCTGCCTACTGTACTTATTTTAGAAATCTGGACTCTATGGATAGACTGCAAATTCCTGGAGAAGGTATGGATGGTCAGCTGTGGCTAATGTCAATCATAGTCAACTTTCTGCTGAATAACTTAACATGAGAAAAATCAACCTCCCATAAAAGTTACTGATTTTAAAGAGACATACAAATATTCCCTGAGTGAGTTGAAAGCTTGAAGGATATAGGGATTAGTTTCTTTCTCTCCTTTGCACAGCGAGTGATTTCAGAGACCTATAGAAGATTCTGGAATAAAAGCAGAAGTGGATGTGCCTGGAAGGAAAGAAATGGAGGTAAGATAAGATACTAGAAAAAGAGAGCTTTTTGTGTGACTAAGTAAACAGAGAAACAGGTAGCTGGCCACGTATCATGAAGCAGATAATGCATATCTTGTAGGAGCCAGAGCAGGCAATAAGGAATTTATTCTTTGAATACTGGATATCTATATTTTGATTACTGCATTCTGCCTGTGACCTAGGCAGTCTGAAAGAACAAAACAATAAAAAAACACATGAAGATAGGAAAAGTATAAAGGAAAGATTAAATAAGGAGGAAAATTCTAAACAACATATCAAACAGCATCAGTTAGATTATCATGAACATTTTGAAGATTCCCATGTGGAGAACAGAAAGACACCAGGGCACAATAGAGAGTATTTGAAGAAATAATGGTTGAAAATGTCCTGAATTTTATGAAAGACATAGTACAAATACCCAAGAAATCCAGCAAATTCCAGTAGGGTAAACATCGAAGTCTACATTTAGATGAATGTTAATAAGGTACCAAAAGCCAAAGCCCAATAAAGGATTGAAAATGGCAACAGTGAAATGACATTTTAATATAAGGATCCTCACTTTTATCAGCAGACTTTTTATGAGAAATACTGGTAGCTAAAAGGCAGTGAGATGTATTTAAAGTGCTAAAATAAAACCAACTAAAATTAAAGCCGGGTGTGGTGGTGCACGCCTTTAATCCTAACACTTGGGAGGCAGAGGCAGGAGGATCTTTGTGAGTTCAAGGCCAGCCTGGTCTACAGAGTGAGTTCCAGGACAGCTGGGACTACCGGGAGACCCTGTTTCAAAAAGACTCAAAAAAAAAAAAAAAAAAAAAAAAAACTAAAATTAAATAATTCTGTATCTGGGGATGGAGAGATGGCTCAGCAGTTACGAGCATGTAAAGCTTTTGCTTTCCTCAGTTCTGAGGAACACCAATTAGTGAAGCACATAGAAAGCAAACAGTACAATGAGAGGAGTAGGTCTTACCCTATCAGTAGTCACTTTAAATTTAATGACTTAAGTATCCAGGAAGACAGACAGGGAGGGGGAAGAGGGAGAGGGAGAGGGAGACAAGAACAGGCTGGGTGTTGGCATGGGCATCGGTGTGGGTGTGGATGTGGGCGTGGGGGTACACAGGCCTTCAAGCTCAAAAGGGGCCTGGCAACTAAATGCTGTCTACTAGAGTCACTTCAGATACAAAGATACAAGTACGTTGAAAGTGAAAAATGGAAGAGCATAATCTATCAATAATAAAAGAGAGCATTATAGGCTATATATGGAGTTAAAATCCACCTTAAACTAAAAAGTACAAAAGATAAAATCCCATGTATAAAAATGAAAGGTCGAATACAGTAATAAAAGGTAGCAAGTATAAAGTCCATGCATCTTATAACAGACCACAAAATATATGAAAAAATTTATAGAATCAAAGTACTCATGAGATATTTTCTTTTCTTATTTACTTTTTAACATTTTATTTTTTTATGTGTATGAGTGTTTTGCTTGCATATAGGTAGGTGCACCCATGTCTTGCAATGACCACAGAGGTCAGAAGAAGGCATCAGATCCTCTGGAACTGGTTACAGATGGTTGTTAGCTGTCATGCGGGTGCTGGGAATTGAACCCATGTCCTCTGCAAAAGCAGCCAATGTTCTTAACTACTGAAAACCTATCTCTCCAGCCCCTCATGAGATACTTTCCAAGATAGATCATTTCTTAGGTTAAAAATTAAACCTTAGATAAACAACACATAAAATATATTTTTCTGTCCACAACAAGGAAAAATAGAAATCAATAAACATAAATGCAATTGGAAAGTCACAAATTCATGAAAATTAAGCAACACATTCCTCATGTTTTCTTATGTGTTGCTCTCTTTGTTTTTGAGTGCAGGAACAACACAGGGGTTTGCACATACCACATACTTTGTGAATTCTTCACCACTAAGCTAAATCCTTGGCTCAGAAATACATTCTTAATCAATAAATCACTGAAGAAATTATAAGGAAATTAGTAAGTACTAGTGATAAATGAAAATAAAACCATAGTTATAACAAAACTCAGAGAACATAATGACTGTAGTGTCGAAGGAAATTTATAACTATGATCTAATTAAAAAGAAGAGAGATTCCAGATCAAACACCAATCATTATAACTCAAAGAACTAACAAAAGAGTAAAATAAATATAGGCTGCAATAAGGAAAATAATAATATTGCAACAAAAATAAATGAAATGTGACTAAAAAAAAAACCCCATGGATCAATGAAACAAAATTGAAAATCCAAACATGAGCACATGCAATTTCAGCCACCTCATATGGGTGTGGTGGCCCACACTTTTAATCCCAACACTTGGAAAACAGAGGCAGGTGGATCTCTGTGAGTTCAAGGCCAGTATGATCTACATAGTGAGTTCCAGACCAGCTGGGACTAAAGGGAGACCCTGTCTCAAAAGACCAAAATTAACCCCTGAACCATTTATCCAGCCCTTGATTTAATTTTCTTTTTAAAGAACCAATTTATAGCCTTGTTCATTTTGTTTCTCTACTTTTTATTATTTCAGACAGCCTTTCCCAATCAAATTTAGATCTATTTTCCCATCCATGCCCCATGGAATTGATAAAAATCAACTCCAAATGGATAAAGACCTCAATGTGGAGCCTGAAACTCTGAAAATGATAGAAGAAAATATTCGCAGTGACCTACAAGATATAGGGGTAGGAAAAGACTTTCTAAATCAGACAGCAGCTGCACAGGAAATAAGATCAACAATCAAAAAGTGGGACCTCATTAAACTAAAAAGCTTCTATACAGTGAAAGAACAATCAAAGAAGTGAAGAGAAAACCCATGGAGTAGGAGGAAACCTTTACCAGTGACACATCTGACAGAGGTTTAACATCCAGATTATATAAATTACTCAAAAAAGGAGCAATAAAACAAATGACCCAAGATGGAGTAGAGCTGAACAGGTTTCAAAAATGAGGAAGTAAAGATGGCCGAGAAACATCTAAAAAAGTGTTCAACATTGCTAACAACTAAGGCAGTGCAAATTAAAACCACTTTAAGATTTCATCTTACGCTGGTAAGACTAGCTATGATCAAGAAAACAAATGATACCAATCCTGGAGAGGCTGTGGGGGAAGGGGGATACTCATTCACTTCTGGTGGGAATGCAAACTTGTACAACCCCTATGGAAAGCAGTGTGGAAAACTCTTAAAAGTTTCAAAATGAAACTACCACTTGACCCAGTTATAACACTGCTGGCTATATACCCAAAAGATACATCCTATTGGAGAGATACATGTGCAACCACATTTATTGCATCTCTTTTCACAATAGCAAAGAGCTGGAAGCAACCCAAGTGTCAATTAACTGATGAGTGGATAAGGAAAATGTACATCCACAAAATGGAGTTCTACTCAGCAGTAAAGAAAAACAACATCATGAAATTTGCAGGTAAATTGATGGAACTAGAAGCCGTTATGCTAAGTGAAGTAACACAGTCACAGAAAAACAAATGATATATGGTGCCCTTCATTTGTGGATCTTAGCACCAAATCCTTATATACTATGTCATTTTAGAGTGTATATATGTGTATTTTGGAGTAATATAAAACTAAAGGGAACAACAATGAAAGACTTGTTCAAAGATCTGACCAAAACAGTAAACTTCTACATTGAAAAAGTTAAAAAAAAAAAGACTAAGAAAAAGATGCAAGACTTAACATATATGGCAGGATGCATGAACTCTGTTGGAGGTGGGGAGCATGGATGGGGAAATAGATCTAAATTTGATTGGGAAAGGCTGTCTGAAATGCATAAAAGCTCAATAAATAATTAAAAATAATAAATGAAATAAAAAATAGAGAAACAAAATGAACAAGACAATAAATTGGTTCTTTAAAAAGAAAATTAAATCGAGGGCTGGAGAAATGGTTCAGGGGTTAAGAACCTCTTGCAGAGGACATGGGTTTGATTCCCAGCATCCACATGGTGGCTAACAACCATCTATAACTTCAGATCCAAGGGATCTGACACCCTCTTCTGACCTCCTCAGGCATTGCAGAACACATGTGCACTTACATAGATGCAGGAAGACACTCAAACACATAAACAAATAATAAAATGTTTTTTTAAAACATAACCAAACTTATAAAAGTTTACTTAGTACAACTAAGGAAAAAGAAAAGAAGTGAAGGAAAGGCAGTATTAAAATAAGAAATATAAGAAATACAGGGACATTAATACTTATTCTATTGAAATAAAAGGATTATAAAAAGTCCTATGAATAAGCAAAAGCAAGCTGAGTAACCTAGATAAAAAAAATCAATTGAGCTTGAGAGATGGCTCAGCTATAAGAGCACTCGCTGGTCTGGAAGAGGTCTTGGGTTAGGTTCACAGAACCCACAGGGTGACTAACAACCATCTTGTAACTCTAGTTCCAGGGGATCCAGTACTCTCTACTGGCTAGTCCAGGAAGCCTTGAGTTCTTAGTTGAGAAAGAGTCTGGTTATTTTTTTTTGGGGGGGGGTGTCTCATCTCTAAACTTCCTAATCAATTTCTAGCTCCTGTTTTAGTTATAGTGCCTTCTGAAAACGGTCAATCACCCCAGTTACTAGAAGGGAACTCAGACACCGACTGCTCTGACTTCTTGCATGCTGAAAAGGGATATTGGGTGTGGCAACTGGGGTATCCCCTTTTCAGAGGGTCAATCTAAAAGACCCCCAAGCATAACTATAGATGAAAGGAATCCTTGACTGGTACCCATGAAAGCAAAACGAAGGCAGGAATTGTTTGTTACATGCTCTACGGAGGGAACCAGGAGAAATAAGAACAGGGTGAATTCCAATGTCCAGTGGACTTAAATGTCCATTAGAATTGCTTGACCAATGGTTTCTTTTTTTTTAATTTTATTTATTTTTTGTATGTGTATGAATGTACTGTCTGCATGTAGGTTTGTGCACCCGTGTCGTGCAATGCCGTGGAGGTCAGAAGAGGGTGTCGGATTCCCCTGGAACTGGAGTTCTGGAATTGGAGTTACGGACGGTTCTTAGCCGCCATGTGGGTGCTGGGGATCGAGCCCGGGTCCTCTGCAAGAGCAGTCGGTGCTCTTAACCGCTAGGCTATCTCCAGCCCCGTGACCAGTGGTTTCAAAGCGTCCATTTATTAGGGTTTATTAACCTTCTGTTCATTTGGGTATGATGTCTGGACTTAGTATCTGCTTTTTAGGCTCTTTGAGAGTCAGGATATGAGTTTCTATTTATATAGTTGCTAGAAAGAGGAAATTTTATTATTGAGCATTAATTAACAAGAGTGGTGGACTTTGGCTGCAGGTGTCCCTACTCTGTTAATCAAGGCCAAGATACAAGGTTTTTATGCTTGTTTAACATTATTTCATATAACTTTATGTCCAATAGGTGGAGGCACAATTTTTCAGGATTTAAAATAAATACATTGTCTATCATTTGGTTATACTTTCTTTTGGGTTCTTAAGTCCACACAATTAGCCTAGATTTACCAAACTTTGTTTTCTGAAGGTCATTTAAGGTTCTAGTCTTCAGGGGGCACTCAGATTTTCAGCTGGAGGCTGGGAACACCTGGCTCCTTCTGGCCATTCTTAACCATTTCCATCTACCAAGGACAAAGTTGCATCTTGCTAGACTGGGCTTCTCTTTGGAATACAAGACACTTTCCTTTATATTGAGCTTCCTCTTTATAGACTGGACACTGGCTAGGGTTCTGTTGGTGGATCTCCAAGACCTCCCTGCACAGGAAGCCTGGTGACTCACAGTTGCAGAACATTTTAAGAGATGCCCCCATATAAAATCCCCTGGGACCAATTGACCTTAGAGGGCAAGGAACAAAATTGTCCCTTAAATCCCTTGGCCAGATTGGTATGGGCCTTAGGTATGGCATTAAGCATCCAAAAAAGTTAAATTCCACCAGTCTGGTACTTTCAATTACTTTGTCATATTTAGGTAAAGCTTTAAGAAAATCTCAAGAAGCCTTGCATAAACATTGACTGGAAGAAATTTAACACTGTAGGATAAGCAGGCAAAGCCAATAAGAGAAATTTAAACAAATTTAGGCATATCTTAAATATAAGCGATTTACTACAACAGAAGTTGTCTCTTTACTTTCCCAAATTCCATATCCTGGTTTGTAGTTTTCTAATAACAGGGAACATACCTTTTGACCAGAATTAATCTGAAAAAATTTATCAAGTCCATCCAAATTGTGTCCTTCTGGGGTGCATGCCATTAGTTGAGGGAAGTAAACCTAGCTTTTCTTGAGTCAAATTAATTTGAAATGCCCAGACCAGATATCAAAAGTAACACTTGCATAATATCAGAGACCAAAAAATATATTTCAGTAGTAAAAGGTAACTCAATATTTGTCTATGGGCCTGTAATCCAAATCTACAACTGGAAGTCCAGTACAAATCACGAACTGACTGAAAACCAACCACCACCCTGTATGGTTATAATCCCATTTAGGCCATTAGTAAACTGGCTTTAATTTTAATATTCCACTCTAGAAACATTTAACAACTTCAGTCCTGTACAAGTATCTTATTTTCTACTAAACTCTGCAGTATTTATGCCCATCCAGCCGAATGGGGCAGTTCTCCCAAACAAATCACCACAAAATAAAAACCTTAAATTGACCCTATAAGTGCCAGGGCAGGCTCTAGCCAACCAAATCTTTCCAGTTATTCACAAACACACCACAGAGGCCGGGCAAAACGTCTGTCTATCTGCCCCAAAGTCGTTCCAAATATTCCCCCTACAAAACACAACCAAAGATCTTTAATTCTATTTTATCTAGTATTTGCATAGTGACTCCTCCTTCTTTCTTAGTGCCATTTACTTGTACTATTTTTTACCCTCCTTTCACCTTGGGATAGTATCTATCTTTAAAGGTGAGGGAAGTTTCTTAGAGGCAAGAAAAAAAAAAAAACATGGGTTTAGTTTCTTAATACATTCTACTAGTCTCTGCCTCTTAACTGGAGAATTCATTCCATTGATATTTAAAACTGCTGTTGAGAGAATTAAATTGCTTCCAATCATTTTGATTTCTAGTACATTCTTACCATAGTGGAAGTATCATTTGTTTTCTGGTGTTGATTAATTATAGTCATCCTTGCCCTCTGCTCCTTGTATTGCTTGAAGTATTCTCTGCAGGTATGGCTTATTGGAGAGAAATTCTTTCGAGTTATTTATATCATGGAACATTTCCTTTCTCCTTCAATTATAATAGACATTTTTGCTGGGTTGGCACCCATAGTCTTTTAGAAGTGGGAATATTTTAGTCCAGGCTCTTCTGGCTTTCATTGTCCGCATTGAGAAATCCACTGTAATTCTGATAGGTTTTCCTTTGTAGGTAACTTGTCTTTCTTTTGCACCCCTCAGTATTCTCCCTTTGCTTTGAACATCTAGTGCTTTTACTATGATATGGCACGGAGAATTTCTTTTCTGGTCTGTCTGCTTGGTGTTCTCTATGCTTCTAATACCTGTATAGGTATCTCTTGCTTTAATTTGGGAAAATTTCACTCTAAAATTTTGTTGAAGACCTGGGCCATATCATTATTCTGCAAGTTTTCTTCTTCTAACCCTATAATTAGTAGGTTTGGTCTTTTCTTTTTTATTTTTTAATTTATTCATTTATTTGTGTGTGTGTGTGTGTGTGTGTGTGTGTGTGTGTGTGTGAATGTACTGTCTGCATGTAGATTTGTGCACCCGTGTTGTGCAATGTCGCAGAGGTCAGAAGAGGGTCTCGGATTTCCCTGGAACTGGAGTTAAAGACGGTTCTTAGCTGCCATGTGGGTGCTGGGGATTGAAACCTGGTCCTCTGCAAGAGCAGTCAGTGCTCTTAACTGCTAGGCCATCTCTCTAGCCCTGGTTTGGTCTTTTCATAGTATCTCACAGTTCCTGGTTATTCCATTATTATTTATTTTTCATAATCTTTACTTGATTTATCTAATTCTTCCATATTGTCTTCCAATCTTGATATTCTATTTTCTACTTCATCCATTCTATTATTAAGAGTTTCTTCCATCCTTTCCAAATTGCTTATGGAATGTTGCATTTCTATTTTCATTTCAACTTGTATTTTCTTCAGTCTTTCTATATCTTTGTAATTTCATTCCACAATTTATCATTGTCCTCCTTCAATTTATCCCTGTCTTCTTTTAGCTCCTGGACTTCCTTGTGTATAAGTTCCTTAAATTTCCTGAACTCCTTAATTCTTCTAATCATGTTCATAATTGCTCTTTTGAAATCTGTATCCTGAGTTATATCCAAGGAATCTTCATTAGAGGGTATTTGAATAGGGGTATTAGTGTTTGGTGGAGATCTACCTGAGTCTTTCTTTCTTTGAGCTTTAGGCATTTAGGTAGCTTCTGTTTGGAGTGGTTTTAATGTGAAGCTTAGGTGTTTATTGAGCTGACATTGATTTTGGTTATATTCATTAGGTGTTTGATGACTTCTCAATTGATGTACAGTTGTGGATATTTCAGGATCCAAAATTTCAACTCTATCCTAACACTGTACAAGTCAACACCCCTCACCAAACAGCAAACAGTTCACCCAATGGACTAAGCCACACAACACCCAAGCTGGCCCAAACCCCCAAGGCATAACAAACCTGCACCACAAGGGCCTCCTCGGGAACTCCTGGTCCTATGCACTGGAATGTCACAATGCTTCTGAATCAATGCAGCCAGAGTTCCCTACATCCAAGAGGGGCTAACCCCAATCACCCACCTCGTGAGAAGTACTCATGGAACCACTATACACCACCTTTAATCTACCAAAGGGTCCTCCAGGCCCAGGCGCCAAAGTCTGTACCTGGGTTCCCTAGGAGAAAGGCTCAGCCATGGGACTATCACTGTTGTCTCCTGACACCCCCAGGCAATGTCTATAGCGTTAAATTGTAGTCCTTAAGGATTCAAATGCCCTAGACCACCTCTGATGCTTCTTCGGGGCCCCTAAATCCCCTTCCCTGACTTTGCCCTTAGCTGCTCAGAATGCACCTGCCACATCAGGAGCTGCCATCTTGGAAAAGCTGGATAATACATTTTTATTAAAGATAGCACCATATATCCTTGGAACCTATTCCTCTTGCTAACTAAATTTCATATTCTTTGACTATTACATCACTATCTCCATCTCTCCCACATGCCACCTGCCCCAGTAATGAATATTCTACTCTGTTTTAGTTCAACATTTTTAGAGCCCACTTATAATTGGAATCAAATGGTGTTGGTCTTTCTGGAATTTTCATAGATGTTTCAGCATTTGCTAATCAATCAATGCACCACACCACTTTATCCAAATGAAGGGTAAGATCTTCATGACATTTAAGTAGATGGAGAAGGAACAGTCTACCAAATTCAGCAGTGTTTCGCTGCTAAAAATACTAAGGAAACCAAGAACAAAAGAAAGCCACCTCTGCATATAAACTCACACAAGAAAGTGCAACACCAAATGAGAATGAGAGACTGAAAGTTTTTATTCAAGATAAAGAGCAAGGAAAGACTTCTTATTTTTCTCATTTATTAACCTTGGTACTAGATATTCTAGCCATGGTAATTAGGTGAATAAGGCAAATAAATTCACCACAACTATAAGAGAAGAAACAATGTTACCCCTGTTTCCAGAACACAGTAATATATGCAGAAAAATTAGAAGATTCCACAAAAAAATTTTAGAACTAATAAATCAATCCAACAAAGTAGCAAGACCAATACGTACATACACAAACCCAGTTAATTTTTTTCATACAAATAGTAAGCAGTTGGCAAGAAAATTATGACAAAATTCCATTGAAAAATAGCTTTAAGAATAAATCATAGCCGGGCTTGGAGGCACCCGCCTGTAATCCCAGCACTCAGGAGGCAGAGGCAGATTTATCTCTGTGTGTTCAAGGCCAGTCTGGTGTACAGAGTGAGTTCCAGGGCAGTTAGGGCTACAGGGAAAGTCTGTCTCAAAAATACCCCCCCAAAAAAGAATAACTCAAATAGATGAATGACTTATACAATGCAAAACTACAAATTATTACTGAGCTAAATTAAATAAAACATAAATAAAATAAAGGATACATTATTTATCTTCTTTTATTTTTGTCTTTTTGAGACAGGGTCTCCCTGTAGCCCAGCTGATCTGGAACTCACTCTGTATACCAGGCTGGCCTTGAACTCACAAAGATCTGCCTGCCTGTGCTTCCCGAGTGCTAGGATTAAAGGCGTGCACCACCACGCCTGGCTGAGGATACATTATTTTTATTGATTAGAAAGCTACTCTGTTAAGATGCCAATACCAACATTAATCTATAGATTCTATACAATCTTTATCAAAATCCCATTTATTATTTTGATCTTGAATAAATAAATCTGTAGTAAAATTCCTATGGACCCTCAAGGGACTTTTTTTTTTAACTTTTTAATGTTTATTGAGCACAGTTCATACATTTTGTAATCAAATTTAGACTCATTTCCCCATCCATGCCCACCCCTCATGCCCCCCCAACCCCGCCAGAGCTCATGGATTCTGTCATACACGTTAAGTCCTGTTTTGCATCTTTTCATCTGTCTTTTATAACCTTTTCTATTGCACAAGTTTACTGTTTTTGTCAGTTCTTTGTATAGGTTTTTCTCTCTCTTTTTTTGTTCCCTTTGATTTTATATTATTCCAAAATATGCATATATACACTCCACACATAAATCAAAATTACAAAATCTGAAAATAAACTATAGCTTAATTCCAAAGCACATTTAGACGTTCACATTTTAACAGTAAAGTTGCATGCAGGTAAAAAGAAGTATAACTTTGCATTCTCACTCTTATTTTTAGAATATGAATATTAACATTCCTATATGATAGAACACACTATAGGATTACATAAGGATAAATTGTGAATGGTTGTAGCATGTATCAATAAAGAGAGAAATATTATTTTGCAAAATATTTTTAACTGTTAAATATAATCTTTTTTTTTTTTTACAAAAAGATGTCATGTTTTCCCCAAGCAAGTGCTTGAAGGTTCCTCCTTAGCAAACCCAAACAACCATCAATCTTGCTCCTGTGCTCCACACTGGGGTCCCTCCCCACCATGGTCACCCAAATGAGTTTCAGCAAGCCTGTGTCCTGTCTTGATCTTCCTGCACTGGCCTCCATGACATAACCTGGGTAGTCCAACAATGGCAGTCTACACTCTGAAGAGGCTGAATTCCCAGTAGCCACTCAGTCTATAAGCTGGATACCTTAGTAGTCCCCATCTGGCATTGAAGGTTTGGATGATTCTCAAGTTTTATATCTGAAATATAATTTCTCAGACCATACTGATTATTTATTTCTGGTTATACTTTACTTTTGGATGCTTAAGGCCACACAGTTAGCCCAGATTAACCAAGGCTTTTGTTTTCTAAAGGTCAGTTAAGGATCTGATCCTCAGGGGTCACTAGGTTTTTTTTTGGGGGGGGTGGGGAGCCCCTGGCTCCTTTTGGTTTTTCAACCACCAGACCCTCAAGGGACTCTTAAGGGAAAAGGATCAAAATTAGAAACTCCCACTTCTTTAAAATTGACCACAAAGCTCCAGTAATAAAAGCAGAGTGAAATAATGAATGGGTCAAGGCAGAGATAAAGAAAGAAATAAAAGCATTCCTGGAACTGACAATGACAATACAACACAACAAAACGTATGGGATACCTTAAAAGCAGCACTAAGAGGGAAGTTTATAACCCTGAATGCTTACATTAGAAAAACAGAAAGAGCACAAGTGAACGATCTAACACTGCAGCTAAAAGAACTTGAGAGGCAACAACAGATGAACCCTAAACGCAACAGACAGAAAGAAATAACAAAAATCAGAGCATAAATCAATGAAATAGAAAGAAAGAAAACAATACAAAAAATAAATGAATCCAAAAGTTGGTTCTTTGAAAGAATAAACAAGATAGACATACCTCTAGCCCAGTTAGGCAAAAGAAAGAAGGAACAACTCCAAATAAATACAATCCGTGATGAAAAGGGAAATATCACAATGGACAAGGAAAAGATCCAGAAAATCATACAGGAATACTTCAAAAACCTATACTCTACCAAGTTTGAAAACCAAGAAGAAATGGATGAATATCTGAAATCCTGGGAATCACCAAAGCTCAACCAAGAAGACATCATGAGCTTAAACAGACCATAATATTGAGAAATAGAAGATGTAATAAGAAGCTTCCCAACTAAAAAAAGCCCAGGCCCAGACAGAGTTTCACGGCAGATACTATAAACATTTCAAAAAGACCTACAACCATATTATGAAATTGTTTAGATGGATACAAACAGAAGGAATTCTCCCAAATTCCTCTATGAAGCCAGCATCACTCTATTACCAAAACCAGCAAAGATACAAGCAACAAGGAGAATTATGACCCATCTCCTAATAAACACAGATGCCAAAATTCTAAACAGGAAACTGGCAAATTGCATACGACTCACATCAACATCATCCATCGTGACCAAGTGGATTTATACCAGAGATGCGGAATGTTTCAACCTATGAAAATCAAAAACATCATCAAGAATATAAATGGACTGCAAAGGACAAAAACCACACCATCATCCAAATGACATAGAAAAAGCCTTTGACAAAATCCAGGCCTCCCTCATGCTTAAAGTCCTAGAGGGATGGATTGGAGGGATGATTCCTCAATGTAGTCAAAGCCTATACAGAAAACTCACAGCCAGATGGAAAAAAGTTAGCATTCCCCTTAAAGAAGGAACAGGCAAGTCTGCCCCCATCAGCACTCCTCTTCAATATAGTGCTTGAAATGCTTGCTTAGGGCAAAAGGCAAGAAAAGGAATTAAAGAAGAACATTGGAAAAGAGGAGTCAAAGCATTCCTATTTGCTGAGATATGATTTAGTTTAAGGGTGTTTAAAAATCCACCAGAAAACTCCTAGAAATCATAACAGACTTTAGTCAGAAATGTGCAGGTTACAAATTAAACTAAAAAATCAGTAGCCTTTCTTACAACAACAAGCACTGGAAAGGATTCAAGGAGACCTTCCCACTCACTATAGCCTCAAAAAACATAAAATACCTAGGAAAAACCTAACCAAAAGCCAAAGATCTTTACAAACAAAATTTAATCTCTTAAAGAAAGAAAATTGAAGAAGAAATCAGACAGATGAAAAACCTCCATGCTCATGGATTGGGAAATTACATAGTATGTCCATTTACCAAACTCTTGTACAGATTAATCAATCCCAATTAAAATCCCCAAGAGTTTCTTCACAGGCTTGAAAAAAAAGTCCTTAATTTAATTTGGAAAAACAAAGACCCAGAATAGCCAAACAACACTTAGGAAAAGAACTACACAGGAGGGATATCTATACCAGAACTCAAGACTATACACAGGGCTATAGTTAACTAACGCCTGGTACTGGCACAAAAAACATAACCTGTTGAACAGGACAAAACTGAAGATCCAAACTGAGCACATACAATTTCAAGCCACCTCATATTTGACAAGGTGGCCAAGAAACACAATGGAGAAAGACAGCATCTTCAGCAAGTGATGTTGGCAAAACTGAGATCACACTTGTAGAAAAAAATGAAATTAAACCCTACACTCGCCTGTACAAAAGTCAATTCCAGATGGATCAAAGACCTCAACGTGAAACCCCAAACTCTGAGGTGACAGAAGAAAAAGTTCCAGCAGACTACAAGACACAGCATAGAAAAGACTTCTGAAATCAGACAGCAGCTGCACAAGAATAAGGTCACAATTGACAAATGGGACCTCATTAAACTCAAAAGCTTCTGTACATCAAAAGAAACAATCAAGGAAGTGAAGAGAAATCCCACTCTGTGGGAGGAAACCTTCACCACAGAAACATCTGACAAAGCATTGATTTCTAGAATATATAAACTACTCAAAAAACAAAGAAGAAAGAAAACAAATGACCCACTCAATAGATGGAGCAAAGAGCTGAACAGAGACTTCACAAGTGAGGAATTAGAGATGGCTGAGAAACACTAATCATTGAGGAAATGCAAATCAAAACCACTTTAAGATATCATCTTACTCCAATAAGTCTGGCTAGGATCAAGTAAACAAATGATACCAAGTGCAGGAGAAGTTGTGGGGAAAGGGGAACGCTCATCCACTGCTGGTGGGAATGTAAACTCATAGAGCCACTATGGAAAGCAGTGTGGAGAACCCTTGGAAGAATTGGAATGAATTTGCCACCTGACCTAGCCATACCACTCCTGGGCATGTACCCACAAGTCTCACCCCACTGCAGAGATACATGCACAGCCATGTTTATTTCAGTTCTCTTCACAATAGCAAGGAGCTGAAACCAATCCAAATGCCCCTCAACTGACAAGTGGATAGAGAAAATCTGGTGCATCTACACAATGGAGTTCTATGCAGCAGTAAAGAAAGATGACATCAGGAACTTTGCAGGTAAATGGATGGATTTAGAAGATATCATGCTAAGTTAAGTAACACAGTCCCAGAAAAACAAAGGAAGAATTGTATCCCTCATCTGTGGATGCTAGCACCAATTGCCTAATTTTATGGCCAATAGAGCAACGTCAATGTGATCTGAAAAAAAAAATAAAAAAATAAAAAGAGATATCAAACTTGAAAAAAAATAAAAGCAGAGTGATACTGGCATTAAGATAAGTGTAAATTAATGGAAAAGAGGAGATAGTTTGAATATATATGATCAAATAATTTCTTACAGAAATTCAAATCATTCAGTGAGAAAACTATAAACTTTATAACAAATGGTGCTGGTAAAACTGGATGTTTACATGTAGAAGAATGAATCTGGGGCTAGAGACATGGCTCAATGGTCAAGAGAACCTATTATTCTTCAAGAGGAGCCAAGTTCAGTCATCAGCTCACAACTAACTATAAATCCCCAGTTCCAGGGGATCTCAGATCTCATGCCTTCTTTCTGGCTCCTGTAGGCACCAGGCAGACACATGGTACACATACATACATATAGGCTGCCATGTAATATAAATTTTTAAAAAAAGAAAAGAAAAAAAAACTGGGTTGTTATATAGCACCATATTAAAGAAATAACTCAAAATGGATCACAGGCCTTCATATAAGACCTACAACTAAAAAATTATTTGGGAATAATTGCAGGATAAAAACTCAATGCATTGGACTTAGTTCTAAGTTCTTGGATATGACATAAAAGGACAGTCAACTAAAGGAAGAGATGATAAACTGAGGTTTATGATAAATTTGTTAATTGAAAGATACTATCAATAGCAACAAAAGATGAGCCACGGAATAGAACATGTATTTTCATATAATCTGGAACCTATAGAAAACTCTTTAAACCCAAGCAGAACAAGAAAACTTGATAGAGGTCAAAGAACTTGAAAAGACATGTTCTTAAATATAAGCAGCTAGCCAGTAAGCTCTTGAATAGCAAACAATTATGGAAATACAAGTCAATAGTATAATAAGATACTGTCTACCCTAGAATAAGATAGCTGCTACCAAAATACAGAAAATAATAAATGTTGGTGAAAATGTGGAGAAACTGGAATCTTCCTGCACTGTTGTGGGGATGTAAAGTGGTATAGCTGCTGTTAGAAACTGATTCTTCAAAAAGTTGAAAATAAGCTTGCCCTCTGGATCAGCAATTCCGTTAGTAGGTTTGTAATAAGTATTGAAAGAAACATTTCATTCATACATCAAATTTACTCACAGTAGTTAAAATACAGAAACAAGCAGTATTTATGATAGATGGATGGATAAACAAAATGTATCACCTATAAGCTATTGAAAATTCTTCATCATCCTTGCTCTTTTTAGAAAATGAAATATGAGTCTTTTAAGAGCCTACCAACTGACCCAGTCATACCACTCCTGGGTATATAACCACAAGATTCATCCTACCCCAAAGATACATGCACATCTATGTTTATTGCAGCTCTCTTCATACTAATAAAGAGCTGGAACCAACCCAAGTGCCCCTCAGCAGATGAGTGGATAACAAAAATGTTGTACATCTACACAATGGAGTTCTATGAAGGGGTAAAGATAACATCTTGAACTTTTCGGGTAAATGGATGGAACTCGAAGCCATTATGCTAAGTGAAGTAACACAGTCCCAGAAAAACAAAAGGCAAATGCTTTCCCTTACTTGTGGATGCTAACACCAAATCCCCAGTTGAAAGGCAAGCTGAACAGCATTATTGTTATATTTCCTTTTTATCCGAAAGCAACTGTGTTGTTATAGTGTAAATCTCTTAACAGGCTAAAAAATCGACATACCATTTAATTTCAGACTGTAATTACTGTATATAGGTGGAAGGCATGTATTCATATTTTAGAGTAGTATAAAATTAAAGGGGGAAGATATGAATTCCTAAACATAAAAAATTAAAATGAAATATGGCCATTTACCACATGTGGAGGAACTTGGTGGTTACTGTGCTTTGCAAAATAACCCAGATAGAGAAAGATAAATATGGTGTGATTATATGCATTTGACTTACTTATACTAAAAATACCCACAGAAACAGAAAACAGAGGAATAGAAGTCCATCGTGTAAATATAGCACATTTTCTTTAACCACTCATCAGGTGAGGGACACAATAGCTCTTTGCTGTTGTGAAAAGAGCTGCAATATACAGATGTGCATGTATCTCTGTGATAGAATGAGTTTTGTGGGTATATGCCCAGGAGTGGTATGACTAGGTCAGGTGGTAGGCTCATTTTGAGACTCTCCACACTGCTTTCCATAGGGGTTGTACAAGTTTACATTCCCACCAGCAGTGGATGAATTTTCCCCTTTCCCCATAGCCAGTCTTACCAGAGTAAGATGAAATTTTAAAGTGGTTTTAATTTGGCTTTCCTTAATTATTAGCAAAAAAAAAAATTTTTAAAAAAAAAAATAAAAAAAATTAAATACAAAAAAAAAAAAAAAAAAATAAAAAAATTAAAACAAAATTTAAAAAGGAAAATTAATTTAATAAAACATTAATTAATAAAAAAATTAAAAAAAAAAGAAAATAAAACAAAAATAGAAAGGAAAAAAGAAAAAGAAAACAAAAAAAAAAAAGGATTTAAAATAAAATAATTAATTGTTTCTTTCACTGTACAGAAGCTCTTGAGTTTAATAAGTTCCCAATTGTCAATTGCTGACTTTATTTCCTGTGCAGCTGCTGTCTGATTTAGAAAGTCTTTTCCTATGCCTATATCTTGTAGGTTCCTGCCAACATGTCCTTCTATCGTTTTCAGAGTTTCGGGTTTCATATTGAGGTCTGTGATCCATTTGGAGTTAATTTTTGTACAGGATGAAATGTAGGGGTTTAGTTTTATTCTTGTACAAGTGGTGATCCAGTTTTGCCAACATTTGCTAAAGATTCTGTCTTCCCTCCATTGAGTCTTCTTGGCCCCTTTGTCAAATATGACGTGCTGAAATTGCATGTGCTCAGGTTTGGATCTTCAATTTTGCTCCCATTCACCTGCAGGTATTTTGGGGCCAATACTAGGCTGTTTTGATGACTATGGCCCTGTAATACAGTTTGATGTCTGCTATAGTCATCCCCCCTGCATAGCTCTTTTTGCTCAGGGTTGCTTTGGGTACCCGGGGTCTTTTCTTTTTCTTTGTGATTTCTTTTTCTAGGTCTGTGAAGAAAGTCATGGTAATTTTAATTGAGATTGCATTGAATTTGTATATTACTTTGGGCAGGATGATCATTTTTACTGTATTAACTCACCCAATCCCTGAGCATGGGAAGTCCATCCATCTTCTGGTGTGTTCTTCAGTCTCCTTCTTTAGGGATTTAAATTTTTTATTGAACAGATTTTTAGTGTCCTTGGTCAGTTTCTTCTTAGATACTTTATTTTATTTTTGGAGGCTATTGTGAATGGGAACATCTCCTTGTATTTCTTCTCTAATTGTTTGCTATTGCCATAAAGAAAGAATACCAGTTTTTCCAGGTTAATTTGTATCCTTCCACTTTACTGAAACTGTTAGGTAAACTATCTTGTTATCTGCAAAAATGGATAGTTTGACCTCTTCTTTTCCAATTAGTACTCCTTTCATTCCCTTTTCTTGTCTTATTGCTCTAGTGAGGGTTTCAAGCACTGTATTGACATGGAGTGGGGATAGCAGGCAGCCTTGCTGGGTTCCTGACTTTAAGGGGAATGCTTTTAACTTTTCCCCATTTAGAATAATGTTGGTTGTGGGTTTGTTGTATATGGCTTTAATTATGTTAAGGAATGTTCCCTCCAGTCCAATTCCTAGGATTTTAAACGTGAAGGTATGTTGAATTTTGTTGAAGGCATTTTCTGCATCAATTGAGATAGCCATGTGATTTTTGTCTTTCAGTCTGTTTATGTGCTTTTACATATGCACAGATCCCTGCATCTGTACCATGAATCCACCTTGGTCATGATGGATGATCTTTTTGATGTGTCTGTATGCAGTTTGCAAGTATTTTGTTGGGAATTTTTGCGTCTGTGTTCATTAATGAAATGGCTCTATAGTTTCCTTTTTTCATAGTATCTTGGCCTAGTTTGTGTATTAGAGTGATACTGGCTTAATAGAAGGAATTTGGGAGGTTTCTATCCTTTTGAATAATTTGAGTAATAATGGCTGTAGGGCCTCTTTAAATGCCTTATAGAATTCTGCCATGAATCCATCTGGGCCTGGGCTTTTTTTAGTTGGCTAGAGGTTTATGTATTTTGTTTATACTTTCAAAGAACCAGCTCTTGGATTTATTAGTTCTTTATATTGTTTTCTTTGTTTCTTTTTAATTGATTTCTGATTTGATTTTTGTTATTTCTTCCTGTTGGGTTTAGGATTAATTTGTTGTTGTCTCTCAAGGTTTTTTAGTTGCAGTGTTAGGTTGTTTATTTGTGTTCTTTCTTTTTTCTTAATGTAGGCACTTAGGGCTATAAATTTTCATCTTAGGATTGCTTTAAAGATGTCCCATAGGTTTTGTTGTTGTATCATCCTTTTCGTTTAGTACCAGGAATATTTTTATATCTTTCTTTATTTCTGCTTTGACCCATTCCTTATTCAGAAGTGTGTTGTTTAGTATCTATGAGTTCTTGTAGATAGTAGGACTCTTTCTGGTGTTGGTATAAGCTTTATTGCACTGTGGTATGATAGAATGCATTGAATTATTTCAATTATTTTGTGTTTGTTGAGGTTTGCTCTGTGTCCCAGTATATGTTTGATTTTGGAGACTGTTCCATTGGGGGCTGAGTGGAAAGTATATTTTTTGGTGTTTGGGTGGAATATTCACTAGACGTCTATTAGGTACATTTGGTATATCATATTGTTCAGTTCAGGTGCCTCTCTTTATTCTTTGTTGAGTTGACCTGACCAATGGGCTCAGTGGGGTATTGAAGGCTCCCACTATTAGTGTGCTGGGATTAATCTATGCCTTGAAGTCCTGCGGAATTTTACTTATGAAGGTCGGTGCACCAGCATTTGGTGCGTATATATTTATGATTGTGAAATCTTCATGGTTAATTTTTCCTTCGATAAGGATTTAGTGACCCTCTTCATCTTTTCTGATTAGTTTTAATTTGAAGTCTATTTTATCTGATATTAGAATAGCAACTCCTGCTTGCTTTTTGGTACCATTTGCTTGGAATACTTTTTTTCATCCTTTCACCTTAAGGTGGTGCCTGTCCTTGAAGGTGAAATGGGTTTCTTGTAGGCAACAAAAAGGTGGATTCAAATTCTTTTTTTAAAAAAATATTTTTATTGATGTTTTGTGTTCTGCAATTCATGCCTTACATCTTTTTCTCAGTCTTTTTAAAGTTTTTCTCTGCTGAGGTTTATTGTTTGGGCAGAAGTTAACTGTTTCAGTCAATTCTTTGATCCAGTCTTCTTGTGTTTTTGTTCCCTCCCATTTGTATTGCTCCAACTTATGCCTATATACATCACATCTATATCAAAATTACAACCCATGAAAATAAACTGTATGCTAATTCCAAAATATGTTTAGGAGTTCACATTTTTCCCCTCAGTTTTATATTACTCTAATATATGAATACATACCCTCCATACATATGCCATAATGACAAAGTCTGAAAATAAGTGGTCGGTTAATTCTAGACCCCATTAAAGAATTCACTTATAGGGGCTGGAGAGATGGTCTAGCGGTTAAGAGCACCGACTGCTCTTGCAGAGGACCCGGGTTCGATCCCCAGCACCCACATGGTGGCTGAGAACCGTCCGTAACTCCAATTCCAGGAGAACTCCAGTTCCAGGGGAATCTGATACCCTCCTCTGACCTCCGTGGCTTTGCATGACATGGGTGCACAAACCTACGTGCAGACAGTACATTCATACACATAAATAAATAAAAAAATAAAAAAAAAGAATTCACTTATAACAACATTATAGATGCCTTCAGATTCTCCAAGTCTGTGTCTCTTGATTGGGGAATTTAGACCATTAATATTTATGGTTATTATTAACAGATATATATTGCTTCCTTTCAGTTTACTTTCTATTTGAATTTTTGTTCTAGGTTTATATTTCCACAGTTATACCTTCATTAATTACCTTCGTTTGTCATTTGGAAACAGTTATCCTTTTCTCTGTCCTTTGAATTGCTTCGAGTATTTTCTGAAGGGTTTGTTTTCTGGACTTGTATTCTTTTATCTTTTAATGTCATGAGATATTTTTCTTTCTCCTTCAACTTTCTCTTGTAACTTTCAGTATTATGTTTTTGCTTTGAGGATCTAGCATTTTTACTATGATATGGCATGGGAAATTTCTTTTTTTTTTGGTCTTGTCTATTTGGTGTTCTATGTGCTTTTTGTATTTTTTTTAATGAAAAATGCATTTCATATTTTAATTATAATGTCAGAAACAAATCTGTGGAAAGTACACAACATCAAATCTTTGCTATTGGATTAGCAGATAAATGTATTAAGAAAAATCTCTAGTAAATATTTACATCTACTAAGTCAATACCTAAGGTATATTCTTTTTTCTTTTTCCTTTTATATTATTCCAAAATATGCATATATATATATACATATATATATATACACACACACACACACTCCATACATAAGTCAAAATTAAAAATTCTGAAAATAAACTGTAGTCTGATTCCTAAGCACATTTAGAGATTCACATTTTAACAGTAAATTTGCATGCAGGTATAAGCTTCTTGTATTTGTATGGGTATGTCTTTTTCAGTTTGGGGAAATTTTCTTCTATAATTCTCTTGAAGATCTGGTCAATACCGTTATCCTGGGATTCCTCTCTTACCTGAATACTTGTGATATGGAGGTTTGGTCTTTTCATGGTGTTCCACATTTCCTGATTATTCCCTTTTGTATGTATTTTTTAAATTTTTTATAATCTTTGCTTGAACATTCCAGTTCTTCCATGTTTTCTTCCAACCTGATATTCTATATGCTACATCCAATCTGTTACTGAGGCTTTCTCCCATCCTTTCTTGTTGATTGGATTTGTGTTTGGTTTCCTTTTTCATTTCAGCCTGAGCATTTCCAGTCCTGATGCTTGTCATTCTCTCCTTCTAGTTCTTTGATTCATTCGTCTGTGTGTTCTTTTATATTCTTTGATTTCTTTGAGTGTGACTATGATAGATATTTAAAGATGTGTGTCCTGGAATCTCTTCAGGAAGTTCTCATTGAAGAAGTCCTCTGTAGGGCTGGCAGAATTTAGTGTTGGGGGTTATTATTTGGTTTTCCCTTGTTATTGATTTTTCGTTGTGCTTTTGGCATGCAGACTTGTTTTACTGTTTGTATTCTGTTATGAAGCTCAAGTGAATGTGCTTTGGGCTTTCCTTCAGCAGCCTGCTAGGGGTTTCTGCCTTGAATGCCTGTGTGTGTGCTCCAGATGGGCCCGCCTGCCTCCAGGTCTCCCATCCTGAAATTTCTAAAGATGTAACCAAAATAAAACTTTTGTAAGTCTTGTATGTCAGCTATTCTGTCATAGTGCTGAGAACAATAATTAATTTGGAGGCAGACTCCATGATCCAGAGGTAGTTTCCATGTTCCTGCCCACGTACCCCAGAGCTTCTAATTCAGTGTGTTCTTGCCATTCTCCCATCAGAATTGGGATCTTGAACCTGGTAGGGTCATGTGACTAATCTTTAGAATGAGGAAGAAAGTGATGCTACATGCAAGACTCTTGAAATTCTTCTTTTCCAGATGACCCCTCTTAGGCCTCTCTCCCACATCCAGCAGCCATGCTGTGAGGAAGTTCCCAAAATATAAAGAGCTCATAGCTAGGCATTCCAGGCAACAGTTTCATAGAAGTCATTCTTCAAAATATTTCTTGCAAGATAATAGAAGAGTGTACAAGAAATTGTCCATTTGATCCTAGACCTGGTCCCACACCCCAGGTGGTAGAATCTTCACAGATGAGGCTGCAGGCATATGAGAAAAATACTGTGCATTGCCTGATTTCCAGAAGCTATGAGCTTATGACTCTGATAACATTTTATTCCACTAAGTGTGAAGAGATTTGTTATGAGAAAATAGGCAAATTAATGTGAATATAAAGAGTTACAGGCTTGTTCAAGATAATATCAATGCAAAGGATAGAGTCATAAATGCAACTAGTGCAATTTTTCAGAGATAAGAGGGAAGGAAGAGTGACAAGAAGAGAGAATAGTGACGAGAATGAGGAGGAGAAGGAAGAGGAGGAAGAGGAAGAAGATTAGGGAGAAGGAAACCAAAATAAACAGCATTTTTTCTTTTTTTAATTTTGTATGTGTATGAATGTACTGTCTGCATGTAGGTTTGTGCACCCATGTCATGCAATGCCGTGGAGGTCAGAAGAGGGTATCAGATTCCCCTGGAACTGGAGTTAAAGACAGTTCTCAGCCACCATGTGGGTGTTCAAACCCGAGTCCTCTACCGGAGCAGTCGGCGCTCTTAACTGCTACCAGAGCAGTTGGTGCTCTTAACTGCTAGGCCATCTCTCCAGCCCCATAAACAGCGTTTTTTACAATTTCTATGACATATGTTCTCATATAATTTGATCCCATTTTTGAACTTGTATTTATATGTGCATGCACACATGTGTCCATGTAATGTGTGTGAAAAATACTGAATGACTGCTAAAAGGATGTCCCCAACAAAAATAGTTAAAGTGGCAGCTTTCATGTTATACATACTTTTTCATAGTAAAATATATTTGAGAAGAAAAGTTAATGAGACTGATTATAAAAAAAACTCTTTAAATAAATAAAATTGTCCTTTTTAATAGCTAAGGGAAAACTTAAAATACAACAACTAAGGACTATCACACTAAGAAAATTAACCTGTTTGTCATATAATTTTTAACAATTAATTTTGTTTAACTGTGAGAGTAGGACAGGTAGCATCCAGAGGACCATTGATCCATGCCTACTTCTGGGATAAACATACAGCTATTTAGAGACATTTGATAGAAGGTAGTTGAAACCATCAGTTTGGATTAGAATGGAAAAGAATTGGTAGAGACCAGAATAGGACCCAAGGGTTTTTAAAATATTTTTATTATTTTTTTATGTGTATGAGTGTACTGTCTGCATGTAGGTTGGTGCACCCCTGTCGTGCAATGCTGTGGAGGTCAGAAGAGGGTGTCAGATTCCCCTGGAACTGGAGTTAAAGACGGTTCTTAGCAGCCATGTGGGTGCTGGGAATCGAACCTGGGTTCGTGGTGGCGCACGCCTCTAATCCTAGCACTTGGGAGGCAGAGGCAGGCAGATCTTTGTGAGTTCAAGGCCAGCCTGGTCTACAGAGTGAGTTCCACGACAGCTAGAGCTACAGGGAGACCCTGTCTCAAAAAGACAAAAAAAAAAAAAAAAAAAAAAGGAAAAACACAGACAGACAGCAGGCACCTAACTGCTACAATGAAATTCAAACTAAACATCTATTATTTTAAATAGATATTTATATTGTTTTATAAATTTTCTTTTACTATCTTATTTTGTTCTTGAAAACAAAAATGTGATTGAACAAATTTCATGGTGCAGAAATTCCATAGCACATACATATGTCTGTAGCAAGAGATATCTATTTCTATATTAGAATCTTAATGTATATTCATATTAAAATATGTTTAGAATGAAAGACATTCCCCTTGAAAGTAGACTTTTAAGAAAGGAATCACAACATGGAAATTTAAATTGATTATGGGTTTGGTATTCAGGAAATCATAGCGAGATAAATTACATTTTGAAAGAGGTAGCAGCCAAAGTCAAACCTAGTAGACTGTCTAAGTGAACCTAACTGATTGTAAATTGTGTAAGATTTCCAAGGACCTAAGTGGGAAGTCTAAGCAGAGAAAAAGACCAGGGGCTTTCTCTTTTCTTTTTTATAGGAGGGAGAATTATATATAAACATACCTATATTTGTAACAGTATCTATGTGTCTGTGTCTATATTCATAAATATACCTATATTCATGTTTATATGAGGAAAATTGGACTCTGAAGAGATAGTGAAAATAGAGATGATTAATATAAGTTGCTGGTTTAACATCTCAAAAAGTGGTAAGAACTACATTAAAAGCAGATTCGATTTCCAGGGATTAAAAAAATCTCTTCCTCTATAAAATAGGTGGTAAGGGGCTGGAGAGATGGTTCAGCCTAAGAGCACTGGCTGTTCTTGCAGAAGACCTGCATTCAGTTCCCAGCAACCACATGGCAGCTAACAGTTCATAATTCCTCTTTCAGGGGATTTGATGCCCTCTTCTGGCTCCTGTGATATGGGCATTGCATACATGGGTGCAGTTACATAAATCCAGATCAAATTCTCTCACACACAAAATAAAAATAAATAATTTTTAATTAAAAAGGAATAAAAAATAAAATATGCAGCAGAAAACTGGGAGGTGTTTTTGAAGTTAAGTTGTGGGGAAGTGAAAACTCAGTATTTTTACTTGATGTCCCTTTCTAATCCATGAAATGAGAGACAGAGGCGTTTGCCAAGATGAGACTGGATGGTCACTGTGATGATCTGGAAGTCACTGGTAGAGCTGTGAGACAGTCCCATGCAGAATGTGAAAGGGAGTTTGCTAGGAGCAAATGAAAACCAAAGGTTTGACTGGAGAAAGCCTCATGTCAAGGAGTTACATCTGCTTTCAAGAGCTAATCTGAAAATGCAAGCGCTCATCTACACCAGAAAACCCCGGTGGATTTCCAATTGAAGATTATTTAGTAGGAAATACAGTAATTCAAAGCCATGTCGATGTTTTGCACACAATTCCATTCCATATACAGGAAAGACCAAATATCTTTTTGGTATAAAAACATATCAGATGGCCTAGTGGTTAAGAGCACCGACTGCTCTTGCAGAGGACCCAGGTTGGATCCCCAGCACCTATATGGCAGCTGAGAACCTTCTGTAACTCCAATTCCAGGAGAACTCCAATTCCAGGGGAATCCGATGCCCTCTTCTGACCTCCACGGCATTGCACGACACGGGTGCACAAACCTACATGCAGACAATACATTCATACACATAAACAAATAAATAAAATAAAATAAATTAGGGCTGGAGAGATGGCCTAGCGGTTAAGAGCACCAACTGCTCTTGCAGAGGATCCGGGTTCGATCCCAGCACCCACATGGTGGCTAAGAACCGTCTGTAACTCCAATTCCAGGAGAACTCCTGTTCCAGGGGAATCTGACATGCTCTTCTGACCTCCGCGGCATTGCACGACACGGGTGCACAAACCTACATGCAGACAGTACATTCATACACATACAAAAATAAATTTAAAAAAAATTAAGAAAATATTAAAAAAAGTAAAAACATATCAGAAATAGCCAAAAATCGGAGTGGATGTTGTATTGAAAAACCCTGTTTTTACTTAAAATAAAGCCACATTTGGATAAAATAGATATGCATCTAGGCTTTGCTATTTCCTAGGTAAACTGCATCCTCTCTCTTTTATACATAAGACTAGAGTAAAAATAGAACCATTCTATTTGAGAATTTTGTGAGGAATTTGCAATTGATCGACATTATTAATTATGGAATGATATGTGACATATTAACTTTTGGATGAATTGCTTTTAGCTGTATTTTATTACTCCTGATAGCTATACTAAGGAAAAGTCAAGGTACAAATATTTGTTCTTTCATGGCAGGCTCACAGGGAAAATTTTATGCTCCCGTGCATTTCCTAATTGCTGTTAGCACATAGGAAAGCTCCCTCGAATCAGCATCATAACTAGCCACTATCAAAGTTTGTGGTAAATGCAGAAACCAGTCTTGCAAACAAGAAAGAAGAAAAGGTGTTCTTAGTTAATGTTATTGGAAAAAGGTCATGCTACTTACTGCGTCCCTGAGGGAAAAGAAATCTGTTGTCTCACTAGGAATCAGTATCTATTAGTGTGTAGCTGTGACTTTCTGTAAGTGTAGAACTGATAGTAAAAGTCATTGTTCTAGTTTCCCAAGTACTGAATGAAGGTAACAATCAAATAGCAAATCAGAAAACAAAAAATTGAGGTTTTGTTTACTGGGAAGATGTACAGAAGATGATGTGATCTGAACCACAGGGGAAATTCTTATTTTTAAGGGATTCTACAATATAAGAGCACAGTTGTTTTCAGATCACATTGACATTGCTCAGTTTGCCATACAGTTAGGTAATTGGTGCTAGCATCCACAGATGAGGGATAACATTCGTTATTTGTTTCTCTGGGACTGTGTTACTTCACTCAGCATCATATCTTCTAAACCCATCCATTTACCTGCAAAGTTCATGCTGCCATCTTTCTTTACCACTGCATAGAACTCCATTGTGTAGATGTACCATATTTTCCCTATCCACTCATCAGTTGAGGGGCACTTGGGTTGGTTCCAGCTCCTTGCTATTGTGAAGAGAGCTGCAATAAAAATGGCTGTGCATCTATCTCTGCAGTGGGGTGAGTCTTGTGGGTACATGCTAAGGAGTGGCATGGCTGGATCAGTGGCAAGTTCATTCCAAGTCTTCCAAGGGTTCTCCACACTGCTTTCCATAGTGGCTGTATGAGTTTACATTCCCACCAGCAGTGGATGAGTGTTCCCCTTTCCCCACAACCTCTCCAGCACTTGGTATCATTTGTTTTCTTGATCCTAGCCAGTCTTACTGGAGTAAGATGATATAGTAGTTTTAATTTGCATTTCCTTAATTACTAGTGACGTTGAACACTTTTTAAGATGTTTCTCAGCCATCTCTAATTCCTTACTTGTGAAGTCTCTGTTCAGCTCTTTGCTCCATCTTTTGAGTGGGTCATTTGTTTTCTTTCTTCTTTGTTTTTTGAGTTTTTATATTATGGAAATCAATGCTTTGTCAGATGTTTCTGCTGTGAAGGTTTCCTCCCACAGAGTGGGATTTCTCTTCACTTCCTTGATTGTTTCTTTTGATGTACAGAAGCTTTTGAGTTTAATGAGGTCCCATTTGTCAATTGTTGACCTCAATTCTTGTGCAGCTGCTGTCTGGTTTAGGAAGTCTTTTCCTACACCTATGTCTTGTAGTCTGCTGCCAACTTTTTGTTCTATCACCTCCAGAGTTTTGGGTTTCACATTGAGGTCATTGATCCATCTGGAGTTGACTTTTATACAGGGTGAGGGTTTAATTTCATTCTTCTTCAAGTGGTGATCCAGTTCTGCCAACACTACTTGCTGAAGATGCTTTCTTTCCTCCATTGTGTCTTCTTGGCCCCCTTGTTAAATATGAGGTGGCTGAAATTGTATGTGCTCAAGTTTGGATCTTCAGTTTTGTTCTATTGGTCAACAGGTGTGTTTTGTACAAGTACCAAGCTGTTTTTATGACTATAGCCCTGTAGTATAGTTTGAAGTGTAGTATAGAGATCCCCCCCGCCCCCCATATTGCTCTTTTCACTCAGGGTTGCTTTGGTTCTTCAGTGTCTTTTGTTTTTCCAAATGAAATTAAGGACTTTTTTTCCAAGACTGTGAAGAAACTCTTGGGAATTTCAATTGGGATTGCATTAAATCTGTATAAGAGTTTGGGTAGAATAGACATTTTTACTATATTAATTTTCCCAATCCATGAGCATGGGAGGTTTTTCCATCTTCTGATGTCTTCTTCAATTTCTTCTTCAGGGGTTTAAAAATTTTGTTGTAGATCTCTTTGGTGTCTTTGGTTAGGTTTCTTCCTAGGTATTTTATTGTTTTTGAGGCTATTGTGAGTGGTAAGATCTCCTTGAATTCTTTCTTCAGTTGCTTGTTTTTGCTGTAAAGAAAGGCTACTGATTTTTCTAGGTTAATTTTGTATCCGGCCACTTTACTGAAGCTCTTAATTGTTTCTAGGAGTTTCCTGGTGGAGTTTTTTTAGCATCCCTTAAGTAAACAATCATGTCATCAGCAAAAAGTGAATTGCTTGACTTCCTCTTTTCCAATTAGTACTCCTTTAATTTCAAAAATGACCAAAGCATTCCCTTTAAAGGTAGGAACTCAGCAAGGCTGCCCCTTGTCACCACACCTCTTCAATATAGTGCTTGAAACACTTGCTAGGGCAATAAGACAAGAAAAGGAAATTAAAAATTTTTTTCATTAGTCTGAGACTCCAGAAGTTCTAATGCATTGTGTTCCTTTGAAATTTTTCTAAATTGTGAACACTGCTCTGTGCTTATTGGTTCTTTAAAAAGGACTAATTATGGGTTTCTCAGATTATCCTGCAGCTGAGCCCTACCAGAGCTGTATGAAAGGAAGTCCAACACAAGGCCCTCTTCTTGGACCAGTGTAAAACTTTTCCACATTATGGCATGACACTCCTGAGGACACTGTCATAATAAAACAGTGTGGTAGACCAGCAAGTGAATTCAATGTGCATTGGAAGACTCAGCTTAGACAAAATTGTGTACCTCCTTTTTCAAAAGACACACAGCCTGTGAAAACTTCAGTTTTCTTTCAGTTAGAAGAATCAAAAAGAAACTGCTTCCGTGATTGTCGACTTTAAATGGGTATTCTGCTTATAAAAGCTCTTCCTATATGAAAGGTCAAATATTCTAATGATGATATTTGTTAAAATTTTGTTTTAGACTAGGTTTCCACTTTAAGAACTCATCTTAAGCTGAAAAAATGTTAAGATATAATCAAAACTCAAAACACATAGGAAGAATTTCAGTGATTTTTTTCAAAGCAAAACACTGAAGATAAAAGTGCTTACAACTACTAGTTACTGTTAATCCTTCATAGTCTATGGATATGCTTTAAAAATAAGCAGTAATTTTTACTTTTAAATGGTAATGTGAATCCAATATATGTGCTTACTTGTCTGTTTCCTTAAACATCATTTAAATAACAAAAAGTACATCAATAAATGGACAAAACCATAATTACCCTCAGATATAATGCAAACATCCAAGATGGAAGCTTTTCTGCAAATTAGTGAGAATTTGAGGATTTACACTAAATATCAAGCAGACACCAGGGAAAACAAACTAAAACAGGTCCAGCAGGCTAAGGAAGTTACCAGGAAAGGAAAGTGTAGCTGAGTGGTTTTCCACCAGGGTAACCTGGAGAAATTCTTCACTCTTGGCAAACTTTAGATGCTGCTTACTCTCTGGATATTCTAGAAACATTGATGGTACCACTTTATGAAAATAATGGCAGTGTCTTAGGAATGGAATTAAGGAGGAACTTTCAGGGCTTGAGCAGAGGAATGCCCTGAAAATATATTCAGAATGTTAAGGCCTCAAAGGTAGATGGTAAGTTGTCCAGCGCACTCAAATAGTAAGGTAGGGTGTCATATGCTCCATTGGGAGTGGGGTTTCCTTTAGTCCCTCTTATATACTCTTGTGTCCATGCTCCCTGAAGAAAAACCTACAAGCCAAAATACAGGGAAATATTTGTCATTATTTCTTCTATCATGCTGTGTCTGTTTTTTCTATCTGAATCTTCTACAGAACACTGCAGGGCAAGCATTATATCAAACCTGCTTATGGCTGCTTCCATATCATTTATTCATTTACACTTTTATGCTTTTGCTTCTCCCTTTGGAACAATTCATTCCACTCTTAGATGACTGTTATAGTCGTTATTTAGCCCCATTCTATTATTCTGTTTAGGGAAACTATTACAGTAAATGTTTTATATCAACAATCATATCTTTAATACCTGAATATTTTCATTTTCTCACTTTCTCCTATTGTGTAGCAATCAGTCCTTGTTGTATGAATGCAATAGTTCTGAATAGTTTCCCAAAGAGTCCTCTTATCTGGCAAAAAGGCTATTCTGGACATGATGTTAGTGAGCAGAAGTTATTGTCTTGCAGATTTCCTTCCAGAAGTGATAGATCAAGCTGGTAATGAACTGCCCTGAGCAATGATCTGAGCTGCTGGCTGCAACTCTGCCCCCACTTCTGACACCTGTAGCAGGCTGCAGTGAAGATGGGACTTGTCCCAGATGTCAGTGAAACACTTTGACAGGTCTCTCCTGATTGGTCACATTTTACATCTCACTTGCATGTATGAATACCCAGCTAATGGTAGTCCACATGGTTCTGTATAATAGGATGTGCAGACTATGGAAAGACTCTGAAAAATCACTCCTCAGAGAAGGAAAAGAGGGAAGACAACAGAGACTTGTTTGCAACAGGAGTCTGGTTCTCAGCAGCTTTCAGCTCTGGCCAGGGGGTTGGCTTCTACATACTTGCTGAATGAGGAAGACAGTCCCTGAGACAGATGTCCTGCCCCTCCACTACCCCACTCCCCATATTGGCCAAGGAAGTGCTTTGATTCCCATTGCTACTGCTCCAAGACACTTGCTGCTTTGTGATCCATCACTTCTGGCTCTACCTTGGAGATCTGCTGCTTCAGCTTTCTAATCCTTCCAGAGTCATGGGACCTGCTTTCTCTAGATATGCTTTCATGGATTATTCTGGGTCAGCATTCTGAAACTCCAGGAGCTTAGAGCTAGAGCACTTGCTGATAGTCTCTTGGCTGGCAACCTGAAGCCTCATAATATCTTTTGGTCGGCATCTTGATGCCACTAAATTTCTAATAGATTTCCAACCTTCTTAGTTTCTATTTTCCTATTTGGATCCTTACTCCTGTGTGGCAAATAAAATTTCCCTTGCTTCTTCACCCTTCCATACCTATCTTCTCCTCTCTTGCAGGAAGGGCAAAATAAGAAGTTGATAACTGATCTCAGAAGTAGTAGGTATGAAGTAGTTGGTTAGTTTAAGTGTTCTTATATTCATTTTTTAGTTTTTAATTTATTATTGACATTAAACTATTTCCATACATCATACATCATTTCTCAATCAAATTTAGAATCACTTCCCTTTCCATGACTCCCACCCCACCTGAGTTCCTGCACTCTGCCATACATGTCTTGTGTCTTTTTCCAAGTCTTTCCAGAGTTTTTTTTCAAAGCAGAGTCTTATTATTTTTGGAAGAACTTCACTATTTCAGTCTTTTCCCCCCATTCTTTTGTTATTGTTCTCTCTAACTTGTATTGCATATATATACACACATAAATATATACACACATATGCACATACATACATACATACACAACCTCTTCAGAGTGTAGACTGCTGTTGTTGGACTGCCCAGGCTGTGTCATGGAGGCCAGTGCAGAACCTCATTTGGGTGACCATGTGGGGGAAGGACCCCAGTGTGGAGCACAGGGGCAGGATTGATGGTTGTTTGGGCTTGCCAAACCTTCAAGCATTTTCTTAGGGAAAACATGACATCTTTTAGCAAAAAAAAAAAAAAGTGTTCTTATATTTCTTAAAGGAACAAAAAGAACTTTACTGTGCATCTAGGGAGATTTGACATGTGTTACTTTAAGGTGGGGTTAGTTTATCTTTTTGGAATAATTGGAGGATCCTTTGGGCACTCTAAGTTTTCTTTAGGGTTGTCCTCTCTTGGACTTGTACTCAACCCATGAGTCCACTTAGAAAATCTTTTGCATTTGGTCTTGGAACAAGTTATACTTATCCCACAGGCAATTCCCTGTATCTGATAGCCCTGCAGAATGAGGACAGGAAAAGTATTTCTGTTCCATTTTCCTTATAGATATGTTAGATCACTAAGTTATCTGTAGTCAATTAGTTTTGTTGGATCATCAAAATAGACCTGTGTTATATAACTGGTTATACCTGCATGTGGTTAATTGACTACTGATCTGCTGTTTCGTTCCCATCTCTCTGGCCATTCGCTCTCAGCTTGGAAGTTTGGGGGCTCTACTCTTCCTTCAGTGTATTTTTTTTTTTTCTCTGTAGACTGTGGCTTTATTCTTTTTTTTGGTTTCTCTACTTTCCCATCAACTTTCTATTTACAGAAAAGCCCTCAACATTTTTTGTTCCCTGCTGACACCTTGTTTTTGTGGTTTTCATTTCTAACATTTTGCTGTCATTTTGATAGGCCATTTTGAGAGCTGGACTGTGATGCCTGCAATTTGTCTCACGCAGAGCAGCCCAAGCAACTTTATTGTGGCTCTTCATCCAACTCTCCCACTCAATCTCTGTATTTTCACTGAGTTGTTACCTCTGGCTGAAAGGCTTTATTGTGCCCCAAATTCTCCATCCTATAATATCCACATTTAATTTCTACTTTGCTTAAAAGTTCTGGCCCAATGCCATTTCCCTCAAAATAATCACTATTTTCTTCCTTGAAGTGGTATAACACTTTTTGTTTCTTACTTACTCGTCATTATCATGCAAATATTGCCTCTTAACTTGAAATGCTTTATCCGAATTACATAGCTTTCTTACCCAAAGATTTTCTCAGGCAAGTTGCCCTTTAGAACTTCCAAATCTTTTTTGTTATAAACCCCTTTATTCAAAACAAGTTCTCATAAGTATCCTGAAAAGCACTTTCTTTTCAAAGTCATTTAATTTTTTCATGTTATTTATTCTAAAAGTCTTAATGTTAAACTAAGAATTTCACTTGTGGTCACTCTATTTAATGTTTTCCCAGAAAAAAAAAAAAAAAAAGAAATGTTAGATATGCAGTTTGGCTGATTTAACTTTATAGAAAAAAAAATGTTTTCCTGTTAATTCTCAGTAGTTCTAAACTATGTTCCTACTGATTGGAACAAATATTTAAATTTGGACAAAGATGTTAATATGTAAATCTAAAACACTATAAAGGTAAACAAATTATTATAATTAGGGACTTAAAGAGCATTTCTCAATAAAAAGCTTAATTTTTATTAATATACCCTTGTTTGATTCTGGGGTTACCTTGACTCTGCCACCATAACATTTATCCCAATGTTAATAATAATAATGACTAAACATCTTCACGTACTGGTCTCTGCAACTCATTTCAAGAGAGCTCCTTTCAGTGTTGCACAGCATGGGATGAGTCATGCCGCTTTGGGGTTGAAATCTTTATGGCTTTTCTTCTTCTCTAATCTGTGATATCTTAAAGGTGCTGGCACTGCTAGATTTCTCAAAAATAGAAAATGCAAAGTAAACTAACCACTAAAACTGGAGGCAGCGAAATAAAAATCAGATACAAGATAGGTGGTAAAGTCAAAGCAAGGACCCAATCCCAACTCAAATAAATACACCTGTAATAACAAGCTATTCAAACACAATTGAAAAGTCAATCTATCTTCCAATTTTGTAAATTAAATGAAAAGCTCAGCTCTCTGCTCTTTCTATGTGCTATTATTAGAACTTCAATGACCAGAGATGAAAGAAAAATTCTTACATGATAAGCCAAATTTTTATTTCCTCTAAGTTAAAACTTGAAAACAATTACATGAAGTCTCCTAACATCTTATGGGCTTTGCTTTCCCTTCATCAGCAGATAGGATGGGACAATATATATATATATATATATATATATATATTATTGGTTATATTTCAATGCTCCGTGGTTGCCCAAAAGTTTTCTTTTTTAATTGACCCATTTTCTCTGACAGGTCAAGCTCCATGCAATAAAGCAAATATAAACACACACAGGAAAAGATTCTTACATGTTACCAGTTCAAGCTGTGCATTTAGTATATTACAGTCCACATGTCAATCATTATCCATCCACCTACCCACAGATATAGTTGAGCATCATTCAGTCTTCCTATGGTCATGGTCACAGCCACATGAAGCTGTAGGTTTCTGAGCTGTTCTTGACTTTGGGGAGAAGAACAGAACAGTCACATTTCTGCCTTAGAAATTTGGAATCAAGGTGTGCAGAAGCCTTGATTGGTCACAGATTGTTGGAAATACAGAGTGAACCGGAAGTAGTGAATAAATTGAAGATGATTTTTTAAAAAGCTACGTACTGAGCCTATTTATAAAAACAAAACCTGGGCTGGAGAGATGGCCTAGCAGTTAGGAGCGCCGACCGCTCTTGCAGAGAACCCAGGTTCGATCCCCAGCATCCACATGGCGGCGAGAGCCGTCTGAAACTCCAGTTCCAGGAGATCTCCAGCTCCAGGGGAATCCAAGACCCTCTTCTGACCTCCGCGGCATTGCACGACACGGGTGCACAGACTTGCATGCAGACAGTACATTCATACACATACAGAAATAAATAATAATAAAAAAATATAAAAAAACCTAACAAAAAGTAAATTAGGAAAGTCAGTTTTGAAAAAGTTATGGTCTGTACTTATAGTCCCAGGTAACATGAAGCCCAACTGTACATCATTCTGTGTCCTAGGATTTTGGGATACTATAATATTCTGTAATCAATTTTTCTCCTTGTTATTTTGAGTTAGATTTTACTTCTGGCAAACATTTAAGCCTTTTGAGGAACAAGGACTTATTTAAAAATATTTTTATTATTTTTAGTTTATGTGTTTGAGTGTGATGCCTGCAAGTGAGTACACATGTGTCATGCAATCCCTGCAGAAGATGTCAGAAGAGAGTGTCCAATCTCCTGGAGCTAGAGTTATGGATTGTTGTTAGCTACCATGTGGGCTGTGAACCAAACCCAGGTCCTTTGCAAGAGCAGCTAGGACTCTTAACTGCTGAACCATCTCTCCAGCCCCTAAGGGGAGAAGCAAAGGCTTTCGGTTACTTTATCACCTGCTAAAGGCTCTTCACTGGACAAGTAGATAAAGACAGCTAATATTATATAGTAAAATAAAGCAGTGTTATAGAAGGCAATAACTTTCATCGATGCCAAAATCAAGCTATGTTTTGTAAATTTGATGTGGGAGAGGTAGATATTGTCTTATTTAAAAGAGATAATATTTAACTAATACCAACAGTAAAATTGATCCCAGCAATTTAGCAATCTATGAAATACATCTGATCATTTCATAGCCCCAATTTCTCTCTTATTGCTTTCCAAATTTATCCATAATGAAGAATTGGATCAATTATGGGGCTAGGATAATTATTTATATTTCAGTTATATACAAGGTATGATTAGTTAGAAAATTAAATATTCTGAGAAATGTAAAATATAATGGGGATTTTCTAGAACTATTGAAATAAAACTTTTCCCCTCTCAAAGCATATATAATGAGATCTGGGAGGAAAGTTTAGCATTAATATCCAGAAAACATACTTATATCACCCATGAGCAAATTATGAGTAAGAACAATAGCAATCGAATTTATAAATAATGAGTTTGTTCAGTGATTTGATTTTGTCCCTTTCCTGGAATAAATTGGATTCAGTCTTTGGATTTTCCCTAAGATTCCACCACCATGTGTTTAAACAGCTCTTGGTTAAAAAATTTTTTGGCTATTTTGAAAGGAAGATGTTTATTTATGAGAAAAAGATTCAGTGCATGTGTATTGATATGTGCAGGGCAGAAAACTTTGTTCCTGTTCCAGTGTTAGATAAGGAGGACCATATCTGGGTTTTAGCTCTCAATTCACCACTCTTGTTCATCTTAAGGACTTTAACTATACAATAAGAATGAATCTAATTTGGCTTTGAAATGTAGGTGAGGGCATCCCTTGGCTCCTTGATATTTGTGTTACTTGAGTTGATTGCTGGTAAGTCTTTGATGAGATGAAATGTGTTTTCTTTAGTTCTTTTTCCTGATAGGTAAGATTATCTCATTTATTGATCTTATGACCTCTTTTTAGATATTAGTATAAATAGATTTAAGTCCACATTTTTCTTTGAAAAAATTAAGTGGCTTATAGTCAAAGCAAAGAAATTTATTTTTATTATAATATCTAAATATATTAGTCAAGTAAAAACTATTTTCAAATGTTTTGTTGATCAATCACAAAATGCTTCAATATAGTCAAGGTAAAAGCTGAACCATATTTGATTATATATAATCTTTATCAATATCAGGAAATATACTGTGATGTGCAGCTTTAGTGTCAATTTGACACACCTTGCTGGAAGTTCACATGGGCAAGCTTCTAGTGACTTGAAAGCCTCTGTGTCCCTCTGCTCATGAAGCATCCCTGGCTCTTAAAATCTTTCTGTCTCCTCTTTCATAATGGTCCATGAGCTGTGCATGGGTGAGGATCAATATAGGAGTCCTATCCAAGGACACACATTCTGCAGTCTCTTATTCTCTAAAACTTAGACAGTTATGGCCTTCTGCTTACATTGCACTCTGTTTTATAAGGAAGCTTTGCTGGTGACAGTTGAAGGATGAACCAATATTCTTTGCACCCCCTGTCCTGCTGTGTTTCATGAGCCTTAGGTGTAGAGGTTTAGCTGTAGATATGTCACCTAGGGGTAGACATCTCTCAGACATATATTGTAAAATTCTGCAGTAACCTCCATATCTTGCAAAAAGAAGCTTCTTTTACGGGTAGTATATGATATACTTGTCTGTAACTATAAAGAGGCATATTTGGCATGTGGTAAGAAATTCCACTTGTCTAGAGATATGACAGAGATAGGGTTTTCTCCAGAACCTATGATCTCTCCAGTCATGTATATTTGAGTATAATTACAGTGTCGCCCATGAGTTCACTCTCATTGAGAGGGCTTTAAGTCCAACTAGATAGTTGTTGAGTACCCCAGATAACAGTGTCACTCCTGAACCAATAAAGGTAGTTTGCTGTGCCCGTTATTATGGTTATTTGGCTTCAGGGCTGGGTTGGACCATTGATCAATTTTTCCCCCTTAGCAGCTTCCATGGTTTCCTCTAGAACTATGGGAACTGGTCTTCAGGGAGGTGTCTTTTAGCTCAGTTCCAACTCCATTGCTCCAAGTCCTGGGACTGAAGTTATGTCCTGTCTTCAGCAGTAGGGTCTTATCTTCCAGTTTTGGGAGATAGCCAAGGGCTCTGGCAATAGCCTGTGCTACCTTGGGAGTGTCTTGGACTGCTCTGACGAAGCCTTCGAAGGGAGGTCCTTCCTGTCTGGTACCATGCTCCTTACTTCCATACTTAATCCATTAAAAATGTTTAAAATCTCTGAGACAATATAACTTTGAATTAAATTCTCTGAAACGCATGGCGTATTTGTGTGGTTCTTCTCCAGTGTGCCTTCCCTTTTCATCCACCAGTAGGGATCTATTTCCCATTTCTTTGAATTTTCTATGAATTTCACATAGTGATTTTGTTTTGATCAATAGATTTATTTTCACTCCTTTGGAAGCCAAGCTTTATGTGAATAAGTTGAAACCATGTACCGCAAAAATCAAAAATTAAAACATGCAGCAAGAAGCTCTTGCAGAGAAGGGAACATTCAAAGGAGAAAGGAGAACTCTTAGCTGATAGCTAACAGCAACTATGGGGCATGCAAAGGAAGAAGCCATGTTGGAGATGGTAACCTTTGCTGAATTTGAACTACGTGGACTCATGTCAGTAACTCCAGCCAAAATTAAATGAAACAGAAAATCAGCCCATAAAACTGCAAGATAAAAAGAGAACATAGTTTTTTTTTTTTTTTCCCTGAGGGAGATAGTTTATCATGGAGCAGTTAGTAACATGCAGATTTATTAGGCCTGTATTTAAATTTTTAGGATGAGAATGGAGGAGGGATTTCATACAATTACAATTGTAAATTATAGCAGGAGAAAGTAGATACTGTGCTTGCTGAATGTTCAACAAATGTTTGTGGAACAGACGAAGGGATGACAAGCCAGCATTTTGATATTTCGTGATGGCATATGCATATACTTAGATGTATGATTATAAAACACATTTATGTCATAGTGCTTGAAAAGAGCTATTGTTGAATTTTAAAATATCATCCCCAAGAAAATAATTAACAGGTAATAGTCATTTAGATGAAATTCCTTATTATCAGAGTATTCTATATAAGTGTACCAATTTGTGAAGACAACTCTAAAACATAGACAACAAGAAGGGCTGTCCATTACTTATGGAGTGTGGAATAGGATTTCCATCATGGTATTACCTGGGTCTCCCCTATATAGAAAGGGTTAAGTGTTGTCATTTACATGAATTGAGGAGTAATAAGTCATTAAAGGGTTTCCTCAGTCATTAGTTTCCCCCAGGAGGACCTTTCTAGATTTTCCCCCAAATCGCAGTGTTCTGAATTCTGCCTACCCTCATCCCTGAAGGAAGCAATTAAGAAACCCATGGGGCTCCCCAAGCAGGGAATATAAACTGGGATCCCCAACAGAAATGGGGACATCCAGTAGGAATTCACCCACTTCCAAGGGGCTGTCCCTTCCCACCTGGGGAATGCCTACAATGTTACTTTCCTAGTTCTAACCCAGGGGGGTGTTTGTGGATATATGCGGAATTTTCTTGAATTCATAGTATTGACTAAAAATATTCAGGATTATCTAGGTCTGTCTATGATTTCAAATGACAAAGTACATGATTATTTTCTAGTTTCATTATATTGTTTCGCAAAATTATGTGTCTAGATTTGATGTTTACATCAGAGTTTTTACTTCTTAAGAAAACAGTCAGAAAAAAAATCTGTGTTTGGGGATGGTCAGGGCAAAGGTCATTGAGGAACATGAATGAGAAAACTGAATTTAGAGACATTTTTAAATTTTTTTGCTAGAACTTGTCTAACTTGTCAAATTATTATAAGCTCCTTTGGCCAGTCCCCTAAATATGAGCTCAAAGTATCATTTTTCAAAATGTGTATTATTAGTGAATTGTTTTGTGACTTCATTATGAAAGTTTGGTTTCAAAAACAATATGAAAGCAATGGTTTTTAGCATAATTGAGAAGTTTCACCTAAAACCAGAAGTGGAAACAAGATAAATAACCCACAGAAAAAATTATACGAAACTACCACGTGCAACATGACCTGGCCAAAAAATAGTGGAATATCTCATAATTTGTCAGATACTTAGAGTATATAGCCAGTGTATTTTTGACCCCCAGATTAATTGAAATTGTTTTTGTTTCAGGTTTCAAAATGAAATGCTTTCTCCCAGATATGCTGTAGAGTCCTTGAAGCTGATGCCATGTTTTACACTTATTTGGCAGATAAACACAACTATTCCTAAGTATTTATCCAAACATGACTTTGCTAAATCTAAAATTGCCAAATGTTTAATTATTGCATTATTTTAAAACTATTTTTTATTTGAATTGCCAAGTTAGAAGGACAATGCCATTGGTATGATTATCACTATAAATAACTCATGGACACATATTTACAAACTTAAACCTCCTGGCATTGTGACAGTCATTTTTATGCACATTGCTTTAACTCCCAAGTAACGAATATAGCATATTGAGTCTTTAGTGTAACAGAGTTTGATTTATAGTTTTGGCAATGTTTGGTTCTTGTCATATGAATTGATACATTTATAAAATAAAATTAGGTATAATTTAAAGCTTGTAGAATTTTATAACAATAAATAGCACAGTTATTTGTTCATATTTTGCTGTATGTGCATTATGCGTGTGAATGAACATTCATGTGTGCATCATTGTGTCTAAACATATGTACATACAGAGCCACAGTTGTAGATATGTGTGGATATACAGAAACCATAATACACACATATCTACATGCATAATTTTTTGAATAATTTGAGAAAAATTTGATATAATTTTCCACAAAAAGTTCAATTCACTGTATGTTTCCTAAGAACAAGGTTATTCTCTAATATATTTCAAATATACTGATCAAAATTCACAAATTTGGGCTTTTGAAATGGATCAGTCTATAAAGGTGCTTACATTCAAATCTGATGACCTCAAATCAGCTCTGGGCACCTACATCATATAAAATGATAGCCAGAGCTGGAGAGATAGCCTAGTGGTTAAGAGCTCCGACTGCTCTTGCAGAGGACCCGGGTTCGATCCCCAGCACCCACATGATGGTTGAAAACCGTCTTTAACTACAGTTGCAGGGGAATCCGACAACCTCTTCTGACCTCCGAGGCATTGCACGACATGGGTGCACCAACCTACATGCAGACAATACATTCATACACATATGAAAATAAAAAAAAGATAGCCAAATACTGTAGCTATCCTCCAAATATGTGTCATTGCATACACATACACACAAGCTCACAAGTAAATGTATTAAACATGAAAATGATCAAGTTCAACATTAAAGTAATATTCCTATCTAAACCAGATTCCATAGTCAAATATCGTGAATGATCCTAATAGTGTCTTACACAGACTTCTTCCTTGCCCTAAATACAACCCAGCCTTGTTATTTATTTATTTATTTATTTATTTATTTATTTATTATTTTTATTTTTAGTTTTCTCTTTAATGTCAAAAAGTTTTCTGCCTTTTTCCCTTGATCCTGATGTTTTTGAAAGAGATATACTGGTTATTTTAAAGAATATCCTTGTAGTTGGGCTTGGTGGTGCACACTGTCAATCCCAGCACTCAGGAAGCAGAGACAGGAGGATCTCTGTGAGTTCAAGGCCAGCCTGGTCTACATAGGGAGTTCCAGGCCAGCTGGGTCTCAAAAAGACCAAAAACCTATCCTCTCAATTGTGTCTTCTCATGCCCTTCTTTGTCAGATTCAGGCTGTAAATTTTGGATCACATAAGCACAAAAGAATGTTCTATACTTCTTAGGACAAGCAAAGAAAGACTTGATAACAGCCAGTGTTTTCCATTCACCATAAGTTAACAGTCAGCATAGTAAAAGAGTACTACCCCTTCAGCCTGATGAGTTTGCACTCATGGATTCATATATTTTATTCAACAATTATGCTCACTTGCAGTATTTATTTTCATGCTTACATTTTCCCAATAGAAGATGACTCTATTAATTCTTTATTATGATACCATTATTTAAGAATTTCTTACTTTTGGCCACAAAACACATTCTAAGCCCATATTTCCTTGGATCACCCATTTCTTTAGAAATATCTGATTGTTTTATTCAGGAACCAAGATCTGGATACGTAGGTTAAAAGCAGGCCACCTGTGGCTTCTTTGCCATAAATTACCTGCTTGACCGTTTACACCAAAACCTGGCCTTGGGCTGGATTTGCAGGCATTAGCAAACCCTTTAGCAAACCTCTGACACCTTGGGATCAAAGGCACTCGTACTTGTGATGTTAGGGAACATGAGGCATGGGGTTTGAAACCAGGCTCTGAGATATGATATCATTCTGGATATAAAAACAGAAAGCTGCTGGGTGTGATGGCACATGCCTTTAGTACCAGCACTTGGGAGGCAGAGGCAGGTGGGTCTCTGTGAGTTTAAGGCCACCCTGGTCTACAAAGTGAGTTCCAGGACACCTTGGGGCTACAAGGAGACCCTGTCTCAAAAAGAAAAACAAACCAGAATGCTGCAAATAAACAAACTGGTCCTTCTTATCACCAGGCAGGGACTTCTGGCCATTATTATTGCACATGTAATTTTAGCCCATCAGGCTTGTGTGTTCTAGGCTAGCCGATTTGGCTGGGGAAAATCAAGCAGATGCTAGCCTGGGAAATCAGTGGGTGCCAGCAGCATGGACACTGGTGTGTGGTGAGTGAGTGCCAGCGGGATTAGACTGTAGAGTGCTGAACAGGTGACGGTTTGGCATTAGGCTGTGGGGTGCCTAGCAGGCAGCAGCCCGGAGGATCTGGGAGTGCCAATAGGGCGTTGCCCAGTGTAGATGTTAGAGGAGAGAGATGGGCAGTGGAAAGGTTTTCGGCCTTTGGCCTCAAGGTTTAGGACAGCTGCTGGTGGCTGTCTTGCATTTTCCTATTTCCCTGTACTCAGGTGGATGAGGTTTGTGTGTCCACCTCCAAGTGTGCTGGAGTGGCACCACATGGATATTCAGTAAGGCCCTTGCCATGGGAGCCCTCTCAATAAAGAAAGTTGTAAATAAAATATCTGAGTATATAAGTTATGTAATCAGGGTTTAATATTTATTTATAAATTAAAACATATAATCAATGTATGGTGAAATTATATAAAATCATGTCTGTAATTCAAAAGATTTTTGTCAAATATCTACTCTTGGTCCAACCCTTGGGAAGATGTAGACTATTGCTTTATTTACCTTAGATAATATTGGATTTCTGTCATTGTGACATAATGACCAAGGGAAATAACATAAAAGAGGAAAAGTTTACTTTGTCTCAGTTTCAGAGTTGTCAGGCTAAGGTCAACTGGATCTATTGCTTTGAGATTGAAGTGAAGCAGACTATCTATCATGTTAGCATGAAGAGGAAGCTGCTTACCTTGTGGTAACCTTGGGGTGGGAAGAGGAGAGGAGGACAAGGAAGAGGAAGGAGATGAAGAAAAAGAAGATGAGGAGGAAGAAGAGGAGGAGGAAGAAGAGGAGGAGGAAGAGAAGGAGGAGGATGAGGAAGAGGAATAGCCAGGGTTAAGATAATACCTCCAAGAGCATGGCCACTTACTGGTCTACTTCTGCTAAATCTACCTTGCCTACTAGTATTGTCATCAAATTATGGATCTATAGCAAATATTTAGGCCAAAATAATTAGGTCAGCTTTTATGTTCAAATCATTTCCCAAGCCCCTCTCTGAATATGCTTCACTGGGCTCTAAGCCTTCAACACTTGAAATTTTTTTCTTTTTTGTCTTTTCTAGACAGGGTCTCCCTGAAGCCCCAGCTGTCCTGGAACTCACTCTGTAGACCACGCTGGCCTTGAACTCACAAAGATCTGCCTACCTCTGCCTCCCAAGTGCTAGGATTAAAGGCATGTGCCACCACATCCGGCTAACACTTGAGCTTTTAGGGGGACACTTTGTATTCAACACGAAGCACTTTGGTCAAAAATTTTCAAGAATATCCTTTATATCTCATTATTAAATAGACCATTTGTAAAGAAAGTCTAGTATTGAGATTTCTGTTAAACAGTATGTGTGCATGTGTGTGTGTGTAAAAGATGTTTTTTAACTGAAAAATTAAATAAGTCTCCATATGTTTATATTTATATAAATGACTTTTTCTTTGAGGCCATTTTAACATTTATTTACTACAAATTAAAAACTTTAGGACAATATTTGTTCCTTAAAAGTTTTTAACTCTTATGTTATAAATGGTTGAATCTCCAAAAACATGAGTTGTAGTTCAGAAATAGATATCTCTTCTTTTCTTCTTTTCTTAGAATTAGCATTGCACACAATGGAGTTCTATGCAGCAGTAAAGAAAGATGACATCATGAACTTTGCAGTTAAATGGATGGAGCTAGAAAATATCATGCTGAGTGAAGTAACACAGTCCTAGAGAAACAAAGGATGAATGGTATCCCTCGTCTGTGGATGCTAGCACCAATTATCTAATTGTATGACAAACTGAACAACGTTAATGCGATCTGAAAACAACTGTGCTCTTATATTGTAGAATCCCTTAGAAAAATAAACGATTAAAAATAAAAAAGAATTAGCATTGCAAAAACTGTGGAAATATCAGAAAAAATTTTAAGGGTCAATTTTCTCAGGTTTCATTTTGCCTGTTTACTACTGTGAAGAAATTGATTAGCAATATGATTCTGTCACTGTTGAGGTACCCAGAAAGATGAAAAAAAAATGAAAGATGAAGTGATGGGAGGGGAGGTGTTTCAGGAGAGTGTGACCCTCCAAGGGAGGACAGCATAACTTTGAGATAGTGGAGGGTACATGCTCATTCACTTTATTGAAGTGAGTTGGAAATACATGGCAAATATCAAAAATCATACACTTTGTATCAATGCAGTATATTCTGAATCAGTATGTTTGTTGCTAAGGATAAAGATAATAAAATATGGAAAAGATATAGATCTTTTTTTCAGATACCACATTTGATGCGAAGTATTGAAAAACAAAATCCCAAGGAGATGGAAAGGCTTGGAAGCATTTCAGGTGAAGGTGATGGAAGCAGTCAGGTTTATTTTGTTGGGGGCATAGGTTGAGTGAAGAGTGTAAGCACAGACCTCCAGTGTGTCTAGATTGCAAGGTGGAAGGATTTGGCTTATTTTCTGTGTGCAAAGATATTGTGTGCTCATTTGAAGCAGGCTTTAGGACAATGTAACAGAATTTTCCTGCAACTTCCTTTCTCTTACCTATGATAAATCAACTTGTTCTGCAAATAGTAAATACTGTTTATTTTTGTTTAAATGTGAAATGTCCTCCTAAAAACCTCATGTGTTGAAGGCTTGGTCCCTAGTGTTTTATTCAGAGGTGGGAGTTTCAGGAAGTGGTTGGATTGTGAGGGCTTTGGGTTAATCTGAGAATCCAGCGATGGATTCTGCTGACATTACTGAGACCATGGACACCATGAGGTGGGTCAGCTGAAGAACTCCAGGCATTGCTTTGGGGTGAGTTTTGTGCCTGAGCCTGTGTGTTCTCACCATCTCTATTTCCAGGACACCATGAAATGAGTAGCTTTTTCTCTACTACATCCTCTCTGATGTTATGTTCTGCATCATCACAGTCCAGAAACAACTGAGCCGAGTGAAGATGTCAGGACTTCACAAAACACCTTCTGATCATGACTCGTGAAATATGTAGTTGGCGTAAACTTTCATCTTGGACATCCCTGAAAAGATATTGAGAAAGACATTACCTTGAAGTAAGTTTCTAAAAATTCATCAAAAGTTAAGTCTCTGCTTGGCAGAGTTAAGAAAAGAACAAGCAATTTCTAAATAATTGTTGAAGTAAAATGAATAATAATCTTGGGAAGCTTTAGTGTAGAATATATTTTATAACATTTTAAATGTTTAGAAGTTGATAATCCCCTCTTGCTTCTATGTGGTAACACTCTATTAATTATAATATTTGATTACCTTATTCTTCAACATCCAGATACAGTTTACTTAAGAGGTATTTAATCTTCAAAAAAATATTAAACAGACTGACATCTGCTTTGCATTATAGTGTGCGTCACACTTTCTCTTCCCTTCCTCCACTCAGCATACACAGGCTCACACATGCAGACTCATACAATATGATTTACCGTTCTGAGATTATACAAATGCATGCACATGTTCCTCCAAATATGCAATTTTCTGTAACTTTTAGCTGCATAATCATATGTAAGTATGCATGTATGCATATGTGTATGTATATGTATATGATGTATGTATACCTATCTGAAATACAGAGAGAGACAGGCACCTTAAGATAAAGAAAATTCTTACCAGGACCTCCTAAAATAATAAGATCTAACAGTTGTTGAGTGTTTTGTGTTAAATGGTATGCTAAGTATTTTATAAGATTTGTCTAAATAAATGGTCAGAGCAACTCTATGAAATCCTACTGCTGTTTTCATTTTAAAAATCCAACAGTTAATATTTTGATAGAATTAAATCTTGCAGGTAGTCAGTATGAATTGAACTTTTAAAAATTTTATTTATTTATTTTTATGTGTATGAATGTACTGTCTGCATGCAGGTTTGTGCACCCATGATGTGCAATGCCACAGAGATCAGAAGAAGGCATCAGATTCCCCTGGAACTGGAGTTAAGGATGGTTCTCAACCGCCATGTGGGTGCTGGGGATCGAACCTGGATCCTCTGTAAGAGCAGTTGGCACTCTTAACCACTAGGCCATCTCTCCAGCCCTTGAATTGAACTTTTATTAGCCACTCCATCACTTGTTCAATAATGACACATACAGACACGTTATTCTGCCTTTTTCTATTCTCCATACAATGTCATGTCTCTAAATCACAATATTCTCTTTTTTACCTCTGTGTGTTAAGAAACCGTAGTCATCAAATGGGTAGTATTTTGCTACAGTGGGATCATTGCAGATGTATGGAAAAATCTGAAGTTGTTGTAGTTGAGCAGGGGTTGCTGGCAGAGGCCAGCATATTGCCTATATCCCCAACATACTGCATAGCACCCCTCACCAAGAATTATGTGATTTTGAGATTCAGTATGTTCATAGTGATAAGGGTAAGAAACCCTGATCTGGAAAGATATTCCTGAAGAGAAGTGTCAATATTTATACATATATACTCATAAAATTATTTCTCTCTAGGGGCTCTTGTTAGGCTGTTAGAAGCCGATGACTGTTAGAAAAAATGCAGGAGATATAGATATATTGCAAGGTAAGACAAGAAACTTGTTATAAAATAATATTTTTCCAAAAGGTCTGACTTCATATTATGCTAAGAATGAGGTAAAATAATCAGTAGTAAAGGAAGAAATCCTCTCAACATATCATTTATTCCCTTGGCACTTAATCTTCCTCTTAAATACAAGTGGTTCATGCTGCATAAACCCAAAAGAACTGAAAACACTTTAGCAAATTGCAGTGCCCATTGGCTTACTAAATCTTCTAAGCATGGTACATTCTGGCACAGAGTTTAATGCTCAGTTAAACTGTTTGAACAGTCAGTGCTCATAAAAAGTCTATAAATGTTGTTAGCAATGTAATAAATAAGAGGTCTACAAACATGTATATGGGCTGATGGTGCTGGAAAGTTTAAAATTTTTACCTATTTAAAATGGCATTTTACGTGGTTCCACATATAATATAAAACTTATATTAGGTTTTATTCTTTAAACCAATAACATAGTGATGAAAAGCCATGGTCTGGCAATTAACCTGCTAATTGCTTAGATACAGGCTATACATCTTACTGGTTGTGAAATTGGGAGAGCTGATTAATCTTTCTCAGTTACTCAGAGTTTTCAGTTTCCAGTTTACTGAAAATGTGAATTTATCTGCCCGAAGAGAAAGGAATTTTTCTATTTTTCTATTTCTATTAAATGTATTATATTTATATCGTATGTGTGTGTGTGTATGTGTCACATTGGACATGTGGAAGTCAGAAGACAAAGTAGAGGAGTCAGTTCTGTCTTTCCACCGTGAAGGTCTCAGAGATCCAACTCAGATCATTAGGTTTTGACAGCAAATCTCTTCATATTTTAGCTACTATACTTTAGACCATGATGGCAGGAGTATCTGAGGTTGATGTACCATAAACATTTGTTGGATGAACACATGTATTTTGCTTTGGTTTCAGCTTTTGAGTCCCGGTCTCACTATGTAACCCAGAGTGGCCTTGAACTTGAACTGTTCACCCTACCACTTGGTCATACTGAGATGTGGGATTTTTGATATATAACATTTAATTTCCAGTCAGCAGTTTGAATCTATGGTCCAAACTCAAAATTGTGGTCTTGGATAGAGACACGATTTTAGGATGGCATTTGAAGTCATGGGAATTTCCTCAACTTTAGTTAGAGAAGGAGGCATCTTAACTATAAAAACCCCACAGCCTCTTGTTCCCTTGTGAATAATGTACATGTGTCACCACCCTACAAATTCCATCAACTCCTTTTTGGTAGTTCCTAGGGATAGCACGCACATGAAAATTGATTCACTGATGTCTCTTCTGTTCTGTTGTTGACTGGTGTTTCCTTTAGATACTGGAAGATGGAGCTGCACTGGCATCACAGGTGGGTCCCCACATTTTAAGAGGTTGATTATTGATGCTGACAGCATACAGCTAGAACTCGATCTCACCACATCAAAGTAACAGAGAGATTCGTATGCCTTCTGCTCTGTGCTTTCACTTGATAGACGCTGCTAGATAGACTGGCCCTACACTACCACTTCAGCTGTTGCATGTGTCTCTTCTCTCATTGAGCTTCACATAGGTAGCTAAAGTGTCAGATTTTGATAAGAGGAGCCACAAACAAGGGAAATAGCTTGCTTTCATCTTTAGTCTTGTTCCAAAGTCCTCTTTGAGCCACATGCTCTTAGTCTTCTGATCCTCACCTATCATGAAGACCCAAATGATCAATGTGATCAAGATCTGAATGACTCTCAGAAGCATGTGTGCCCTATAGAGAGTGCCATAGAGTGTGCTGGCATTCCTCTCTTGTACTTTAAAGGAAGAAGATGTTTACACATAATGTGTTAAGCAAGCTTTCTGATGGTGCCAATAACAGAAGTTGCATACAAACAAAAGAGCATGTATACTTTGACAAATGTCGTCAGAAGCTAAGGGTGATTGCTATGCTACATTCAGTATTCTCAATATTAGTTAAGTAGACATGCTTGCCACAGATTTCTACAGGCTTATGTGTTTTAGCTTGGAAAATTAAGTAAAAAGCAGATCAGTTGTACAGCCATTTACTTTGTATCAAGAAAGATAAAATTATGAAGCCCAAATTCCCATGTTGCATTCTGTATAGACATTGGCCTGTTTGCTTGCACCTCTCATCCGAGGTGGCGGTCAAGGCTATTCATCTTTCTTCTGGACTGCCATTTCTGGAATGGCCATATAAGTACACAACACCATGACATTTCTGATGCCTGTCTGAATCATGGCACCAAAAAATCCTAGAGAAGATCAGATCCACCTGTGAAAGAAATAAATAAGCATGAATTGAAGAGTGCTCATTCCAAGTTCCATGAGCCCTCCATGACGGACTTCTTAATATGTATTTGGTCACTTTCATAAAACTAGTTTTGGGGGCCTAGTATGCAACCATGAAACAAATCACCACTATCATCAAGGTTATAACATATACTTCACCTCCAATTAGTTTCTCCTGCTTCCTTGAGAACATCTTACCTAATATCTATTCTTCTGACAAGTCTGTAATATACCCTGCTGTTAGCTGTAGGCACTGTTATACATAACATATATCCATAGGCATTTGTGCTACTAAAGCTTTGTACTAATTTTCTACCCTGCATTTGTCATCTTCTCACTTCTCCCTTACCCTTAGCCCCTGGCAGCTAGTATTCTAGTTTCTGCTTCTAGGAATTTGACTATTTAAGGTCCATATGTAAATGAGATCATGCAATGTCTGTGTTTCTGTGTCTGGATTATTTCACTTAGAGGAAGAAATTTTGGATCTCATCCCTTAGCAAAATGAAGCACTTCCTTCTTTCTGTTTCATATTCAAATTTAAAAAGGATAATTTTTCTATAAGGAAAGCTTGCTTGGATTTCTTTTTACACAGAGGTGCTGTTAGCACTCTTTCCAAGTAGCAGAGGAACAGTGATAATGTTTCAATTGTTGAGTTGAGTGCTGCAACTCAACACTGAAGAGAGTGTTATTAATCCTAATAAGAATCACTGTGTCCAGTTGAGTACTCGAATTTCTCCAGTAAGATCTTCTGGGACAATGCTAGTTATTTCTAGCTATTCTGTAGGTTTTATCTTTCTGGTTGCACTAAAAGAATCCTAGAAGTGGGGACTTTGGATGAGATTTTATATTGTTCCTGGCCAGAAAGTCACTGGTGATCTTCCACAATAGAGGAGACTGTGGAATAGGTCCTTTCTCAGTGATACAGACCAAGCGGGTTTCATGTTTGTATTAGAAATTGACACCAGGAACTCTGACATCAACAATGGATAATTCTACCAAGGAGATGTTGGCCAGGGGATCCAAGCCCCCCCCCCAAAGTAAAGGCTCCTTGCCTCCAAACTGGGATATCTGCAGGAATAGAGGCGATAAGGCCCTGCTGTTGAAGACCTGATATAAACATGGGAAAGATGTATGGAGACCGCACTTGCAAGTATACAGATGGTCTCTGGAATGCAGAGAGTGTTACCAAAGGCCGCTAAACCAATAGAGCAAATATAGGTCTCCTTGAGTCAAGCAAGACTCCTCTGTCAGCACAGCTACACCTCATCTGCCTGGAAATACTGTGCAGCAGTGGCAGCCATACGTCTGTATATCCCAAATCTAATTGGCTATTAGCTCTCTCCTTGGAGGAATAACCCATGGCTGATGCCACAAGCTTACGTCCTCTAATGGTTAGGAGATGTGATAAACCACACGAAGACCCTGTCATACTTAACAGAAGAAAATGTAATTCATGGATTAACATACCATCCAAACATCTGTGTCTATACCAAAGTAACCCAATTAGTATTGTTTAAATACCTATATGTCTAATTGCGTGTACTTCATTAGTAGGATCGAAAGGCTATATATTATACTGTTTAAATACCTATATATCTAATTGCATGTGCTTCATTAGTAGGACTGAAAGGTTATGCCTGGACAAGCTGGCAGCCCATGAAAGAAAACAGCCCAGAATGACTAAGACCAAGACAGCAGCCTCCAGAGAAAGTAGACTGCTTTGCTTCATCCACCTGTGCCCCTTTTCTAAGCCTAGGGAACAATCTGCGGAAGAGGGGGCATGGTAGATTAAGGGCTGCTGCGATTGGGGTGAATGGTGAAACTACAAACAAATAGACTGGACACTCATTTGTAAACTTGATTAACATACAAGCCCCCCCCCCCCGCTGTGGTGGTGGGACCCATGAGCTGTTGTGGGTTTGGGCCACAACTGCTTGCAAATGGTTTTTACATGAAGGATTCTTGTACTCAAAATTATCACTTATTGTTTTAAAGAAATGAAAACAAAACAAAACAAAAACAAAACAAAAAACAGAGAAAGATGCAGAAAAGTTACAGCAGAATGCATGATCTGGGATGGGTAGGGTGGGGTGGGGGGGAAGGGAAGGGGATATATGCCTGAACTGAATTGGAAAAGATGTATGAAATACACAAAATCATCAATAAAAATATTATAAAAAAAAGAATTGACACTTCTAGCTGGGCATGTGAGCATTTGCCTTTAATCCCAGCACTTGGAGGCGAGGCAGGCAGATCTCTGTGAGTTCAACCCAGCCGTGGTCTAACATAGCAGCTCCAGGCCAGCTGGGACTAAAGGGAGACACTGTCTTAAAAAAAAAAGTGAAACTTCTGTTTGAAGTGTCATCTTATAAATAATGTTGCAGTCACAGATTATTGAGTGAGAAGCTATAGTGTCTGCTCTAGGAGACTTAGACAAAGTTGCACTGTCTTCTTTAAACATAATAAAAAGAAATCTAGGACCATGACTGTTTAGAGCCATTTGTACAGAAGCATTTAACCTTATCCAGATCTAGGTAGCATCCTCACTAATAATAGAAAAAGAAAATCTTTCATACAACTTCCAAAACATCAATGTCCTGCTCCAGTCCTAAAGAAGGGATATGTATTTCAAAGCAAGTAAGGACAAAACTACATTGAAAACACAAAATGTGCTTTCACATAGAGAAATGCAGTGGATTGAATGTAATAGAAATGAGCACAAATGTGTTAGGACTAAGCTGTCAAAACAGAGTTGACATCTGTGCTGTGCTTTCCTTGAAATCATTTTTGTTTATTCTCAGTAAAGTAATGGTAGAAACAGAGTATAATATTTCATCAGTTTATAGGATATTTGCATTTTTGGAAAGCATAGTATATACTAAAATTTTTAAATGCCATTTATATGCATATACATATATAAATAATGTATATATGCATAAATAATTATATATTTTAATAAAAATAAAAAAATTAATATTATTTATATTAAAAATATTTTTAGATATATATTATTTTTTATAGTTTTCTATATAATAACTTATTAGTTATTATATATATATATATATTATATATATAACTAATCAGATTCTAAAATCAGAAAATTAAAAAAGTTTTATGTGGGAGCTTCTTTACTATGAGAAGGTACAGTGCAGTCCTGCTAAGGGAAGGGGAACACAGTCACTGTAGAGAATTGACCCCTTGGCCCAGAGGTCAGTTGGTTACTTTTGTAACCCAACCTGAGAGGTACTTCCAACCCAGGTCCTTAGCTTGGGAAGTGGAACAGTTTCTGTTTTGGCTGGGACTTTCCCACCTGCCCAAAGACTGCTGGTGTCTGGACAGGAATTTCAGGGTGATGGCTGATGGCTTATCTTCAGCATACACCCAGTCACAATTCACTTCACAGCTGGTGACCTGATAGGTCTCACACCAGCTTACCAGGTTGGTAGTCTGATGGACTGCCGTCCAATCCACTGGCCATGACACTTGAAATCCAGGCTTGCTTTGGCCTGTATGCATGCCAAAATAACAGCCAGGAATTCTGTGTAATGATGGTCATGGAGAATTTGCTTTATCGCCTGCTGCAACTCACTTTTTTTTTTAAATTTATATTTATTGATGGTTTGTGCATTTTGTACATCATTTTCCAATTCAGATCAGGCATTTCCCTTTCCCTTCCCCCCCACCCCACCCCATCCCAGATCATGTATCTGCCATAAACTGTCCTGCATCTTTCAGTTTTTTTTTTTTTCATTTTTGATTTTTTTTTTTTTTTTTTTTTTTGAGTTTAAGCATCCTTCGTGCAAAACCAATCTATAGACTGTTGTGCCCAAACCCCCACAGTCCCACCATTCAGTGGAGGTTGACAGGTTGTTTGTTCAATCAAGTTGATCAAATGAGTGTCCAGACTACATCGCTGTAGTTTCACCGTTCACCCCAATCGCAGCCTTTACATTCTACCACGCCCCCTCTTCCGCAGATTGTTCCCTAGGCTTAGAAAAGGGGCACAGGTGGATGAGAAGTAAAACTGTCCTCTCTCTCTGGAGCTGTTGACTTGGATTCTGGTCAATTCTGGCTGTTTCCTTTCATGGGCTGTTTGTTCAGGAGTAACCTTTCGATCCTACTAATGAAGCACAAGCGATTAGATATATAGGTATTTAAGCAGCACTAATAGCTGCAACTCACTTTTATAAGCAAAATGACGCCAGCTCCCAGAGCCAACCACAGACCCCCCAGTTTCGCACCACTGTATCCTGCTGGTCCGCCTAGCATAATGTGCCTGGGCCAAGTTGCTTGCTCCTTCTTGGGGCAGGGTCAGAGGTGCCCCAAGACTCCCACATGGTGCCCTGAGGGGGTGCTAGCTGAGAACTAGTCCCTAATTCAAACTGAATCTTCCCACAGTTTTAAATTTACATAAATGTTCAGTGCAGAGACACATTTAAAGAAAACGGTGATTAGGCCCATGCATGCCAAGAAGTCTAGCATCCATGGCTCCTGCCTACTAAATGGTAAGTAGGTCTACAAACGATAAGAGTGGCCATATCCCCGTTTTTTCCTACCTCATACTAGTGAATACTGTTTAGACAGTTCAGTGGAAGAACTTGACATTTTCCCACCTCATACTTTTGCACTATTTTGTGTGAGCAGTGTTGGTAGGCAGAAGAAAGGCCATTGCTGACACACTCTGTGTTGGACAGTTTACCAACTCTCACATTCAGTCATGCATGATTAAAACTGGAAAGACTTTAGACATTGACCAGTGCAGTACACTTAATAAGAGATGAGGATATTAGACTTACAGAGTACAGAACAATTGTATCTATAATGCATATTTATATCATGTTTCCCCAAAAAGCTAGGTGGTCATTATTTCTCAGCTGTATCACCAAGAACACTGAAACCTAGAATGTGAATAGAAGCTCCCAGGATGGCCTAATTACATTGCATATACTGCTTATTCCTCGGGCAAAATGTCAAGACTTGTGAGTGTACTAAGAATGGGTTTAGCCTTTAGTTTGTAAGTATCACCAGCTATTGCTCCAAGGCAAAATACTCTTCACCCAGTTCTGTTGTTTCTCTGGTTGATAGATTGTCAAACTTGCCACATGAACCAAATCCTGACTGTGTGTTTCTCAAAATGAAGTTTTAATGACATATGCTGTTCATTGTTATATCCGTACACTACAGCATAATTAAGCAGTTATGGTAGAGGTCATATGGTTTGACAGCCTGAAACATTTACTATTTGACCCTTTACTGAAATCATTTGCTGATCCCTGCTCTATTCTTTAAAAAAAGATCTTCATTTCTATTATCAATATCTACATTGTTTTATTTGCTGTTCCTCATACATTAATGGCAATGTCTTGGGGGGGTGGGGTGTTATTCTTTCTAGAATTCCTTTTAAAAATATTTTGTTTATTTTCTTTTTATTTTATGTGTATGAGTATATTGCCTGCATGTGTGAGTGTATCCATGGTGGGCAGTGCCTGTGGAGGTAAAAAGAGGGCACTGGATCCCTGGAACTGGAGTTACAGATGTTTGCTGGCCTCCTTGTAGGTGTTGGAAACTGAGCCTAGGTCCTCTGCAAGAGCACGAAGTGTTCTTAATTGCCAAGCCATCTCTTCAGTCCCTCCATCCATGCTTCTTTAAATTGATTTCCTAGCTAATTCATCTGAGAGATGACTCTAAAGTTGGAAGTTCGTTAGTGAAGGAGTGACAGGAATGAGTATCTCTGAGAAAGAGGGACATGTGCTTCCTCACTATTGACTCTGTGCACTGCTGCCATCTACAGGTACCAGGAGCTCTCCTTGTCACCCATTGTCAAAATTAAAATAGCAAGAGTATCTAAACATTTTCTAGGCTCATTCCCAGTTAATTTTAAGCAAATAAACGTACAATGTAATGCTTGAAGGGCATTCAATTCACAAAAAATTCTTTTCTTCTGGTAGTTTATATTCCTGTCTACATTGAAAGCTGAGACTCTGACAAACAGAGAAGGGAAAATATGAAAGCTGTCATCTAAATGCTGCTTCAAAGAGTATTTCTTAGCCTGGTTCTCAGGAAAATGGTGTCTTTCCATGTGTTAAAGTTGTGTGTGTGGTATGTGTGTGTGTGTGTGTGTGTGTGTGTGTTACTAGTATAATACATGAGACAGATGTCTTTTAGAAAATAAAAATTTTAATTTAGGAAGTAAATAGGTGTGTTGTTAATAAATCGACTTTGGGCTCCCCATACTCCTTTTTCATGCCCTGTGATAACAAAGATGGGCCTTTGATAAACAACAGGCCTTGGAAAACAGGGTCAGTGGAGGGTATTAGAGGGACTCCAGAGGATAGATTGTTTTTCCTCTTGGTTTGAGAGTGCTCTTCTACTTGTCTATGACTGAAATATGTTTGTTTTTGTTTATTTATTCATTTTTTGTTGTTGTTGTTGTACCTAAACTGTGTCCTGGCATCTGGCAGCAGATTGTTTCCTTCTCTTCCCACAGTATAATCCAGATACTGGGCAACAAGTTCAGTGTGTGTGCGTGTGTGTGTGTGTGTGTGTGTGTGTGTCTGTGTGTCTGTGTGTCTGTGTGTCTGTGTGTGTGTACTATTTGTTCACCAGGAAATCACCCATAAACCCCAGCCTGCTGACCTTCCAGGTGGCTTCCTTTGAGGCAGTCAGCAGTGAACTAAGCAGGCAGCATCCAGTGAATTCCATCAGCATCCCAGGAAGGACTTCCTTGACCTAACTGCCAACTGAGGACACTCTGTGGCCCAGAACAACCTGGCAAAATCACACACTGTTCCATGAACTTCAATGTTGCTCTTTCAGTGAGTCTGAATTCCAGCTGTACAGAGGCTTCTTAGCTTCCAAGTTCTTCCTTCCTGATCAGTCTCACTCAGTGGTCCCTGGTGTCCTTATTTCCCCTGCTACCACACCATTCTCACTCAGCAGTCCCTGGTGTTCTTATCTCCCTTGCTACCATACCATTCTCACTCAGTGGTCCCTGGTATTCTTATTTTCTCCTGCTACCACACCATTTTCACTCAGCGGTCCCTGGTTGTATTAGTCAGGGTTCTCTAAAGAAACAGAAGCAACAGGACGAATATATAGCTATACACAATTTATTGATTTGCTCACATGACAGAGTTCAAGGAGTCCAACAGTAGCTGCACCGCACTGGAGAGGCTGAGAATCCAGGGAACTGCTCAGTCCGCAAGGCTGGATGTCTCAGTAGTCCCAATCTGGTGCTGAAGGCCAGATGGATTCCAGGAGATCTGCGGGTCTCAGTACACGCTGGGATCCATAGGGTTGATCACAGCAGCAAGACAAACTCATCAGTGAGAGAGAGGCAAGCCGCAGGAAAAAAGGGACCAGATCCCTCTGGCATGGCCTTTAATATTGCCTGCCAGCAGAAGGTAATGCCCACATTTGGGGTGGGCCATCCGGTTGAGGTAGTCCAATCCAAATATCCTTTTTCTCTTATTTGTTCCTTAGTTCAGTCAAGTTGACACCCAGGGTTAACCATAACACTGGTGTTCTTATTTCCCCTGCTACCGTACCATTCTCACTCAGCGGTCCCTGGTATTCTTAGTATCCCCTGCTACCATACCATTCTCACTCAGTGGTCCCTGATGTTCTTAGTTTCCCCTGCTACCACACCATTCTCACTCAGCGGTCCCTGGTATTCTTATTTTCTCCTGCTACCATACCATCCTCACTCAGTTCATCAGGATTTCAATCCCTGTTTCTGCTTTTTGTTCTTCATTTGTTTTGATTACTGTGTGGTTTCTATCTTCTGATTAGAATATTACTAGAATAGCAGAGAGGTAAGAACAGACCGTGTTTGTTCCTAAAACATTTTAAGTAGTGAGCAAATTAAAATTTTGCAAATATAAGTGCTTAGGGAGTGAATAGACTTTTGTATGAGCCTTAAAATGAAATTACTGAATCATTTCCTACTTTTGAACAAGATCCCTTTAGTCTATGAGACTGCCTCTGGGAATTGGTGCACAATAATGGGGCAGAGAAAACATACAATTCATGGTCCTCCCTACCTCATAGAGAAAACAGTCATGCAAGGAAAACTTGCTAATTTTCAGTTTCCATGGTGAATAGCTTGTTTTAATTCTGTTTTCATCTTATATTTTTTGCATAGTTAATTTAACTGTATCCCTCTCTGAGAATATTATGGCTTCTTACCTCATCTACTGCTCCATCTCCATGTAGAAAAGCAGAGACCACCCTCTATTTGGGGAAGAAGACTTTTCCACAGCTCCTCTAGGTCAAGTCCACCCAGAAGCAAGTCAGTCCTGGGCAAAGTTCTTGCATGTCTAACATTTTTCTAATTCCCCTTCATCTCCTTCTTTGTAAAGCCACCTTCTTCTCAGCTCTTCACATTTGTCCTGTTGACTTTCTGAAGATGTCAGAAAATTGTGTCTGTCTCCCCTTCCTAGCACAGCAGTTAGTTACACATTGAAGCCCTGGTTAAGGTTTCTGTATGTGTGGTGGGTACACAATGTGTCAAAATGTAGATAACTGGATCCCACTGGAGACTTATGGAATCTGAATCCCGAGAAGAGCTGGATACCAGAAACCCACCAGGGTACTTCTTTCTTCCATTCAGGCCACTGATCTAGTTAATAATGGTTTATAGTGATATTCTTTAATAGGTATTTACATTTTAGTTAGAGAATTTCTGATCTCAAAGCCATTTTTCCCATTGGTTCAGACACAGACTAGGTCACTATATAATGTAGGATTTAGTTATCTACTAGAATTTCAGCCTTTGTTACAAAGGATCTTGTAGCCATTTAATGAATCCTCACCTTGTTAGCTCTGTAGGCTAAAGTTCTTAGGCTCAAAGAGCTGTGAAGTTGAGTTTCACAGTGAACTGCTAAAAGCAAGATGTGTGCTGCTCATTGCCATTTCAGACCATGGACATCTATACAAATCATCAAAGCAGTGATGGACCTGGTAATGAGGACATCTAGAAGCTAAGCAATAATTGTGGAGGAGATAAGATGGCCAAGAAAGCTGAAGGGGATGAGCAGGAGAGAGGAAGGGAGGGACAGAGGTATGCAGTCATTCCTGGGCACAGGGAAATTGGAGCAGAGGAAGGAATGGAGAGGGAGTGATCCTCGAACCCACCACCTGCATTGGCTTCCTCCGTGTTGTGAGGTTCCTGCCTCCCAGTCACCAGCCTCGTGGCCCTAGGTATGACAGTCATGCCTGGCATCATCATTCCATAGAAACAGCACTCTCTGTGGAAAAAGAGAATAAGAGTTGTGAAATGCAGGTCAACAACTTTTGGCTATACCTGCTGTGCTTTTCAATTTTTTATGTATTAGTCAGGATTATGTAGAAAGACATTGCCAATAGGAATTATAGTTAGATATGTAAGAAGGAATTCATGGGAATTGACTGGAGAAGTCCTAAAACAGATTACCCACAGGCAAGAGACCACTGTAAGGTGAAGCCCAAGTCTTAGAGCCTCAGAACCAGGGAGGCTGATAGCATAACTCTCAGTTAGAGATGAGAACCTAAGTAGTCGCTTATGGGGGGGGGCGCACTGCAGTCCAAGGACTAGCAAAGCTGCAGTTCTGATATCGGAGCCAATTCTTAACAAGATACCAGTTCACCTCCTGTATGCATTCTTTCCAGGCTCCTCAGGGATTTAACTGATTTCCACCCAGACTCAGACATTAACCTCTTCTGCGAATATCTGCATGAACGTGCCCAAAATATGCTTTTCTAGGTTTCTAGGTATTCCTTAATTCAGCCAACACCTAAATTTAATCATCTCAGAAATCTCAGAAAAATCTCAAAAGTTCACAGTGATAACCCATCTGTAGTTGACTAGCCAAAGGAATAAAAATATGGGATTCATACAATCTAAAGACCACCTTCTAATTTTTAATTTAGTCTGAGATAAACTTGAAGAAACTTTTATGAAGAACTTCATAAAGTCATTGGATTTCTTTGTCTAACATTTGTTAGTTCCATTATTTCCAATCTGTTCCTCCACATAACTATGCAAAAAGAAATCCTGGTTTGTAGTTATTGTTTTAGTTCCTTTTATTAATTATCTATGGCCATATAATTAATAACTTCCAAACATACTTGCTTAAAACAATATGCTTCTCTTATTTTCATTAATGGGGGCCTAGAATCAAGGTCTGGGTTCTCTGGGTGTCAGACAGTCACTCAGAAGGCTGCCATGAGTGTCTGCAGTGGTTGTAGGCATTTCAAGGCTCTTCTGAATTAAAGCTACTAACAGACTCTCCTGGGATTCATGTGGCTATTGGCAGGTCAAAAGCACCGCTGCCTGGTGGCATGTCTCCTGCTGCATGGGTCTCTTCATAAGGCAACTTACAACATAACAGTTGACTTCTCTCGAAGTGAGAGAGAAAGAAGAAAAACAAGATAGAAGAGAAAACATAAGTCAGAGTCTTTTCTAAAAGCTTGCCACTGTGTTGTATTCTGTTTGTTAGAACCAAGTTACCTGGCCTAGCCACACTCAAGAAAACGGAATAACACAGCAGAATAGATGCCAAGTTAGGGTGGGGGTGGGGGTGGGGAGAGGCAGTCACCAGGAGCTAGAAGGTGACTTCTATCAGAGTTCAGTTGGTACAATATGAATCTTTACAGAAATATTTAGTAAAGAAAAAATTATAAGGAAGAACATGAACATTCTGTCAATGAAGAACAGAGTTTATAGAAAGAGTTCTACATTGAGGTAATCAGTGAAATAAAGGACGTAACAATTTGATTTATATGAATGTATAGATTTTAGATGTCTATATAAGGAGAAAAGAGGGTCAAGGCTTGAAAATAAATTGTTGTAAATGGTGAAAAATCTGAGATATTTAAAAGCATTAAGTAGTTACTATTACTGGATATTTATCTATACATATATTACATATATATATATAATATATATATACAATACTACTACTGGATATATATATATATATATATATATATATTACTGGATATATAGAGATAGATAGATAGATCTAATATATATGTTAGTATTTCCTAAGGATCAAAGTTCAAACTCTCTGTCACATCTAACAGAACGTCAGCAGTCCCCTGGTGAAGGACCTAACTATGCAATGTTGCAAGCAAACTCTACCTTTCTCACCTACGTGCTTTGGTAAAAATGTTACCTTTATCTGGTTTGAGCTTGCACTGGTGTTGTGCATGCTATCACCATTGCTATTAGTTCATATCAGGAACTTTTCAGCTGGTTGGAAAACTGACTCCTTGTCGTCATCCTTCCTGTCTCTTACTGCCTTTTGGCCCCCTCTTCCACAATCATCCCTGAGTATTGGGTGGCAGCAAAAATTTAATTAAAATATTTGGGTGTTTTTTGAGACAGGGTCTCCCTATAAGCCCAGCTGGCCTGGAACTCACTCTGTAGACCAAGATGGCCTCGCACTCACAGAAATCCACCTGCCTCTGCCTCTGGAGTGCTAGGATTAAAGGTGTGTGCCACCATGCCTGGGTTAAAGACAATTCTCAGCCTCCATGTGGGTGCTGGGAATCTCAACCAGGTCCTCTGCAAGAGCAGTCAGCACTCTTAACTGCTGAGTCATCTCTCTAGCCCTTCAAATACTTTTTTTAATCTTTACTTTCTTTTATTCTCTACAAATTACTAATGTCTATGTATCATCAATAGTAACAAGCATTGTTTTCTAGAATGTCATTAGTGTTCCAAAATTAAGGGGGAGGCCGTTAGACTGGAGTAGCCTGTGTTCTTGTGAAAGCAAAATGAAACTGAAGATCAACCAATCACATGAAGTGATTCAGCATTGTACTGGTAGAATGTTTTTAATGTCCCACTCAAGCCGCCTGAAGAAAGCAATTATTCATATTCTGACCAAGTAAATAATTTCTTTGCTCCCTCTTTTGTGTTTATTGCTACCATTTTTCTTTGGAAGAGTCTCAGCCACTTCTGGTTTGCCACATCATTTAGTTTAATAAATTCTTCAATATTTAATGTGACAGAGTTTATCTTTCAACATCACCAAAGAAGAGAGAGAGAAAGAGAGAGAGAGCAAGCTGATCCCCACGTTGCACAGCAAGGCATCTTTCTCTTGCCTATGTTGCATTGGTGGCCCCTGCTCTGGGTTTGACATGGGTTCCTTTTGTTCTGCAATCCATATTCATCTTTATTTATTTGTTTTCTTCTCCTTACTTGCCTTTCCTTGAATGAATGCAGAGCTCCAACGTGATTGAAAATCTGCTTTAATTTTCATCTTTCTGCTTTTGAAATAATGATAATTAGTTGAATACTTGTTCTTTCTGTTTGAGGAAGGAATAGAACCTAATTAACGGGAGTCAAAGGAAGTAGAAGGCTGGAGAAGTGATGCAATTGAGACCAATCCTGGTATACTTGACAAAGTTGAGTAGACAGTGGCTTGCTCACAGTCCTTTTGCTTCTCCTTGGTGGTAATTTCTATGGATGCTTATCTGAGGCAAATACTTTTTTGATTTTATATTATAGTCTAAAAAGAGAGGAAATTGGTAGGGTTTAGTGGAACATTTTCCAAAAGCACGTGTTTCCAAACAGTTACTAAACAATGTCCTAGATGGTATGATGCCAGAGTTGTTTTTAATAGTTTTGTTTATTTATTTATTTATTTATTTATTTATTTATTTATTTATTTTGGTCTTTTTGAGACAGGGTCTCCCTTTAGTCTCAGCTATGCCCAGAACTCACTATTTAGACCAGGCTGGACTTGACCTCACAGAGATCTGCCTGTCTCTGCCTCCAGAGTGCTGGGACTTACTCTGCTTCTCTGCTGTAGATGAGAATAATAAAACTTGACCTCTACCAACCTCTGGGGGGATGTTATAAGGTTCAATCAAATAAGGAGGAAAATATGAAAAACGAATATATTATCTCAGATTCCTAGCATGTCTTCCAGAGCAGGGAGCCCCAGAGCAGTTTTTCCTGGTGCCATCTTTTAAATCACTTAAAAATACAAAAAAAAAAAAAATGAAATAGAAGCTGAGAAGTCTTCTCTGTCTCCTAAAACGCATTTAGAATAAGCTTTAGAGAAGCAGGAAACAGGTGCAGAAGCCCATGTGAAAGGGGACGGCCAGGGACAGCAACTCCTCCACCGTGGGCCACTTTTGTGGCTAGTTCTTTCTGCTTTTGCTTTCAACTGCAGTTTCAGAGATTACTGGAGGATGGAGGCCTGGGGTCACCTTGAATAACTGTTCTGCTGAAAGGGGAGGGCGCCTCTCCCCAGGCTCTTCAGATCTTGCTGAGGGACTCTCTCTAAAGAGGCAGCTTTCCTATTGTGAGTCTGTCTATTCACCAGTCAAGGACTGAAGTTCCAGCTGAGTTGAGGAGTCAGATACCTCTAAGTCTCCAGTGATGACAATGAAGTGCTGAGTTTAAAGAACAAGTTTGGAACTGAAAGTACAGTTCTTACTGGCACTGTACAAGGAGATGGGGAATAAGTTTCTCGAATTCTCACAGGAGGATTTTGAAGTGGCATCATGCACTTAATGGAATCATAAGTTGAGGGCATTTTTCACATCAGCAACGAGGACCATTCTAGCTCTACTGGTACCTGGATGTCTTTATTTCTTTACCTTTAAAAATGGAGTAAATAAGGCACATTTTGTGAAAACATATGGAGTAATGAATATTAAACCAATGGCACAAAGCAGGCATCCAATAAGTGGAGGCCCTCTTTTCCTATTTCAGAGGTTATCAGTGAACATACTTTACCTACAACTTATAGGGCAGCTCTGAAATTAAATGGTTTTGACAAAAGAAGAGTAGACTCCTGATCATTTCAGGAGTTGCCCTGTAATTTATCATAATTCTTTTGTGACTAGTGAATTTCTCTTTCTATAAAGTTTACTTTAATCTCATATTCTTGTTTTTTGAATATGACCTTTACTTTTATTTGTCTACTTTGTGTAACAGAACAAGTTTTATATAAATATGTATTTTTATTAATATGTATTTATAATGTGTACATTTTTTGTTATAGTACTGCCAAATTAAGCTATGCTTTTATGGTAGACAAGTCCATGTGCCTTACATGGAATGAAGGCTTTTCCTGAAGTGCCCATAACCCTGCCATCACTTGGCTTGTAGAAGGGGCTCAAGAGGTTAGAGTTGGATTATATGTCCTCGCCCTGGTTGTTGACTATATCCAGGGATTGTGCTTATATGGGAGGATGCATATATCATGGAGTGGTAAATGTAAAACTACTGGGTGCTTCAGAGGTGCTTTTATTGCTTCAGAGATGCTAACTCTGAAATGGTAGATTAATGCATCTTACTTCCAACCATCTTGATTCTAGTTCTGCAAACTGCTTCATCAGTAGCATGTATTGCTTCACAGAGAAGACAGACTTATGCTACATTGGATTTGAATTTAAAAATGGATTTTTTTTTCCTTCTGTAGTCAGAAGGCAAGCCCTGAAAGGAACATGGAAAATGTCTACCTTGGTTAAAAAGGTGATTTTTTTTTCTTTAGAACTCCCAAAGCAATCATTCATCTTGAAGAGTAAGCGATTTATATGGTGGACCCAGAGGAAAAGATACTGTAAATGAATGCCTTGTTCCATAAGAAGAAAACTCAATTGGTCATAGAGCAATGGAGCCTGGAAAAGGACCAGGAAAATGGCTACTGTTTAGATTCTCCTCTTATGACTGAATCCCCTGGGATGAAAATGCTGAATCGAGGTAGGTTTGACATCTTAAGACCACTGATACTGTTGCTTTGCTCACTCGCGTAGAGCTTGAGAAGATGGAATTTTTTTTTTAAATTTTTTAAATTTATTTCCGTATGTGTATCAATGTACTGTCTGCATGCAGGTCTGTGCACCTGTGTCGTGCAATGCCGCGGAGGTCAGAAGAGGGTCTCGGATTCCCCTGGAACTGGAGTTCTCCTGGAATTGGAGTTTCAGATGGTTCTCAGCCGCCATATGGGTGCTGGGGATCGAACCCGGGTCCTCTGTAAGAGCGGTCGGCGCTCTTAACCGCTAGGCCATCTCTCCAGCCCAAGGGAAGATGGAAATTTTTATAAAAATTCCCATACCTCTGAAATGTTGGGTGATGCAGAATGCTTATGACTAGATGCTAAAGACCAAATCCATGGTATTATCAACAATAGTGGATGCAGGGCGTGGTGGTGCACACCTTTAATCCCAGCACTCAGGAGGCAGAGGCAGAAAGAACTCTGAGTTCAAGGCCAACATGGTCTATATAGTGAGTTCCAGGACAGCTGGGGCTGTATGGAGACCCTGTCTCAAAAGGACAAAAAAAAAAAAAAAAAAAAAAAAAAAAAACCAACAAACAAACCAGTATTGGCAGGACCCCAAAGCCTGAACAGGAAAGTCTTAACCTGGAAGGGTCCTCAGTGCCCATGTTACACCACTGCAGAAGCTACAATGAGCTAGGACCAGGTGCCAAAGAGTTTACCTACAGACTAATTTTCCCACCCATGCCTGAGGAAATGCTGTGTTCCTTCTTCATATATATATTACATTGTCATGAGAGCAAGAGAAAATTGTAAATATAAAATTTTTAAATCTCCATTTTATCCTTCATAGAAAGAAAGGACTCCAGATTACATAAAATAAGATATTAATAATGAAACAATAGCATTTCTGGTATTTTGAATGCACACAGTCATGAAGATGCATCATATTTTTTGAAGATAAAATTCTTTCTTTTATTTTTTGTCTTTTCAAAACAGGGTCTCCCTGTAGCCCCAGCTGTCCTGGAACTTGCTCTGTAGACCAGGCTAAAATTCTTTCTTTCAATAAGATTATTTGTTTGGGTACATGAGTCTTAAAATAGGGAAACTTAACATGTCTATTTACTTCTTTTATAATTGGTTCTCTTTCTTCCTTAAATTTTATTTTTTTATTTTTCCAAGGTATACTTTTATTGAATTTTGTGGATTTAATACATCTTCATTTTTAGATCTTCCCATCTATCTGCAAACCCCCATAATCCACCTGCCAGATTTCATGCACTTTCATATATGTTAAGGCCTATCCAGTCAAGTTTGTGTCCCCAGATGTCCTTTGGTGTGAACTCATTCTCTGGAGCCTGGTAAGCATCATTCCTTAATTTTTTAAAATTTCATTTACTATTTTATGTGTGTGAATGTACTGTCTGCACGTAAGTAGGTGCACCCGTGCTGTGCAATGCTTCCGAGATCAGAAGAGGGTGTCGGATTCCCCTGAAACTGGAGTTAAAGATAGTTCTTAGCCGCCATGTGGGTGCTGGGAATCAAACCCAGGTCCTCTGCAAGAGCAGTTGGTGCTCTTAACCTCTGAGCCAGCTCACCAGCCCCAGCATCACTCCTTTAAAGAATACTAACTGTCCCTCACCCAATAGTAATCAGCTGCCAATAGTTCCTCAGTAAGCATGGGACCTCTTGCCCATTTCCCCAGATTTGTGCTGGGTTTTATCTGATTGAGTTTCCATGGGTCTTATGCATGCTGTCACTATTGCTATAAGTTCATATAGCAATATTCCAGAATCTTGGAAGATTTTGTTTCCTTATTGTCATGCACCAGCCTTGGCTACAATCTTTCTCCACCCTCCCCAATGATCCCTGAGCCATGGGTGTGGGAGGTTTAATATAATAGTTCTAACCAGAGACATGCACTTCACAGTCTCTTATTCTCCACACTATGGCCATTTCTGGCCTGCTGTATTCATTGCCCCCTGCTGCATGATGAAGCTTCACTGATGAGAGTTGAGAGATACTTTGCTATTCTACTCCTGTTCCACTATGAGCCTTAGGTGTAGAGGTTCCATTTTAGTTGTGACACTTAGGGTTGGGGATCTCACAAACATTTATTATCTGTGTTTGACCAGTTATGGAACTCTATAATAGTCTCCATCTCTTGCAAAAGGAATCTTCTTTGATGAGTAATAACAGGCACGTTTGTATGTAAATATAAGGATACATATTCAGCAAACAGAAATTATGTTTGTCTCAGAATGTGACAGATGGGCTACCTTTTGATGTTCTCCTTCCCCATTATCTTATCACAGCCTTGTGAGCGACTGGGTAGTGAAATCAAGAGTGACTGTAGCATAATATGTGGTTGGTCACAGGATGAATGAAACAGGAGCAACTAGGACCTGTATCCATTGAGACGCAGGAGGCCTAGAATAAAACCTACCTACCTAGGCAGATGGGGGCACCTAGAGGGCCACGCTAGACAAGAAGAAGTGATCAAGGACTAGAGAAGCACAGCCATCAGCAGATTCAACTCTACGTGAGGGTTTTGGATGCTCAGCATAGAGTCAAATTTGACACAATGAGAAAGGCGGCAGGAGGCCATGAACTCCACTTGGCTTCCGGCTCAGCTTTAGAAATATATCATTTATGAGTCTGAGAGAACAGATCCCAGCAGGGCCTGAGAAGAGCCCCATGGGAGATGGAGCTAGCTTCTTTGTCTTAGCCCGGTGGTGCTGTCTAGAGACGCACAGTTGGATTGCCTGCTTCTGTTTCTACATTCCTCATGGACGAGCTCATTTTTCTCCTGTTTGAAGATAGACCTCCACAGCAATGTCAGCACCCACAATGTCCACTGCCCAGACAAAGCTAACAACTCGTCCTCATTCCCTTTTGCTGCTCCTTAGCTTCCTTGACCTGCTCCTTCCCTGTCACCCTGCCCCAGTGCTGATGGACAGATTCCTACCTCGTAGCTTTCTCTGAGGCTCATTTGGAGTAGTTGCCTCTTTTAGCTATTTTCTATTTTGTTCTTGCTGGAATTCTCTTAGGTAAATTCAGTTTAACTCTGTTCTATATATCATGGTAGTGGTAATTTTTAAACTCATAGTGACTGTAATATTCAAATGAAACTTTTCATAAAAGAATGGGAAAATAACTCATGATGTAAATTTGTAATTGGTATGTGATTTAACAGATAAAAAGTAACAATGTTTTATTTTTCAATTCTTTGGCAGGACACTTGTAAACTGTGTAGTTAAGAGATACGGAAATTGGTGGGACCAATTCAGGCAATGACCGAATGGCACTTACTTCAGACCCTTAACTTTTCAGCTGTGAAGCCACCTCTGTTTTTCAACACTTTTCCTAAAACACAAGTGCCAATTGGCTACTTCTAATGTTCTTTGCTAATTGTGAGAGAGCAAACAACAGGAAGTCATAGACTGTTTCTGTGCCAACTCTCACAGACCACACAGAAGCAAAGGCCAGATGACTTGCCAAAACTATTAGCTGGGAGGAGAGATTTAGCATTGGGAGAAGAGGAGAGGAAGGGAAGCTGACAGTGGTGTCACCAAATCAGGAGGCTAGCGTGCTATGGTCAGGCTGGTTTTGCTGCTGATTTCCCTATAGGCTACCATGGAAGCAGCTGAGTAGGGAATTGACTCAGTGAGGAAAGAAAGAACATATTCCTTCACTGAACAGTGTAATTGGCATTTTAAGCCAAGGGGGAAAGTGAGCTGGGATGCTTACTGCCTCTCATGAGCTTATTTTAAATACTCAATACCACAGCTTTCTGTGTAAAATAATGCTGCCTGCAGACAGGTCTAGTTTTAAAATGAAATTAAAGAGAACATTAACTAAAAAAATGCTGGACACAAAGATAACTTCCAGAGCATTGTGCCTCTGTTTATAGTCCAATGTCCTGGTTTGAACTAGGTCTCCCCAGTCAGCACAATTATTTGAACGCTTGGTCAGTGGTGATACTACTTAGGGATGGTCACAAGGTGTGGCCTTGCTGGAGGAGGTCTGTCAGTGCGAGCAGGTTCTGTGAGTTCCTAACTTTACCTCACTCCTCGTTTCTCTCTCCACTTCCTTGAAAATGTGAGCTGTTGGCTTTCTTTTTTTTTTTTTTTCAGCCTACAGCACCCAGTATTCCCAGGCGGTCTCCCATCCAAGTACTAACCAGGCCCGACCCTGCTTAGCTTCCGAGATCAGACGAGATCGGGTGCGTTCAGGGTGGTATGGCCGTAGATGAGCTGTTGGCTTTCTGCCCCAGCTATCTCCTGACATACCTCCCCTGCCATGGAGGGCTCTTATCCCTCTGGAACTGTAGGCCATATAAAATCTTTCTTCTTCGGTGCTAGCGGCCTGCACCTTGGTGCGGGCGGGAGTAGTTACCTGGGCAGGCATCTGCCACCTCTTCCAGGTGTTTAGCTATAAAGTGATTAATCCATGAGTACAAGCATCCTTCATGTATAACCAATTTGCAAGCAGTTGCACCCAAACCCCACAGCCCCATTCCAGGGGGGTGAGGGGTTGAATGTTCATCGAGGATTAATTCAAGGGCACAGACTAACATTGCTGTAGTTCATCATCACCTTCACCGCCAATCGAGGCCTTACATTCTACCAGCCCCCTCTTTCGACAGATTTTCCCTGGCTTAGAAAAGGGGACCCCGCACAGTGGGATGAGAAGCAGAACAGTCCCACTCCTCTCTGGAGCTGTTGTCTTGTGGATTCTTGGTCCAATTCTGGCTGTTTCCGTACTTTCATGGGCTGACTGTCCAGGATAACTCTTCGATCCTACTAATGAAGCACCAAGCAATAGATATATAGGAGTATTTAAGCAGCATTAATAGTTATGGTAGTGTACTTTGTTACTAGACACTATATGTTTAGATGAAATTTATCCACCGAACTACATTTTTTTCCCTGTTAAATATGATGGGGTCTTACTGGTGGCTTATGATGTCTCCTACCTGTAGAAAAATGTTAGCTGTTGTGGCATCAGCCTGGGTCATTCCCCAAGAGAGTAGAGCCAATACCAATTAGATTTGGGATAACAAGGCATATGGCTGCCTCTGTTCTGCAACAGTGATTCCAGGCAGAGTGAGGTGGTACTGTGCTAGATACGAAGTCTTGCGTGACTCAAGGGAGACCTATATTTGCTTTGTTGTTTTAGGGCCTTGGTAACACTCTCTGTATTCCAGGGAGCACATCTGGTACACTTGCAGTGTTGGTCTCAATGGCATCTTTTCACATGTTAACATCAGGGCTTCAGAAGCAGGGGCCTTAATGCCTCTCTTTGCAGGTATCCCAATTTTAGATGGCAAGGAGCCTTACCTTTTGTGGGACCGTTTAGATGCCCCTGGCCAACATCTCCCTGGTGGAATAATCCATAACTGATGTCAAAGCTCCTGTATTGATATATTTTGCTTAAGCGCATAGTTTAGGACTTTAGTAGGGTTATTTTGGTTCTGAACAGAAGAAGATCCCTTTTCATAGTTTTTATGTCTTATTAGTCAGTTAACGAAGGCAGTTTTACCAGTTTATAAGAGATACCTCTATATATAGTTGTATCCAATTTACAGTTGGAGAGGAACCCCATCATCGTCATATGTACTTCGCTCTGTTCTGGGGGCGGAGGAAATAAGTCTATCATATCAAAACCTTTGTGGCACCTAAAAAGTAAGTTTCAGTAGGACCCATATAAATAGTTGTTACACAACAGTGAATTAATTCCATTTAATCTCGGATGCATTATCGTTTTTATCAGATCCTGTTAAACTATGTATGTTTAATATACACAATATTTAGGCTTTTATAAGTGCCCTAAAAACACAACCGTGGTAACCTGTAGAAGTGTCTGGCAAAACTGGTGCACTTTGTTGAACTCATGTCAATTAATATGCATTAGATTCGAATATACACCAGTGTCTCCTCACCCACCCCACCCCCCCTTCCCAATTCAAACCATTTCGGTACCATTTTCTATGCAGGTCTTTCGTTTTTGTTGTCTTTTACTATGCATCCCTCTCGCATGAGAAATGTCTTATAATCTGGGTTATTGGTATATCTCCATGATAGGGACACCATGTTGTCGTATTGTTTTTCTGGACTGTTTGGTTACTTTCACTTACATAATGGGTTCCAGTTCCATTTTACCTGCAAAGTGTCATTGATGTTGTTCCCTCTTTACCGCTGCAAGAACTCCATTGTTAGCAGGTACCACTGTTTCTTATCCACTTCACGTCAGTGTTGAGGGGCACCTGGGCTGTTTCCAAGCTTGTTTGCTATTGGAACAGCTACAATAACAAAAGGCCTGTGGCATGTATCTTGAGCAAGTAAGATGTGTCTTGTGGGTCTATACTACCAGGTAGGGTTATGACTGGGTCAATGGCAGACATTTTGAGTCTCGAAAGGGTGCTCCACACTGATTTCCATAGTTGGCTGAACAAGTTTACATCACCACCAGCAATGGATGACGTGTTCCAACCTTTCTCCACACCCTCACCAGCACTTGGTATCATTGTGTGTCTTGATCCTAGCCCAAGATCCTTATTGGAGCAAGGTGAATCTCAAAGTGGTTTTTATAATTTGCATTTGCCTTAAATTGTCAGAGATGCCACTGAACACTTCTTAAAATGTTCTCGGCCATCTCTCTATTTCCTCCTGTGTGAAGTCTCTATTCAGATCTTTGCGCCATCTTTTGAGTGTTTCAGTTGTTTTCTTTCGTCTTTGTTTTTTTGAGTACTCTATACTCTGGAGATTAGATGCTTTGTCAGACGTGTCTGCAGTGAAGGTTTCCTCCCACTCTGTGGGTTTTCTCTTCACTTCCTTTATTGTTTCTTTTGATGTGACAGAAGCTTTTGAGTTTTAGGAGATCCCATTTGTCAATTGTTATCTTATTTTCCTTGTGCAACTGCTGTCTGTTTAGGAAGTCTTTTCACACCTATGTTCTGTAGTCTGCTGCCAAGTTTCTCTTCGATCACCTCCAGAGTTGGGGGTTTGCACGTTGAGGTCTTTTTGGTCCATCTGGAGTTGACTTTTGTACAAGGTGAGAGTAGGGGTTTTACTTTCATTCTTCTAACAAGTGGTGATCCAGTTATTTTGCCAAGAACCATTGCTGAAGATGCTGTCTTTCCTCCATTGTGTCTTTGGCCCCCTTGTCAAATATGAGGTGGCTGAATTGGGTGGAGCTCAGGTTTTTGGATCTTCAGTTTTATCCATTGGGTCAACTGGTCTGTTTTTTGTGGCCAGTACCAGGCTGTTTTTTATGAGACTAATAGCCCTGTAGTATAGTTTGATATCTGGTACAAAGCGATCCCCCTGTATTGCTCTTTTCACTCAGGGTTGCTTTGGCTATCGGGGTCCTTTGTTGTTCCAAATGAAATTGAGGAAGTTTTTCCAAGCCTGTTGTGAAGAAATTCGTGGGGATTTTGATTGGGATTGCATTAAATATGAACACTAGGTTTTGGTAGAATGGACATTTTTACTATAGTTATTTTCTTGCCTACCCAATCCATGAGCATGGAGGTTTGTCCATCTTCTAATTTCTTCCTCAATTTCCTTTTTCAGGGGTTAAAATTTTGTTGTAGAGATCCTTGGTGTCCTGTTAGGTTTGTCCTAGGTATTTATTGTTTTTGAGGCTATTGTGAGTGGGAAGGTCTATTTAGTCCTTCGTCATTTGCTTGTTGTGGTGTAAAGAAAGGCTACTGATTTTTCTAGATTTATTTTGTTTCTGCCACTTCACACCAAGCTCTTAATCGTTTCTAGGAGTTGTCCGTGGGTGGAGTTCTTTAGCATCCCTTAGGTAGACAATCATATCATCAGCAAACAAACAGGGAAGCTTACTTCCTCTTTTCCAATGAGAACTCCTTTACTTTCCGTGTCTTGCCTTATTGCCCTGGCAAGGGTTTCCAACACGATATTGAAAAGGAGTGGTGACAGGGGGCAGCCGTGCCGAGTTCCGACTTTAAGGGAAATGGGGCTTCTTCATTTCCCCATTTAGGATATATTGGCTGGGGTTTCCTGTATATTGCTTTGATTACCTTGAGGAATGATCCTTTCAGACCAATTCCCTCCAGGACTTTAAACATGAAAGGAATGCTGGATTTTTGTCAAGGCTTTTCTCTTTTCTGTCGCCGCAGCAATTGAGTGAGGGTGTGGTTTTTTGTCCGTCAATCCAGTGATATGTGTGAATGATGGTTTTATTGATTTCCGTATGTTTGAACCATCCCTGCATCCCTTATATGAATCCAAACTTGGTATGGGGGATGATTTTCTTTGATGTGAAGTCTGTATGCGGTTTGCCAGAATCCTTTGTAGAATTTTGGCATCTGTGTCATTAGGGA